>OZ024741.1:254698295-254722504 GCA_964016885.1 Eledone cirrhosa | reverse complement strand
TGTTGTTGTTGTTGCTGTTGCTGTTTTCTGTGTCAGTGCCAGTGTTGTTGTAGTTGTTGCTGTTTTCTGTGTCAGTGCCGGTGTTGTTGTTGCTGTTTTCTGTGTCAGTGCCAGTGTTTTTGTTGTTGCTGTTTTCTCTGTCAGTGCCAGTGTTGTTGTTGCTGTTTTCTGTGTCAGTGCCAGTGCTGTTGTAGTTGTTGCTGTTTTCTGTGTCAGTGCCGGTGTTGTTGTTGTTGCTGTTTTCTCTGTCAGTGCCAGTGTTGTTGTTGTTGCTGTTTTCTCTGTCAGTGCGAGTGTTGTTGTAGTTGTTGCTGTTTTCTCTGTCAGTGCCTGTGTTGTTGTAGTTGTTGCTGTTTTCTCTGTCAGAGCCAGTGTTGTTGTAGTTGTTGCTGTTTTCTGTGTCAGTGCCAGTGTTGTTGTAGCTGTTGCTGTTTTCTGTGTCAGTGCCAGTGTTGTAGTTGTTGCAGTTTTCTCTGTCAGTGCCAGTGTTGTTGTAGTTGTTGCTGTTTTCTGCGTCAGTGCCAGTGTTGTTGTAGTTGTTGCTGTTTTCTGTGTCAGTGCCAGTGTTGTTGTTGTTGCTGTTTTCTCTGTCAGTGCCAGTGTTGTTGTAGTTGTTGCTGTTTTCTCTGTCAGTGCCAGTGTTGTTGTAGTTGTTGCTGTTTTCTGTGTCAGTGCCAGTGTTGTTGTAGTTGTTGCTGTTTTCTCTGTCAGTGCCAGTGTTGTTGCTGTTTTCTCTGTCAGTGCCAGTGTTGTTGTAGTTGTTGCTGTTTTCTCTGTCAGTGCCAGTGTTGTTGTTGTTGCTGTTTCCTCTGTCAGTGCCAGTGTTGTTGTAGTTGTTGCTGTTTTCTCTGTCAGTGCCAGTGTTGTAGTTGTTGCTGTTTTCTCTGTCAGTGCCAGTGTTGTTGTAGTTGTTGCTGTTTTCTGTGTCAGTGCCAGTGTTGTTGTAGCTGTTGCTGTTTTCTGTGTCAGTTCCAGTGTTGTTGTAGTTGTTGCTGTTTTCTCTGTCAGTGCCAGTGTTGTTGTAGTTGTTGCTGTTTTCTGTGTCAGTGCCAGTGTTGTTGTAGTTGTTGCTGTTTTCTGTGTCAGTGCCAGTGTTGTTGTTGTTGCTATTTTCTCTGTCAGTGCCAGTGTTGTTGTAGTTGTTGCTGTTTTCTCTGTCAGTGCCAGTGTTGTTGTTGTTGTTGCTGTTTTCTCTGTCAGTGCCAGTGTTGTAGTTGTTGCTGTTTTCTGTGTCAGTGCCAGTGTTGTTGTTGCTGTTTTCTGTGTCAGTGCCAGTGTTGTTGTAGTTGTTGCTGTTTTCTCTGTCAGTGCCAGTGTTGTTGTAGTTGTTGCTGTTTTCTCTGTCAGTGCCAGTGTTGTTGTAGTTGTTGCTGTTTTCTGTGTCAGTGCCAGTGTTGTTGTTGTTGCTGTTTTCTCTGTCAGTGCCAATGTTGTTGTTGTTGCTATTTTCACTGTCAGTGCTAGTGTTGTTGTTGTTGCTGTTTTCTGTGTCAGTGCCAGTGTTGTTGTTGCTGTTTTCTGTGTCAGTGCCAGTGTTGTTGTTACTGTTGCTGTTTTCTGTGTCAGTTCCAGTGTTGTTGTTGCTGTTGCTGTTTTCTGTGCCAGTGCCAGTGTTGTTGCTGTTGTTGCTGTTTTCTGTGTCAGTGCCAGTGTTGTTGTTGCTGTTTTCTGTGTCAGTGCCAGTGTTGTTGTTGCTGTTGTTGCTGTTTTCCGTGCCAGTGTTGTTGTAGTTGTTGCTGTTTTCTGTGTCAGTGCCAGTGTTCTTGCTGTTGCTGTTTTCTCTGTCACTGCCAGTGTTGTTGTTGTTACTGTTGCTGTTTTCTGTGTCAGTTCCAGCGTTGTTGTTGTTGCTGTTGCTGTTTTCTGTGTCAGTGCCAGTGTTGTTGTAGTTGTTGCTGTTTTCTGTGTCAGTGCCGGTGTTGTTGTTGTTGCTGTTTTCTGTGTCAGTGCCAGTGTTGTTGTTGTTGCTGTTTTCTCTGTCAGTGCCAGTGTTGTTGTTGCTGTTTTCTGTGTCAGTGCCAGTGCTGTTGTAGTTGTTGCTGTTTTCTGTGTCAGTGCCGGTGTTGTTGTTGTTGCTGTTTTCTCTGTCAGTGCCAGTATTGTTGTTGTTGCTGTTTTCTCTGTCATTGCCAGTGTTGTTGTTGCTGTTTTCTCTGTCAGTGCCTGTGTTGTTGTAGCTGTTGCTGTTTTCTGTGTCAGTGCCAGTGTTGTAGTTGTTGCTGTTTTCTCGGTCAGTGCCAGTGTTGTAGTTGTTGCTGTTTTCTGCGTCAGTGCCAGTGTTGTTGTAGTTGTTGCTGTTTTCTGTGTCAGTGCCAGTGTTGTTGTTGTTGCTGTTTTCTCTGTCAGTGCCAGTGTTGTTGTAGTTGTTGCTGTTTTCTCTGTCAGTGCCAGTGTTGTTGTAGTTGTTGCTGTTTTCTGTGTCAGTGCCAGTGTTGTTGTAGTTGTTGCTGTTTTCTCTGTCAGTGCCAGTGTTGTTGCTGTTTTCTTTGTCAGTGCCAGTGTTGTTGTAGTTGTTGCTGTTTTCTCTGTCAGTGCCAGTGTTGTTGTTGTTGCTGTTTTCTCTGTCAGTGCCAGTGTTGTTGTAGTTGTTGCTGTTTTCTGTGTCAGTGCCAGTGTTGTAGCTGTTGCTGTTTTCTGTGTCAGTTCCAGTGTTGTTGTAGTTGTTGCTGTTTTCTCTGTCAGTGCCAGTGTTGTTGTAGTTGTTGCTGTTTTCTGTGTCAGTGCCAATGTTGTTGTAGTTGTTGCTGTTTTCTGTGTCAGTGCCAGTGTTGTTGTTGTTGCTGTTTTCTCTGTCAGTGCCAGTGTTGTTGTAGTTGTTGCTGTTTTCTCTGTCAGTGCCAGTGTTGTTGTAGTTGTTGCTGTTTTCTGTGTCAGTGCCAGTGTTGTTGTAGTTGTTGCTGTTTTCTCTCTCAGTGCCAGTGTTGTTGTTGCTGTTTTCTCTGTCAGTGCCAGTGTTGTTGTTGTTGTTGCTGTTTTCTCTGTCAATGCCAGTGTTGTTGTAGTTGTTGCTGTTTTCTGTGTCAGTGCCAGTGTTGTTGTAGTTGTTGCTGTTTTCTCTGTCAGTGCCAGTGTTGTTGTAGTTGTTGCTGTTTTCTGTGTCAGTGCCAGTGTTGTTGTTGTTGCTGTTTTCTCTGTCAGTGCCAGTGTTGTTGTAGTTGTTGCTGTTTTCTGTGTCAGTGCCAGTGTTGTTGTAGTTGTTGCTGTTTTCTCTGTCAGTGCCAGTGTTGTTGTTGTTGCTGTTTTCTCTGTCAGTGCCAGTGTTGTAGTTGTTGCTGTTTTCTCTGTCAGTGCCAGTGTTGTTGTAGTTGTTGCTGTTTTCTGTGTCAGTGCCAGTGTTGTTGTTGTTGCTGTTTTCTGTGTCAGTGCCAGTGTTGTTGTTGCTGTTTTCTCTGTCAGTGCCAGTGTTGTTGTTGTTGCTATTTTCACTGTCAGTGCCAGTGTTGTTGTTGTTGCTGTTTTCTGTGTCAGTGCCAGTGTTGTTGTTGTTGCTGTTTTCTGTGTCAGTGCCAGTGTTGTTGTTGTTACTGTTGCTGTTTTCTGTGTCAGTTACAGTGTTGTTGCTGTTGCTGTTTTCTGTGTCAGTGCCACTGTTGTTGTTGCTGTTTTCTGTGTCAGTGCCAGTGTTGTTGTTGCTGTTGTTGCTGTTTTCTGTGTCAGTGCCAGTGTTGTTGTTGCTGTTGTTGCTGTTTTCCGTGCCAGTGTTGTTGTTGTTGTTGCTGTTTTCTGTGTCAGTGCCAGTGTTCTTGCTGTTGCTGTTTTCTCTGCCAGTGTTGTTGTTGTTGCTGTTTTCTGTGTCAGTGCCAGTGTTGTTGTTGTTGCTGTGGCTGTTTTCTGTGTCAGTGCCAGTGTTGTAGTTGTTGCTGTTTTCTGTGTCAGTGCCGGTGTTGTTGTTGCTGTTTTCTCTGTCAGTGCCAGTGTTGTTGTTGTTGCTGTTTTCTCTGTCAGTGCCAGTGTTGTTGTTGTTGCTGTTTTCTGTGTCAGTGCCAGTGTTGTAGTTGTTGCTGTTTTCTGTGTCAGTGCCAGTGTTATTGTAGTTGTTGTTGTTTTCTGTGTCAGTGCCAGTGTTGTTGTAGTTGTTGCTGTTTTCTCTGTCAGTGCCAGTGTTGTTGTAGTTGTTGCTGTTTTCTCTGTCAGTGCCAGTGTTGTTGTAGTTGCTGTTTTCTGTGTCAGTGCCAGTGTTGTTGTTGTTGCTGTTTTCTCTGTCAGTGCCAGTGTTGTTGTAGTTGTTGCTGTTTTCTGTGTCAGTGCCAGTGTTGTAGTTGTTGCTGTTTTCTGTGTCAGTGCCACTGTTGTTGCTGTTTTCTGTGTCAGTGCCACTGTTGTTGCTGTTTTCTGTGTCAGTGCCAGTGTTGTTGTTGTTGCTGTTTTCTCTGTCAGTGCCAGTGTTGTTGTTGTTGCTGTTTTCTGTGTCAGTGCCAGTGTTGTAGTTGTTGCTGTTTTCTCTGTCAGTGTCAGTGTTGTTGTTGCTGCTGTTTTCTGTGTCAGTGCCAGTGTTGTTGTTGCTGTTGTTGCTGTTATCTGTGTCAGTGCCAGTGTTGTTGTTGCTGTTGTTGCTGTTTTCTGTGTCAGTGCCAGTGTTGTTGCTGTTGCTGTTTTCTCTGTCAGTGCCAGTGTTGTTGTAGTTGTTGCTGTTTTCTCTGTCAGTGCCAGTGTTGTTGTAGTTGTTGCTGTTTTCTGTGTCAGTGCCAGTGTTGTTGTTGTTGTTTTCTCTGTCAGTGCCAGTGTTGTTGTAGTTGTTGCTGTTTTCTCTGTCAGTGCCAGTGTTGTTGTAGTTGTTGCTGTTTTCTGTGTCAGTGCCGGTGTTATTGTTGTTGCTGTTTTCTCTGTCAGTGCCAGTGTTGTTGTTGTTGCTGTTTTCTGTGTCAGTGCCAGTGTTGTTGTAGTTGTTGCTGTTTTCTCTGTCAGTGTCAGTGTTGTTGTTGTTGCTGTTTTCTGTGTCAGTGCCAGTGTTGTTGTTGCTGTTGTTGCTGTTATCTGTGTCAGTGCCAGTGTTGTTGTTGCTGTTGTTGCTGTTTTCTGTGTCAGTGCCAGTGTTGTTGCTGTTGCTGTTTTCTCTGTCAGTGCCAGTGTTGTTGTAGTTGTTGCTGTTTTCTCTGTCAGTGCCAGTGTTGTTGTAGTTGTTGCTGTTTTCTGTGTCAGTGCCAGTGTTGTTGTTGTTGTTTTCTCTGTCAGTGCCAGTGTTGTTGTAGTTGTTGCTGTTTTCTCTGTCAGTGCCAGTGTTGTTGTTGCTGTTTTCTGTGTCAGTGCCGGTGTTGTTGTTGTTGCTGTTTTCTCTGTCAGTGCCAGTGTTGTTGTTGTTGCTGTTTTCTGTGTCAGTGCCAGTGTATTTGTTGTTGCTGTTTTCTCTGTCAGTGCCAGTGTTGTTGTTGTTGTTGTTTTCTGTGTCAGTGCCAGTGTTGTAGTTGTTGCTGTTTTCTGTGTCAGTGCCAGTGTTGTTGTAGTTGTTGCTGTTTTCTGTGTCAGTGCCAGTGTTGTAGTCGTTGCTGATTTCTGTGTCAGTGCCACTGTTGTTGCTGTTTTCTGTGTCAGTGCCAGTGTTGTTGTTGTTGCTGTTTTCTCTGTCAGTACCAGTGTTGTTGTTGTTGCTGTTTTCTGTGTCAGTGCCAGTGTTGTTGTAGTTGTTGCTGTTTTCTCTGTCAGTGTCAGTGTTGTTGTTGTTGCTGTTTTCTGTGTCAGTGCCAGTGTTGTTGTTGCTGTTGTTGCTGTTATCTGTGTCAGTGCCAGTGTTGTTGTTGCTGTTGTTGCTGTTTTCTGTGTCAGTGCCAGTGTTGTTGCTGTTGCTGTTTTCTCTGTCAGTGCCAGTGTTGTTGTAGTTGTTGCTGTTTTCTCTGTCAGTGCCAGTGTTGTTGTAGTTGTTGCTGTTTTCTGTGTCAGTGCCAGTGTTGTTGTTGTTTTCTCTGTCAGTGCCAGTGTTGTTGTAGTTGTTGCTGTTTTCTCTGTCAGTGCCAGTGTTGTTGTAGTTGTTGCTGTTTTCTGTGTCAGTGCCGGTGTTGTTGTTGTTGCTGTTTTCTCTGTCAGTGCCAGTGTTGTTGTTATTGCTGTTTTCTGTGTCAGTGCCAGTGTTGTTGTTGTTGCTGTTTTCTCTGTCAGTGCCAGTGTTGTTGTTGTTGTTGTTTTCTGTGTCAGTGCCAGTGTTGTTGTAGTTGTTGCTGTTTTCTGTGTCAGTGCCAGTGTTGTTGTTGCTGTTGTTGCTGTTTTCTGTGTCAGTGCCAGTGTTGTTGCTGTTGCTGTTTTCTCTGTCAGTGCCAGTGTTGTTGTAGTTGTTGCTGTTTTCTCTGTCAGTGCCAGTGTTGTTGTAGTTGTTGCTGTTTTCTGTGTCAGTGCCAGTGTTATTGTTGTTGTTTTCTCTGTCAGTGCCAGTGTTGTTGTAGTTGTTGCTGTTTTCTCTGTCAGTGCCAGTGTTGTTGTTGCTGTTTTCTGTGTCAGTGCCGGTGTTGTTGTTGTTGCTGTTTTCTCTGTCAGTGCCAGTGTTGTTGTTGTTGCTGTTTTCTGTGTCAGTGCCAGTGTATTTGTTGTTGCTGTTTTCTCTGTCAGTGCCAGTGTTGTTGTTGTTGTTGTTTTCTGTGTCAGTGCCAGTGTTGTAGTTGTTGCTGTTTTCTGTGTCAGTGCCAGTGTTGTTGTAGTTGTTGCTGTTTTCTGTGTCAGTGCCAGTGTTGTAGTCGTTGCTGATTTCTGTGTCAGTGCCACTGTTGTTGCTGTTTTCTGTGTCAGTGCCAGTGTTGTTGTTGTTGCTGTTTTCTCTGTCAGTACCAGTGTTGTTGTTGTTGCTGTTTTCTGTGTCAGTGCCAGTGTTGTTGTTGCTGTTGTTGCTGTTATCTGTGTCAGTGCCAGTGTTGTTGTTGCTGTTGTTGCTGTTTTCTGTGTCAGTGCCAGTGTTGTTGCTGTTGCTGTTTTCTCTGTCAGTGCCAGTGTTGTTGTAGTTGTTGCTGTTTTCTCTGTCAGTGCCAGTGTTGTTGTAGTTGTTGCTGTTTTCTGTGTCAGTGCCAGTGTTGTTGTTGCTGTTTTCTCTGTCAGTGCCAGTGTTGTTGTTGTTGTTGTTTTCTGTGTCAGTGCCAGTGTTGTAGTTGTTGCTGTTTTCTGTGTCAGTGCCAGTGTTGTTGTAGTTGTTGCTGTTTTCTGTGTCAGTGCCAGTGTTGTAGTCGTTGCTGATTTCTGTGTCAGTGCCACTGTTGTTGCTGTTTTCTGTGTCAGTGCAAGTGTTGTTGTAGTTGTTGCTGTTTTCTCTGTCAGTGTCAGTGTTGTTGTTGTTGCTGTTTTCTGTGTCAGTGCCAGTGTTGTTGTTGCTGTTGTTGCTGTTATCTGTGTCAGTGCCAGTGTTGTTGTTGCTGTTGTTGCTGTTTTCTGTGTCAGTGCCAGTGTTGTTGCTGTTGCTGTTTTCTCTGTCAGTGCCAGTGTTGTTGTAGTTGTTGCTGTTTTCTCTGTCAGTGCCAGTGTTGTTGTAGTTGTTGCTGTTTTCTGTGTCAGTGCCAGTGTTGTTGTTGTTGTTTTCTCTGTCAGTGCCAGTGTTGTTGTAGTTGTTGCTGTTTTCTCTGTCAGTGCCAGTGTTGTTGTAGTTGTTGCTGTTTTCTGTGTCAGTGCCGGTGTTGTTGTTGTTGCTGTTTTCTCTGTCAGTGCCAGTGTTGTTGTTATTGCTGTTTTCTGTGTCAGTGCCAGTGTTGTTGTTGTTGCTGTTTTCTCTGTCAGTGCCAGTGTTGTTGTTGTTGTTGTTGTTTTCTGTGTCAGTGCCAGTGTTGTTGTAGTTGTTGCTGTTTTCTGTGTCAGTGCCAGTGTTGTTGTAGTTGTTGCTGTTTTCTGTGTCAGTGCCAGTGTTGTTGTAGTTGTTGCTGTTTTCTCTGTCAGTGCCAGTGTTGTTGTAGTTGTTGCTGTTTTCTCTGTCAGTGCCAGTGTTGTTGTAGTTGTTGCTGTTTTCTGTGTCAGTGCCAGTGTTGTTGTAGTTGTTGCTGTTTTCTCTGTCAGTGCCAGTGTTGTTGTAGTTGTTGCTGTTTTCTCTGTCAGTGCCAGTGTTGTTGTAGTTGTTGCTGTTTTCTGTGTCAGTGCCAGTGTTGTTGTTGCTGTTTTCTCTGTCAGTGCCAGTGTTGTTGTAGTTGTTGCCGTTTTCTCTGTCAGTGCCAGTGTTGTTGTAGTTGTTGCTGTTTTCTGTGTCAGTGCCAGTGTTGTAGTTGTTGCTGTTTTCTCTGTCAGTGCCAGTGCTGTTGTTGTTTTTGCTGTTTTGTCTGTCAGTGCCAGTGTTGTTGTTGTTGCTGTTTTCTCTGTCAGTGCCAGTGTTGTTGTAGTTGTTGCTGTTTTCTGTGTCAGTGCCAGTGTTGTTGTTGTTGCTGTTTTCTGTGTCAGTGCCAGTGTTGTTGTTGTT
Organism: Eledone cirrhosa; assembly: GCA_964016885.1. Lineage (NCBI taxonomy): Eukaryota > Metazoa > Mollusca > Cephalopoda > Octopoda > Eledonidae > Eledone > Eledone cirrhosa. The sequence continues at coordinate 254,714,154 of OZ024741.1, read as the reverse complement.
GCTATTTTCACTGTCAGTGCCAGTGTTGTTGCTGTTGCTGTTTTCTCTGTCAGTGCCAGTGATGTAGTTGTTGCTGTTTTCTCTGTCAGTGCCAGTGATGTAGTTGTTGCTGTTTTCTCTGTCAGTGCCAGTGTTGTTGTAATTGTTGCTGCTTTCTCTGTCAGTGCCAGTGTTGTTGTAGTTGTTGCTGTTTTCTGTGTCAGTGCCAGTGTTGTTGTTGTTGCTGTTTTCTCTGTCAGTGCCAGTGTTGTTGTAGTTGTTGCTGTTTTCTGTGTCAGTGCCACTGTTGTTGCTGTTTTCTGTGTCAGTGCCAGTGTTGTTGTTGTTGCTGTTTTCTCTGTCAGTGCCAGTGTTGTTGTTGTTGCTGTTTTCTCTGTCAGTGCCAGTGTTGTTGTTGCTGTTGTTGCTGTTTTCTGTGTCAGTGCCAGTGTTGTTGTTGCTGTTGTTGCTGTTTTCTGTGTCAGTGCCAGTGTTGTTGTTGCTGTTTTCTGTGTCAGTGCCAGTGTTGTTGCTGTTGCTGTTTTCTCTGTCAGTGCCAGTGTTGTTGTAGTTGTTGCTGTTTTCTCTGTCAGTGCCAGTGTTGTTGTAGTTGTTGCTGTTTTCTGTGTCAGTGCCAGTGTTGTTGTTGCTGTTTTCTCTGTCAGTGCCAGTGTTGTTGTAGTTGTTGCTGTTTTCTCTCAGTGCCAGTGTTGTTGTAGTTGTTGCAGTTTTCTGTGTCAGTGCCAGTGTTGTTGTTGTTGCTGTTTTCTCTGTCAGTGCCAGTGTTGTTGTAGTTGTTGCTGTTTTCTGTGTCAGTGCCAGTGTTGTAGTTGTTGCTGTTTTCTGTGTCAGTGCCAGTGTTGTTGTAGTTGTTGCTGTTTTCTCTGTCAGTGCCAGTGTTGTTGTAGTTGCTGTTTTCTCTGTCAGTGCCAGTGTTGTTGTAGTTGTTGCTGTTTTCTCTGTCAGTGCCAGTGTTGTTGTAGTTGTTGCTGTTTTCTCTGTCAGTGCCAGTGTTGTTGTTGTTGTTGTTGCTGTTTTCTCTGTCAGTGCCAGTGTTGTAGTTGTTGCTGTTTTCTCTGTCAGTGCCAGTGTTGTTGTAGTTGTTGCTGTTTTCTGTGTCAGTGTTGTTGTTGTTGCTGTTTTCTGTGTCAGTGCCAGTGTTGTTGTTGTTGCTATTTTCACTGTCAGTGCCAGTGTTGTTGCTGTTGCTGTTTTCTCTGTCAGTGCCAGTGATGTTGTAGTTGTTGCTGTTTTCTGTGTTAGTGCCAGTGTTGTTGTAGTTGTTGCTGTTTTCTGTGTCAGTGCCATTGTTGCTGTTGCTGTTTTCTCTGTCAGTGCCAGTGTTGTTGTAGTTGTTGCTGCTTTCTCTGTCAGTGCCAGTGTTGTTGTAGTTGTTGCTGTTTTCTGTGTCAGTGCCAGTGTTGTTGTTGTTGCTGTTTTTCTCTGTCAGTGCCAGTGTTGTTGTAGTTGTTGCTGTTTTCTGTGTCAGTGCCACTGTTGTTGTTGCTGTTTTCTGTGTCAGTGCCAGTGTTGTAGTTGTTGCTGTTTTCTCTGTCAGTGCCAGTGTTGTTGCTGTTTTCTCTGTCAGTGCCAGTGTTGTTGTTGTTGCTGTTTTCTGAGTCAGTGCCATTGTTATTGCTGTTGTTTCTGTTTTCTGTGTCAGTGCCAGTGTTGTTGTTGCTGTTGTTGCTGTTTTCTGTGTCAGTGCCAGTGTTGTTGCTGTTGCTGTTTTCTCTGTCAGTGCCAGTTTTGTTGTAGTTGTTGCTGTTTTCCGTGCCAGTGTTGTTGTAGTTGTTGCTGTTTTCTGTGTCAGTGCCAGTGTTGTTTTAGTTGTTGCTGTTTCTCTGTCAGTGCCAGTGTTGTTGTAGTTGTTGCTGTTTTCTGTGTCAGTGCCGGTGTTGTTGTTGTTGCTGTTTTCTCTGTCAGTGCCAGTGTTGTTGTTGTTGCTGTTTTCTGTGTCAGTGCCAGTGTTGTTGTAGTTGTTGCTGTTTTCTGTGTCAGTGCCAGTGTTGTTGTAGTTGTTGCTGTTTTCTCTGTCAGTGCCAGTGTTGTTGTAGTTGTTGCTGTTTTCTCTGTCAGTGCCAGTGTTGTTGTAGTTGCTGTTTTCTGTGTCAGTGCCAGTGTTGTTGTTGTTGCTGTTTTCTCTGTCAGTGCCAGTGTTGTTGTAGTTGTTGCTGTTTTCTGTGTCAGTGCCAGTGTTGTTGTTGTTGCTGTTTTCTGTGTCAGTGCCAGTGTTGTTGTTGTTGCTGTTTTCTGTGTCAGTGCCACTGTTGTTGCTGTTTTCTGTGTCAGTGCCACTGTTGTTGCTGTTTTCTGTGTCAGTGCCAGTGTTGTTGTTGTTGCTGTATTCTCTGTCAGTGCCAGTGTTGTTGTTGTTGCTGTTTTCTGTGTCAGTGCCAGTGTTGTTGTAGTTGTTGCTGTTTTCTCTGTCAGTGCCAGTGTTGTTGTAGTTGTTGCTGTTTTCTGTGTCAGTGCCGGTGTTATTGTTGTTGCTGTTTTCTCTGTCAGTGCCAGTGTTGTTGTTGTTGCTGTTTTCTGTGTCAGTGCCAGTGTTGTTGTAGTTGTTGCTGTTTTCTCTGTCAGTGCCACTGTTGTTGCTGTTTTCTGTGTCAGTGCCAGTGTTGTTGTTGTTGCTGTTTTCTCTGTCAGTACCAGTGTTGTTGTTGTTGCTGTTTTCTGTGTCAGTGCCAGTGTTGTTGTAGTTGTTGCTGTTTTCTCTATCAGTGTCAGTGTTGTTGTTGTTGCTGTTTTCTGTGTCAGTGCCAGTGTTGTTGTTGCTGTTGTTGCTGTTATCTGTGTCAGTGCCAGTGTTGTTGTTGCTGTTGTTGCTGTTTTCTGTGTCAGTGCCAGTGTTGTTGCTGTTGCTGTTTTCTCTGTCAGTGCCAATGTTGTTGTAGTTGTTGCTGTTTTCTCTGTCAGTGCCAGTGTTGTTGTAGTTGTTGCTGTTTTCTGTGTCAGTGCCAGTGTTGTTGTAGTTGTTGCTGTTTTCTCTGTCAGTGCCAGTGTTGTTGTAGTTGTTGCTGTTTTCTCTGTCAGTGCCAGTGTTGTTGTAGTTGTTGCTGTTTTCTGTGTCAGTGCCAGTGTTGTTGTTGCTGTTTTCTCTGTCAGTGCCAGTGTTGTTGTAGTTGTTGCCGTTTTCTCTGTCAGTGCCAGTGTTGTTGTAGTTGTTGCTGTTTTCTGTGTCAGTGCCAGTGTTGTAGTTGTTGCTGTTTTCTCTGTCAGTGCCAGTGCTGTTGTTGTTTTTGCTGTTTTGTCTGTCAGTGCCAGTGTTGTTGTTGTTGCTGTTTTCTCTGTCAGTGCCAGTGTTGCTGTTGCTGTTGTTGCTGTTTTCTGTGTCAGTGCCAGTGTTGTTGTTGCTGTTGTTGCTGTTTTCTGTGTCAGTGCCAGTGTTGTTGCTGTTGCTGTTTTCTCTGTCAGTGCCAGTGTTGTTGTAGTTGTTGCTGTTTTCTCTGTCAGTGCCAGTGTTGTTGTAGTTGTTGCTGTTTTCTGTGTCAGTGCCAGTGTTGTTGTTGCTGTTTTCTCTGTCAGTGCCAGTGTTGTTGCAGTTGTTGCTGTTTTCCCTCAGTGCCAGTGTTGTTGTAGTTGTTGCAGTTTTCTGTGTCAGTGCCAGTGTTGTTGTTGTTGCTGTTTTCTCTGTCAGTGCCAGTGTTGTTGTAGTTGTTGCTGTTTTCTGTGTCAGTGCCAGTGTTGTAGTTGTTGCTGTTTTCTGTGTCAGTGCCAGTGTTGTTGTAGTTGTTGCTCTTTTCTCTGTCAGTGCCAGTGTTGTTGTAGTTGCTGTTTTCTCTGTCAGTGCCAGTGTTGTTGTAGTTGTTGCTGTTTTCTCTGCCAGTGTTGTTGTAGTTGTTGCTGTTTTCTCTGTCAGTGCCAGTGTTGTTGTTGTTATTGTTGCTGTTTTCTCTGTCAGTGCCAGTGTTGTAGTTGTTGCTGTTTTCTCTGTCAGTGCCAGTGTTGTTGTAGTTGTTGCTGTTTTCTGTGTCAGTGTTGTTGTTGTTGCTGTTTTCTGTGTCAGTGCCAGTGTTGTTGTTGTTGCTATTTTCACTGTCAGTGCCAGTGTTGTTGCTGTTGCTGTTTTCTCTGTCAGTGCCAGTGATGTTGTAGTTGTTGCTGTTTTCTGTGTTAGTGCCAGTGTTGTTGTAGTTGTTGCTGTTTTCTGTGTCAGTGCCATTGTTGCTGTTGCTGTTTTCTCTGTCAGTGCCAGTGTTGTTGTAGTTGTTGCTGCTTTCTCTGTCAGTGCCAGTGTTGTTGTAGTTGTTCCTGTTTTCTGTGTCAGTGCCAGTGTTGTTGTTGTTGCTGTTTTCTCTGTCAGTGCCAGTGTTGTTGTAGTTGTTGCTGTTTTCTGTGTCAGTGCCACTGTTGTTGTTGCTGTTTTCTGTGTCAGTGCCAGTGTTGTAGTTGTTGCTGTTTTCTCTGTCAGTGCCAGTGTTGTTGCTGTTTTCTCTGTCAGTGCCAGTGTTGTTGTTGTTGCTGTTTTCTGTGTCAGTGCCATTGTTATTGCTGTTGTTGCTGTTTTCTGTATCAGTGCCAGTGTTGTTGTTGCTGTTGTTGCTGTTTTCTGTGTCAGTGCCAGTGTTGTTGCTGTTGCTGTTTTCTCTGTCAGTGCCAGTGTTGTTGTAGTTGTTGCTGTTTTCCGTGCCAGTGTTGTTGTAGTTGTTGCTGTTTTCTGTGTCAGTGCCAGTGTTGTTTTAGTTGTTGCTGTTTTCTCTCTCAGTGCCAGTGTTGTTGTAGTTGTTGCTGTTTTCTGTGTCAGTGCCGGAGTTGTTGTTGTTGCTGTTTTCTCTGTCAGTGCCAGTGTTGTTGTTGTTGCTGTTTTCTTTGTCAGTGCCAGTGTTGTTGTTGTTGCTGTTTTCTCTGTCAGTGCCAGTGTTGTTGTTGTTGCTGTTTTCTCTGTCAGTGCCAGTGTTGTTGTAGTTGTTGCTGTTTTCCGTGCCAGTGTTGTTGTAGTTGTTGCTGTTTTCTCTGTCAGTGCCAGTGTTGTTTTAGTTGTTGCTGTTTTCTCTGTCAGTGCCAGTGTTATTGTAGTTGTTGCTGTTTTCTGTGTCAGTGCCGGTGTTGTTGTTGTTGCTGTTTTCTCTGTCAGTGCCAGTGTTGTTGTTGTTGCTGTTTTCTGTGTCAGTGCAAGTGTTGTTGTTGTTGCTGTTTTCTGTGTCAGTGCCAGTGTTGTTGTAGTTGTTGCTGTTTTCTGTGTCAGTGCCAGTGTTGTTGTAGTTGTTGCTGTTTTCTGTGTCATTGCCAGTGTTGTTGTAGTTGTTGCTGTTTTCTCTGTCAGTGCCAGTGTTGTTGTTGTTGCTGTTTTCTCTGTCAGTGCCAGTGTTGTTGTAGTTGTTGCTGTTTTCTGTGTCAGTGCCAGTGTTGTTGTAGTTGTTGCTGTTTTCTCTGTCAGTGCCAGTGTTGTTGTAGTTGTTGCTGTTTTCTGTGTCAGTGCCAGTGTTGTTGTTGTTGCTGTTTTCTCTGTCAGTGCCAGTGTTGTTGTAGTTGTTGCTGTTTTCTCTGTCAGTGCCAGTTTTGTTGTAGTTGTTGCTGTTTTCTGTGTCAGTGCCAGTGTTGTTGTAGTTGTTGCTGTTTTCTCTGTCAGTGCCAGTGTTGTTGTTGTTGTTGCTGTTTTCTCTGTCAGTGCCAGTGTTGTAGTTGTTGCTGTTTTCTCTGTCAGTGCCAGTGTTGTTGTTGTTGCTGTTTTCTCTGTCAGTGCCAGTGTTGTTGTTGTTGTTATTTTCACTGTCAGTGCCAGTGTTGTTGTTGTTGCTGTTTTCTGTGTCAGTGCCAGTGTTGTTGTTGTTGTTGCTGTTTTCTGTGTCAGTGCCAGTGTTGTTGTTGTTACTGTTGCTGTTTTCTGTGTCAGTGCCAGAGTTGTTGTTGTTACTGTTGCTGTTTTCTGTGTCAGTACCGCTGTTGTTGTTGCTGTTCTTGCTGTTTTCTGTGTCAGTGCCAGTGTTGTTGTTGTTGCTGTTTTCTCTGTCAGTGCCAGTGTTGTTGTAGTTGTTGCTGTTTTCTCTGTCAGTGCCAGTGTTGTTGTAGTTGTTGCTGTTTTCTCTGTCAGTGCCAGTGTTGTTGTTGTTGTTGTTTTCTCTGTCAGTGCCAGTGTTGTTGTAGTTGTTGCTGTTTTCTGTGTCAGTGCCGGTGTTGTTGTTGCTGTTTTCTCTGTCAGTGCCAGTGTTGTTGTAGTTGTTGCTGTTTTCTGTGTCAGTGCCAGTGTTGTTGTTGCTGTTTTCTCTGTCAGTGCCAGTGTTGTTGTAGTTGTTGCCGTTTTCTCTGTCAGTGCCAGTGTTGTTTTAGTTGTTGCTGTTTTCTGTGTCAGTGCCAGTGTTGTAGTTGTTGCTGTTTTCTCTGTCAGTGCCAGTGTTGTTGTTGTTTTTGCTGTTTTGTCTGTCAGTGCCAGTGTTTTAGTTGTTGCTGTTTTCTCTGTCAGTGCCAGTGTTGTTGTAGTTGTTGCTGTTTTCTGTGTCAGTGCCAGTGTTGTTGTTGTTGCTGTTTTCTGTGTCAGTGCCAGTGTTGTTGCTGTTGCTGTTTTCTCTGTCAGTGCCAGTGTTGTTGTAGTTGTTGCTGTTTTCTCTGTCAGTGCCAGTGTTGTTGTAGTTGTTGCTGTTTTCTGTGTCAGTGCCAGTGTTGTTGTTGTTGCTGTTTTCTCTGTCAGTGCCAGTGTTGTTGTAGTTGTTGCTGTTTTCTCTGTCAGTGCCAGTGTTGTTGTAGTTGTTGCTGTTTTCTGTGTCAGTGCCAGTGTTGCTGTTGTTGCTGTTTTCTGTGTCAGTGCCAGTGTTGTTGTAGTCGTTGCTGTTTTCTGTGTCAGTGCCAGTGTTGTTGTAGTTGTTGCTGTTTTCTCTGTCAATGCCAGTGTTGTTGTAGTTGTTGCTGTTTTCTGTGTCAGTGCCAGTGTTGTTGTTGCTGTTTTCTCTGTCAGTGCCAGTGTTGTTGTAGTTGTTGCTGTTTTCTGTGTCAGTGCCAGTGTTGTAGTTGTTGCTGTTTTCTGTGTCAGTGCCAGTGTTGTTGTAGTTGTTGCTGTTTTCTCTGTCAGTGCCAGTGTTGTTGTAGTTGTTGCTGTTTTCTCTGTCAGTGCCAGTGTTGTTGTAGTCGTTGCTGTTTTCTGTGTCAGTGCCAGTGTTGTTGTTGTTGTTGTTTTCTCTGTCAGTGCCAGTGTTGTTGTAGTTGTTGCTGTTTTCTCTGTCAGTGCCAGTGTTGTTGCTGTTTTCTCTGTCAGTGCCAGTGTTGTTGTTGTTGCTGTTTTCTGTGTCAGTGCCATTGTTATTGCTGTTGTTGCTGTTTTCTGTGTCAGTGCCAGTGTTGTTGTTGCTTTTGTTGCTGTTTTCTGTGTCAGTGCCAGTGTTGTTGCTGTTGCTGTTTTCTCTGTCAGTGCCAGTGTTGTTGTAGTTGGTGCTGTTTTCTCTGTCAGTGCCAGTGTTGTAGTTGTTGCTGTTTTCTGTGTTAGTGCCAGTGTTGTTGTTGTTGCTGTTTTCTCTGTCAGTGCCAGTATTGTTGTAGTTGTTGCTGTTTTCTCTGTCAGTGCCAGTGTTGTTGTAGTTGTTGCTGTTTTCTGTGTCAGTGCCGGTGTTGTTGTTGCTGTTTTCTCTGTCAGTGCCAGTGTTGTTGTTGTTGTTTTCTCTGTCAGTGCCAGTGTTGTTGTTGTTGCTGTTGTCTGTGTCAGTGCCAGTGTTGTTGTTGTTGCTGTTTTCTCTGTCAGTGCCAGTGTTGTTGTAGTTGTTGCTGTTTTCTCTGTCAGTGCCAGTGTTGTTGTAGTTGTTGCTGTTTTCTGTGTCAGTGCCAGTGTTGTTGTTGTTGCTGTTTTCTCTGTCAGTGCCAGTGTTGTTGAAGTTGTTGCTGTTTTCGGTGTCAGTGCCAGTGTTGTTGTAGTTGTTGCTGTTTTCTGTGTCAGTGCCAGTGTTGTTGCTGTTGTTGCTGTTTTCTCTGTCAGTGCCAGTGTTGTTGTAGTTGTTGCTGTTTTCTCTGTCAGTGCCAGTGTTGTTGTAGTTGTTGCTGTTTTCTGTGTCAGTGCCAGTGTTGTTGTAGTTGTTGCTGTTTTCTCTGTCAGTGCCAGTGTTTTTGTAGTTGTTGCTGTTTTCTGTGTCAGTGCCAGTGTTGTTGTTGTTGTTGCTGTTTTCTGTGTCAGTGCCAGTGTTGTTGTTGTTGCTGTTTTCTCTGTCAGTGCCAGTGTTGTAGTTGTTGCTGTTTTTTGTGTCAGTGCCAGTGTTGTTGTTGTTGCTGTTTTCTGTGTCAGTGCCAGTGTTGTTGCTGTTGCTATTTTCACTGTCAGTGCCAGTGTTGTTGTTGTTGCTGTTTTCTGTGTCAGTGCCAGTGTTGTTGTTGTTACTTTTGCTGTTTTCTGTGTCAGTTCCAGTGTTGCTGTTGCTGTTTTCTGTGTCAGTGCCACTGTTGCTGTTGTTGCTGTTTTCTGTGTCAGTGCCAGTGTTGTTGTTGCTGTTTTCTCTGTCAGTGCCAGTGTTGTTGTTGTTGCTGTTTTCTGTGTCAGTGCCAGTGTTGTTGTTGCTGTTGCTGCTGTTTTCTGTGTCAGTGTCAGTGTTGTTGTTGCTGTTGTTGCTGTTTTCCGTGCCAGTGTTGTTGTAGTTGTTGCTCTTTTCTCTGCCAGTGTTGTTGTTGTTGTTGCTGTTTTCTCTGTCAGTGCCATTGTTGTTGTTGTTACTGTTTTCTCTGTCAGTGCCAGTGTTGTTGTTGCTGTTTTCTGCGCCAGTGTTGTTGTTGCTGTTTTCTGTGCCAGTGTTGTTGTTGTTGTTTTCTCTGTCAGTGCCATTGTTGTTGTTGTAGTTGTTGCTGTTTTCTCTCTCAGTGCCAGTGTTGTTGTTGTTGTTGCTGTTTTCTCTGTCAGTGCCATTGTTGTTGTTGTTGCTGTTTTCTCTGTCAGTACCAGTGTTGTTGTTGTTGTTGTCAGTGCTTGTGTCCCAGGTTGTCATTGTTGTCGTCTCTAATGGCCATCTACCATTTACCATCACATTCATCCATTAATCCTATCTATTTGTCTGTCTATTCATCTGTCCATTTGTCTCCGTCCTCATTCTATCTGTCTGTTTATCCATCCCTCCATCCATTCTATTTTACTTTATTCTAACCCACCCTATACTATTCCACCCTATTTTAACCCACCATATACTATTCCACCCTATTCTAACCTACCCTATTCTATTCCACCCTATACTATTCCAGCCTATACTATTCCTCCCTATACTATTCCACCCTATTCTAACTTACCCTATACTATTCCACCTTATTCTAACTTACCCTATACTATTTCACCCTATTTTAACCCACCCTATACTATTCCACCCTATTCGAACCTACCCTATACTATTCCACCCTATACTATTCCAGCCTATACTATTGCTCCCTATACTATTCCACCCTATTCTAACTTACCCTATACTATTCCACCCTATTCTAACCTACCCTATACTATTCCACCCTATACTATTCCAGCCTATACTATTGCTCCCTATACTATTCCACCCTATTCTAACTTACCCTATACTATTCCACCCTATTCTAACTTACCCTATACTATTCCACCTTATTCTAACCCACCCTATACTATTCCACCCTATTCTAACCTACCCTATACTATTCCACCCTATACTATTCCACCCTATTCTAATCCACCCTATACTATTCCACCCTATTCTAACTTACCCTATACTATTACACCCTATACTATTCCACCCTATACTGTTCCCCCTATACTATTCCCCCCTATACTATTCCCCCCTATACTATTCCCCCCTATACTATACCATCCTATACTATTCCACCCTATTCTAACCTACCATATACTATTCTATTCTACAGCATGCTGCAGATGGAATGCATATTGTCAGTATCCTCACTGTAATCCTTTATGTAGCATTCTTTTCTGTTGGACCTGGTATGTTAACTTTATTATTATTATTATTATTATTATTATTCTCGCTTGGCAGTGCTACCGGGGGGCACTGCCGGTTCGGGATAAACTCTACAGGCACGGAAGTGCTGTCAGACGGACCTGCCGAGATGCGCACAGAACGACAAAACCGTTCTGCACGCACTTGTCCAATGTCCGTGCATTACTGACTTGTGGAGTTATGTTGAACAGCTACTGTCGCGTGTGGAACGAATCCGGCTATCGGCCGAGTCCATAGTGAAGATCGATCCTCCGCCTTCCTTAGGTCAGGAAGAGCAGGAAATTTTCCTCTGTCTGGTGGCAGTCGCGAAAGAGATTATATGGTGGACCAGGTTGAAAGGACTGAAGACAGACACTTTTCTCTTCGGCCAATCCCTCAACAACTTCTTCAAGTTTCACCTGGAAAGGAAGGTGAGGGTGGAGAGAGAAGTGCTGCCCCCCAGTACATTTGCTAAAAGGTGGGTGAATGTGGCGAGAATGGCTCGTGTGAATGGGCCTACTCTGACCATGCGCCTATAGGCTAGCTAACTTGAGGAGAGGGGTGCTCTCCCTGGGTGCCCTAGAAGCACAGGGTAGTTCAGGATTGGTGGGGTACCCGAGTCACTCCAGGGTCGTCCACCCCCTATCGGGGAATTTATTTTGTTATATTTATGCATAGTTTATTTTATATTTTTATATTTTCATTGTTAAATTAGTCTTGCCATTGTGCACTTTTACTCGACCTTATTGTAAACCCCCACTGTCCCTGTCTTTGTATTGTCCCCTACATGTCGGCCCTTGTGGCTAATAAATGAAATCATTATTATTATTATTATTAAACAACACCACCAAAACCATCGCCACCACCTTCACCAAAACGAAAACAAATAAAACCACACCAACAAAATGTTAAAAACTTCGTGCTTGTCAGAAGGGCCAACGATAAACTGATGGCCCTCTTAGCGCGAAGCGAGGACATTCAAACAGAGGGGGAGATTTTTGAAATGAGCACATTTTGCGTGCCAGAAGATTTGCTTCTGGTCCGAATGTCACTCAATTCTTTCAAAGAAATTCGAGAGAGCTTTCCTCAAGACGTGGGAAACCCGAATGTGAAACCCACATCAAGACTTTTAAAGGGGTTCCCAAAAGAAACCCCACCAACCATGGAGGTCGAACCACCCGACCTTCACAAGACCCGGGAGGTAAGTAAACCTTCCCTCTCTCTCTCTTAGCTTACCAATATGGCCATATTAAGAGTAGGAAGTTTAAATGTTCGCGGCCTGGGGTCACCCTGGAAGCAGGGTCGCCTGCTCAACGACCTCCGGTCGCTGGAAATGGATGTGATTGCCGTAAGCGAGACCAGAATTTCCGACACGCGTGCACTAGCCCCCATTTTCGACGACTATCAGATCTTCGCATCTGTTAGCAGGCCGGGAATGGGGGGTGGGGTGGCAGTGCTGTTTAGGAAAGGACTGGATCTCGAGGTAAGGTCGATCTTCCGGGACCCGGACGGTAAGTTGGTGGTCTTGGATGTGAGCAGTAGCGAAGGTGGTGCCTTTAGACTGCTGGCCGTCTACGCCCCTACAGGGGCCGGACGACCTGACTTCTTTAGGCGCCTGGAGACCTTTCTGGGTACGTCTCGCCCTTTACTGTTAGCGGGGGACTGGAATGGCATCTTAGACGCACGCTGGGATTGTGTGAGAGTAGCCGATAGGAGCGGGGGGTGCAAAAGCCTCAAGCACCTACTCAGCCAGTTCCAACTGTCTGACAGGTATCGACTAGATTTCCCCAATGTGCCAGTATGGACATGGACCAACCGAATGGGGTCATCTAGATCGTATATAGACAGAATCTTCATTAGGAAAATAGATAGAAATAGTGTGGGCTGTCCACTTTTTAAAACGGTCGCCTATTCAGATCACAAATTTGTGATCTGTACGGTCGACCTAAATAAAACGCGTAGGTTAGGACCGGGTTACTGGAAGCTGAACATGTCATTTCCGGCACGTAAGGCTTACAGGGACCGAGTCAATAAGTTAGTTAAGCAAAAGTTGACAGGAGGGATCATCAACAACAGATGGTGGGGGGCTCTCAAAAGAGAGATTAGAGTAACTTCGATAGAGTTCAGCAAAGAACTAGCGTTAGAGAAAAATAGAAAGGAGGGGGAGCTGGTAGATAAGTTAGACGAGGCTATTTGTAGTGGCATCGCAACTGACGTGCTAGCGGCGAGAATGGCATTAGACCATTTCTTCAATGCCAAACACGAAGGTTGCATTGTCAGAGCTAAGGCGCGTGCGCTGAGAAATGAGGGAACTAAAGCTGTTCGATGGGCCCGCGTGGCGGAGGCGCAGCGTGGTAATAAAACCACAATTCGGTCTTTGGCGGACCGAGACGGACACGAGATAAGCGATTCCAAGCGGATGTGTGAGGCCTTTCGCCAGCACTTTGCTCGGTTGTTCGGGGACAGTGGCGAGTCAGAGAGAGTAGCGGATTTTAGTCCCTACCCTGACGGCTTGCCGCGCATCTCGACGGTCGACGCTGAGCGCTGCGAAAGGCCGATTACTTCAGCCGAAATTCAGGACGCCCTTGTCGGCTGCATGAGGCGCAAGTCACCCGGTTTGGATGGCCTGCCCTACGAGCTTTACGTAAATATGCCAGACTTGTTCTCCGAACTCCTCGAAGCACTCTACTGTAACTGGCAGCAGAATGGGAGTATTCCCAGTTCTGTGAGCAGGGGAGTGGTGACGCTGATAAGGAAAGACGAGAACAAGAGGGATACATTAGACAACTTCAGGCCTATAACTCTGCTCAACACAGAGTTTAAGATTTTGGCCAAGGTGTTAGCAAAGAGATTGGCGCTTGTCGTCGAGGATTTGGTTGGGGAGGCGCAAACTTGCGCAATCCCAGCCAGGTCCATACACGACAATCTCCACCTCATGCGATACATCATAGAGAGGGTAGGGTGTAAACCTGGCTTCGGTGGGGCACAGATCAATTTAGATCAATCGAAAGCATTCGATAGGGTTGACCATCGGTATCTGGAGTTTGTCCTCAAAGCAGCTGGCTTCGGCCCTGTCTTTAGAAGCTGGATCGTTGCAATGCACAGCGGCACACGCTTGGTGGTCAAGGTTAATGGCCACCTCTCAGAACCATTTCGGCTCTCCCGATCGGTCCGTCAAGGGTGCCCTCTCTCTTCCCTTCTGTACGTATTGACTCTCGAGCCTTTACTGCGGAAGCTGGAGCTGTTGCAGGGCATCCCGCTCGAACCGGGACGTGGAAGGGCGGTGTCGGCTTATGCGGACGACATCACCGTGATGGTGTCGAACACCTCAGAAATCGAGGTGGTCGGCACCTTACTGAAGGAATATGAAAGGTTGACAGGTGCCAAACTTAACCCGGAAAAGTCGGTGGGCTTGCAGCTCGGAACCTGGAGAGGCAAGCCCATGCCGTCCAACAGCGTCGTGGGGCGCTGGACGGACGGACCAGTAAAGTTGCTCGGGGTTTGGTTCGGACCAGACCTCCAGGTGGAAAAGAATTGGGACGAGGTAACGAGCAGAGTAGCCAGTCTCACCCAAAAATGGGCTGGGAGGAAGCTATCACTGAAAGGTCGCGCTGAGGTGGCGAATGCGTACATCGCGTCCGTCATCTATTACCGCCTAACCGTCGTGCCTTGCCCCCGTCCGCGCCTCGTCAAGTTGGAACGGCTCCTCTTCAAATTCTTGTGGAGGGGACAAGTTCCGTTGGTGAGGCGGTCCATCTGCTGCCAGCACCCTCTACGCGGAGGGCTGGGCATGCCGTGGCTAATGATGCGCAGACATGTGTTGAGGCTGCGACATCTCCAGATATTCTGTCTCAATGGTGAACAGGTATGGTCGCCGTTTATCAGACGGGCCTTTCCGCAGCTCATTTCTTTGACTGAGCTGCAGTCCTGGGTCAAGAAGCGACCGAGACTGGGTGACTGGCACCTGGAATGTTGCCAGGCACTGACTGCCCTCTACCAAGCGGGCAATGCGATCAGTGGAACTTCCACTCTCGAGTTCTATAGAGGATTAGTGGTGGGCAAGTGCGATGACGCACTCGGAGAAGCTTTGGGCCTCGACGAAGTCGAACTGACCAGTCTGTACCGGAGGACTTTTGAGCCGGGGACGATGGACAATTTCCAGAAATCCCTCGCTTGGCAGTGCTACCGGGGGGCACTGCCGGTTCGGGATAAACTCTACAGGCACGGAAGTGCTGTCAGACGGACCTGCCTAAGATGCGCACAGAACGACGAAACCGTTCTGCACGCACTTGTCCAATGTCCGTGCATTACTGACTTGTGGAGTTATGTCGAACAGCTACTGTCGCGTGTGGAACGAATCCGGTTATCGGCCGAGTCCATAGTGAAGATCGAGCCGCCACCTTCCTTAGGTCAGGAAGAGCAGGAAATTTTCTCTGTCTGGTGGCAGTTGCGAAAGAGATTATATGGTGGATCAGGTTGAAAGAACTAAAGACAGACACTTTTCTCTTCGGCCAATCCCTCATCAACTTCTTCAAGTTTCACCTGGAAAGGAGGGTGAGGGTGGAGAGAGAAGTGCTGCCCCCCAGTACATTTGCTAAAATGTGGGTGAATGTGGCGAGAATGGCTCGTGTGAATGGGCCTACTCTGACCATGCGCCTATAGGCTGGCTAACTTGAGGAGAGGAGTGCTCTCCTGGGTGCCCTAGAAGCGCAGGGTGGTTCAGGATTGGTGGGGTACCCGAATCACCCCAGGGTCGTCCACCCCCCTATCGGGGAATTTATTTTGTTATATTTTGCATAGTTTATTTTATATTTTTATATTTTCATTGTTAAATTAGTTTTGCCATTGTGCACTTTTACTCGACCTTATTGTGAACCCCCACTGTCCCTGTCTTTGTATTGTCCCCTACATGTCGGCCCTTGTGGCTAATAAATGAAATCATTATTATTATTATTATTATTATTATTATTATTATTATTATTATTATTATTATTTTTTCCTTACATGTCGGCCCTTGTGGCTAATAAATGAAATCATTATTATTTTGCCTTTCATCCTTACGGGGTCGATAAAATAAAGTACCAGTAATACACTGGATAATTGGTGGCTTTGTGCCAAAAGTAGAAATAATAATTATTATTATTGTTGTTGTTGTTGTTGACTTACGCAGGAAAACGTAATCACTTCCATCACAGCCTCCACCACTACCATCAACACCACCACCACCACCACCACCACTACCATCAACACCAGAATCACCCCCCCCCCCCCACACACACACCCACACACCCACCCACCACCATCACCTCCACCACCACCACACCACCACCAGTACCATCACAGCCACCCCACCACTACCACCACCGCCACCACCACCAATACCACCACAGCCACCCCACCACCACTGCTGCCGCCACCACCACCACCACCACCACCAATCTCTCAATCTACATCACTGTTTTTCTATTACTCTACCAGGTTCAATACCCTGGCTAATTGTAGCAGAACTATTCTCCCAAGGGGCTCGCTCCTCTGCCATGAGTGTGTGTGTTATGATTAATTGGTTGGCCAACTTCGTCAATGCCTATGGTTTTCCTTACGTCGAGGTAAGATTTATCTCCCTTTATTTCAAACAAATCTTCACAAATCAAAAATTAAAAAAAAATTAATTAATGTTTTGCATCAAGTGGTTAGAACATTGGATAGAATGCTTTATGGTATTCGTTCCAACGCTCTGCTCTCCGGGTTCAAACCCCGCTGAGGTCAACTTTGCCTTTCATCAATTCAAGGTTGATAAAAAATAGTACCAGTCTAGTACTGGGGTTCGATTCTTCCTCTGTGACTCTTTATCACTCTTACTTGTTCTCTGGAAGAAATCTGCTGTATTCAGGCCTGCAGAGGAGGTGGGCTCTGCCAGGTTTAAAATGCTTTGCAGTATTCGTTTCAGCTCTCTGGTCTCTGCGTTCAAATTCCACCAGGGACAACTTTACCTTTCATCCATTCCTGGTTGATAAAAAAGTACCAGTCCA
>OZ024741.1:254683295-254693295 GCA_964016885.1 Eledone cirrhosa | reverse complement strand
ATATATATATATACACACGTTGGGCTTCCACACAGTTTCTTCTGCCAAATTTCATTCACAATTTATTGGTCTACCTGACGCTTTAGTAGAAAAGACTTGCTGAAGATGTCACACAGCAAGACTGAACCCCAAACGACATGATTGCGAGGCAAACACTTTAACTCCGCAGCCATGACGGCATTTGTTTCCCCAGCATTAGTATGCTTTGGCTTTTTGTTTAAAATATACAAATTTATGGACTAGCTTGTATCTTTTGACCCCCGAACCACGAGCTTGTATCTTTTTGACCCCCGAACCACGAGCTTGTATCTTTTGACCCCCGAACCACGAGCTTGTATCTTTTTGACCCCCGAACCACGAGCTTGTATCTTTTTGACCCCCGAACCACGAGCTTGTATCTTTTGACCCCCGAACCACGAGCTTGTATCTTTTGACCCCCGAACCACGAGCTTGTATCTTTTTGACCCCCGAACCACGAGCTTGTATCTTTTGACCCCCGAACCACGAGCTTGTATCTTTTTGACCCCCGAACCACGAGCTTGTATCTTTTTGACCCCCGAACCACGAGCTTGTATCTTTTTGACCCCCGAACCACGAGCTTGTATCTTTTGACCCCCGAACCACGAGCTTGTATCTTTTTGACCCCCGAACCACGAGCTTGTATCTTTTGACCCCCGAACCACGAGCTTGTATCTTTTTGACCCCCGAACCACGAGCTTGTATCTTTTGACCCCCGAACCACGAGCTTGTATCTTTTTGACCCCCGAACCACGAGCTTGTATCTTTTTGACCCCCGAACCACGAGCTTGTATCTTTTTGACCCCCGAACCACGAGCTTGTATATTTTGATCCTCCAACACGAGCTTGTATCTTTTTGACCCCCGAACCACGAGCTTGTATGTTTTGACCCCCGAACCACGAGCTTGTATCTTTTTGACCCCCGAACCATGAGCTTGTATCTTTTGACCCCCGAACCACGAGCTTGTATGTTTTGACCCTCCAACACGAGCTTGTATGTTTTGACCCCCCCCTAACCACGAGATTGTACGTTTTTGACCCGCCCCCACCACGAACTTGTATGTTTTTGACTCCACCCCCTCAACCTCGAGCTTGTATGTTTTTGACCCCCCAACACGAGCTTGTATGTTTTGACCCCCCCAACCACGAGCTTGTACGTTTTGCCACCCCCCTTACCACGAACTTGTATCTTTTTTACTCCACCCCCTCAACCACGAGCTTGTATGTTTTTGACCCCCCCCCCAACCAAGAGCTTGTATGTTTTTGACTCCCCCCCAACCAAGAGCTTGTATATTTTAACACCCCCCCACCAACCACGAGCTTGTATGTTTTTGACCCCCCACCAACCACGAGCTTGTATGTTTTTGACTCCCCACCAACCACGAGCTTGTATGTTTTTGACTCCCCCCAACCACAAACTTGTATGTTTTTGACTCCCCACCAACCACGAGCTTGTATGTTTTTGACTCCCCACCAACCACGAACTTGTATGTTTTTGACTTCCCCCAACCACAAACTTGTATGTTTTTGACTCCCCACCAACCACGAGCTTGTATGTTTTTGACTCCCCACCAACCACGAGCTTGTATGTTTTTGACTCCCCCCCAACCACGAGCTTGTATGTTTTTGACTCCCCACCAACCACGAGCTTGTATGTTTTTGACTCCCCCCCAACCACAAACTTGTATGTTTTTGACTCCCCCCCAACCACGAGCTTGTATGTTTTTGACTCCCCACCTATCAAGAGCTTGTATATTTTTGACTCCTCCCACCCCAAAATAAAGCTTTGCTATAAAATATGCCAGCATAAATTATACAAATTATTTATATATTCTGAATAAAATTGATATATGTATATTTATATCGTGTTTCATTTTTTATTTAATCATCATTTCACAACCAAATGCACACATGCACCTCTGCAAACTACCTAATTACACAAAAAATGCACACATATACTCCTGCAAACCACATCATTGCACAACTAAATGCACACACGAGTCTCTGCAGACTAAATTAGGGCCTTGCTCTCGTTCGACGCAGCGGCTGCAGGCAGGTTGACATCGGGGGTGCGGTGGGGGTGTCACTGGGGGTTCGACATCATCGTGGGGGATGCGGATGAGCTGGCACGGGACCGCCAGCGATAGAGGGCGTTGGTGGAGCTGGTCGGTTCTACGCACAACAATGCTTTGGGATCGCTGGCTCAGGACGACTCCAGCCTCGGCGAGCAAGAAGAAGACAAATAGTTTGCATAATATGCATGAAGAAAGAACAAAAAAAAAAAAAACTTATATAACACAAAGGAAGAAGAGAGGGGCCAGATTCTACATCGCAGTCATGACAGGTGCATCTGAGCTACGACACCTTGCCGACAAAAGGGCGGTAACATTGCTGTCAAGAACAGCTAGCGATACACACTGTCACCCTCTTCACGTGGCCCTTTCCTTAGGCGAGATAAACAGCAATCCGGGTACCGAGGACATCGGAGGTCTCGATGGTGACCGACACAGAAAGGAAGCGGAACGTCAACATGAGGTATTTGGATATCTTTCGCAATAATTTATATCCTGTTTATGGATAAAAAAAACCCTTCTTTCTTTTTCGAAAAGTTTTGACTAAATGTTAAATTCTTTATTATTTTTATGTAATTTTATCCTAGAAATTTATACATTTATTTACAATTTTATTATCCGTCAGACACTCATTGCAGCATGTATGGTCTCGTGTCTCCCGAGGGAGTCTTACGTGTGTCGTATTGACTGATAGACGGCGTCTCTAGGGCATTTAAAAAAATCTGATGGAGCCCATCCCCTCTCCAGGTCTAAATACAGCAGATTTCTTCCATAGAAAGATAGAGAGTGAGAGAGAGGAAGTGAGAAAGAGATATAGAGGAAAAATCGATCGCAGTGATCCCAGTACTGGGTTGGTACTTTTTATCGACCTCGAATGGATGGAAGGCAAAGTTGGACTCGGTGGAATTTGAACTCAGAGAATAGAGAGCCGAAACAAAAACCGTAAAGCATTCTATCTGACTTTCTAACGACTGACAATTCGCCGCCTGAAATAAATGTATAAAAGATAATTTTAAAGCTAAGAGTGATCTCCCTTGCACTGATCGTCTGCGTAACGAAAAGTAATAAACAAAACAAGGAATCCCGGAGTTTTTCTAGAATAATTGCTAAATTATTTCTAAATTAACAAGAACAATAAAAATTGGAACGAAATTTTCTGTATAAAAATAATTAATATATTTTACCTGTTTACACACACATATAAAGCATCGAAACAACGTATCTCTAGCAGTCAACTGATGAGATGAGACTAATGTCTGCATTCGTTCATTTTCTTGTCTGTGCCCATATTTTTTATTCATACACACACATACGCCATCTTGTTTTTGATGGTGTAGGACAGAACAAAGGAGAGACACAAAATAACTACTAAAGTAGTTACTGAGGAAGTCCCAGAATATGTGACGAAAGAGCTTTGACAATCAACAACAACTAAATAACCATCTGGTTATTAAACTGATTGGGAGTTTATAATAAAGTTTTGTGAAAACCAACAGGTGCGTATGTTTTTATTGGCAGCATGACCCTCCTAAATTATAACAATATATTATTGCGTTACACGGGTTTCGCAGAGGATTGACTCAGAATCTGAAGAGCAGATCGATAATGGAGTCGGGACCATAACTTAGTTATATTTCTGTTGTTGTTGTTGTTGTTGTTGGACGTTCGTCTGCTCTGATGATGAGGGATCCATTTATTTGGAACAGCTTGGCTGTAAAATTAATATGACTAATTCCTTAATGCAATTCTCAAGGATATTCAGCATGACAGTGATACCTTGACCTTTGGAATCCAGCTGAGGGGACAAGAGCAACATTAAATAATGTCTCTTGGTCAAGGTCAAACTCAATACCTAATGATAATCAACTGAACAACCTAAACACAGTTACACTCTTTCAGTTATATTACATTACTACATCCCTCCTTCAAATTAGAAATACGGTAACAAAAGAGAGAATAAACTATCACACTTGTTTAGAGATTCTGTCCCATAGATATCATACACACACTGACACACACAGTCGACGCCGTGGCGAGCGGGGAACGACCCAGCGAATCATGCTTCTACATTTTACCTCCTCCTTGCTAGCAAAATTATTCCTCTTTCAGGTGAAATTGAACTCCGAATAGTCTTTGCCATTTAAAATTAGCAGTTATACAATTATATAACCAGCGATTGTACCACTCAACTACCGATACTTTTTTAGTTTTCAAACGGTTTTTAAAACACATATTCTAAACATTTATCTTTGAAACCTTTATCGTCTTTCCTGCTTTACGGATTTCATTAAATATCTATATAACATCCTTCCATACCAGCTTCATTTATTCTATCATTTAAGAGACATTACTTATTGTATATATATATGTATGTATATATATATATATATATATATATATATATATATATATATATATATGTATATATATATATATACATATATATATAGTGAAAGAGTGAAGAATAATATGGTCGGCTGTACAAAAAGGATTTTATTTACAGTATTAACAATTGTTTCATTGATCAGGTGAGTCTAAAGGCCGCTAATCACTCGAAATTGCGTCACTCGACCAGTATTCCGATGATTTGATCAGAGACACGCACTGTATTTAAGGTCGAGTGATTAGCGGCCTATAGACTCACCTGAACAGTGAAACAATTGTTAATACTTAAAATAAAACCATTTTTGTACAGCCGACTATAATATTCTTCACTCTTTCACTATATATATATATATTTCGTTTCTGAATTTGTTTAGCAAGATTCTTTATCTGAAATCGTGTGTTGAAACCGATATTGTTATACTTTGGGAGGGTCATATTGCCAATAAGAAACACACGCACCAGTTGCTTTCACTTCAATTTATTATATATCTATAAATTTATAAATCTACAAATCTACAAATTTATAAATTTGTGGTTGGTTGGTTGGTTCCACAACCAGATAGTTTGGTTGTGGAACCAACCAACCAACCAGAAATTTATAAATTTGTAGATTTGTAGATTTATAAATTTATAGATATATAATAAATTGAGGTGAAAGCAACTGGTGCGTGTGTTTCTTATTGGAAACATGACCCTCCCAAAGTATAACAATATATATATATATATATATATATATATATATATATATATATTTCGTTTCTGAATTAGTTGTTTGTCAGAAATAGAAAAATCATTTACAAAATTACGTTGGAGCGACAAAAACAAAAACAAAAGTAACAACATACGCACACACATATACAACACACATCCTAACAACAACAGACACACAGACACAAACAACAATAACAACAACACACACATCAACAATAATAACATACTCAGAAACAACAACAACAGACACGCAGACACAAACAACAATAACAACACACACAACAATAACAACACACACGGAGACAACAACAACAACACACATCAACAACAACAACAACAACACACACACATTCAATGCCTCTCACCACCACCACAATCTTAACAAACACACAGACACAGAAAACAAGTAATGACAGTAGCACAGAAAAAAGGGAAGGTAATAGGATAATAAAAAAAAAAAGAAGGGAGACTATGGACAAAGAAAATAACCAAGACGAACACACAGACGCACAAAATAGAGTAGATAATAACAATGAGCCAGTGGAAAGAGACAGGAGTAATAATGAGAGACATAGAAACAACCATGAGGCTGTTGGTGGAAATAGAAATAGAAACAACACAACTAACAATAACAATAGCACTAGTACATATAAAGCAGCAGCCTGGAACTCTACTTTTTATAATCCCTCCGATAAGTCGTTCGACCTGCGATGAGTCCACGCCACGACTTTACCATTTAACAAACGCACGCAATTGCCGTCGCAGGTCGATGAACAAACAGAAGCACAATTTAGTATAGCTAGATCCGAACTTAGAAATATTATAGAACAGTATAGCAAAAAACATAATAGAATGGAGGCCCAGCAGCTGGGAGATAAAACTGCAAATGGCTTGCGTAAGCTCATGCAACGCTCGCGTAATGGAGAGATAGCATGCTTTCCAACAGACAAGTCTGGCAGAATGTCGGTTGACAGCCTGCCAAACTACATCCAGGCAATGCAACCCCACATCACTAACACAAGAGAGGTAACACCACAGGAGCATGAGGATAGAGAAAAAGCCCTCAATGCCCACATGGTGATGTGGACGAATATAATGCAGCCCAACAAAAGGACTGCCAAAAACTTCCAAGCCTGGAACAATGACGTGCCGGCGTTGTATGGGCTTCGAAAAGACCATAAAACGGGCAGTGACCCTGTCACGGGACCACCAGCACGGCCAGTCTGTGGAGCTAACATTGCTAGTAACTACAGACTGTCCTACTTCCTCTCCCTGATCATACGCCCCATCATTGAAATGTCCCCAGATGTATGTGACAGCACGGAGGACCTCCTCAGCAGAATCGGTGGGGCTAACCGATCAGGGACCTAACAAACTGCATAATAGGTAGTATGGATGTTGTGTCCCTGTATCCATCTATTGACGTGGATTTTGCTGTGGAGAAATACGTAGAAATGATCAGTGAGAGCAATGTTGAGTTTCGTGGGATTAATACCAGTGAGCTGGGACTCCTACTTAAACTTACCTATAGTAATAATTACCTAGACACATATGACCTTAGCAACCTGTGCCCTACAAGACCAGAAAGAGGCAGACCACCTACCATTACCTCAATGGCCAAGAAAACCCACACAGATAGATGGAACGGGTGGACCAGAGCCATACGGACACCCAAAAACCACGATGAACTAAAGAAAATGATTGCACATGCGGTGGGGGCCAGCATAAAATTAACCCTTAACGAACATATGTTCAAATTTAATGGAAAAACATATGCCCAAGAGGAAGGAGCAGCCATTGGTGTTAGCATTGCAGGCGACATAGCTAACTTATTCATGGTATGGTGGGACAGTAGACTTAAACTTAAACTTAAAGAACAATTAGAAGACCCCTTAACCCTGATAATGTACTCCCGTTACGTTGATGATATAAACATCGTAGTTAAAACACCCCCACTAGAGAACAGTCAGGAACTAGAGAAAAACACAATGGAAAGCATCCAGCAAATAGCTAACTCCATCCACCAGAGTATTAGAGTTACTATAGACTACCCAAGTAAACACCCCAACCATCGATTACCTGTACTAGACAACAGAGCTGTGGTTAGATACCATTAATAATAAAAAACAAATCCTCTATTCCCATTATGCCAAACCCATGACTTCCAAATATCTGATCCACCGAAACTCAGCTGTTTCGGACCATACCAAAATCAACATACTGATTGCGGATTTGGTACGGGTGATGAGAAACGTGTCCCGCATGTGCAACCCCGAAGAACTAGAGAGACACATACAACACTTCATCCACCGTATGCAGTTCTCTGGTTACAATCAGAGAGATAAAATCAGAGTGTATAGAGGAGCCAGAACCAAATGGGAAAAAAATGGTAAATAATGACACAAATGGGACCTGCCCCTTGTATAGGAGCAAATTTTGGAATAGAATAGAAAGAACTAGGAACAAGGCTAATAGAATAAATTCATGGTATGATAGCAATAAATACCAGAGTGTAATGTTCATCGATACAACCCCTAGAGGTGAATTAGCTTACAAATTTAGAAGGGCCCTAGATAAACATAAACTCAATATTAAGATAGTAGAAAGACCAGGTACCTCCGGAAAAACACTTATTAGCAAGACATACCCTTTTCAAAGACCCCCTGTATAGATAAGAACTGTATAACCTGTAAATTAAGCCCCCATATTAACTGTAAAACTAGAAATGTAGTATATAGCATAAGACGTACTGAGGGACAATGTAGAGACAAAAATATAGTGTACATAGGTGAGACAGCTCGTAGTGTAGGGGAACGGATAAATGAACACTGGCGAAACCTTCAAGATAGTAAAGAATCATCTATACTCTACCAACATGCTAAAATAGAACACAAGGGTAAATTAGAGAACATAGAAATAAAAATATAATCTACACACAGAAAAGGCGCAATGTTTAGACAAATCACAGAGGCAATAAACATAAAAGAATTACAACCAAAATTAAATAGAAAATATGAGTGGAACAGCAACATCACAACTTACAATTAAGGACATAATGAAAACACACACGCACATAGAACAAACAACCAACCTGTAACATGTAAATAAACAAATAAATAAACGAATATAAACACACACAGACACCCGGATGTGGCGCATGCGCAGACTGAGCACACAACACACAACACACACACAGAAACAAAATAACGTAGGACAGAACAAAGGAGAGGCACAAAAACAAAGAAAAGAATCCCCAGTCACTGAAGAGGTCACAGAATGTGTGACGAAAGAACTTTGACAATATATAAACAACTATCTGGTTGTGGAACCAACCAACCGGAAATTCATAAATTCCTAAATTTATAAATCTATTATAATAAATTGAAGTGAAAGCAACTGGTGCGTGTGTTTCTTATTGGCAACATGACCCTCCCAAAGTATAACAATATATATATATATATATATATATATATATATATATATATATATATATATATATATATATATAAATAAATATATATATATATATATATAAATAAATATATATATATATATATATATATATATATATATATATATATATATATATATAGGGGAGGGTCATATTTGTGTAATAATATTGCCAGAATTAATAACAGAACACACTCACTGTTTGGTTGGCTTTCGCTTCTGTATCTTTTATATCAGTTAATTTAATTTATTCGATCCTCAATGTTTACCATTGACTAATCAACGCTCAAAAATACAGATATAATATAGACATAGACACAAACACATATATATAGTCTAACAAAGTTCTTTCGTTGCACATCTGCAACATCGTCAGTGGTGCTATTATGTTCCTCCTATTGTATTGTATGTCTACGCCATCTTTATTTAATCTGTTTATTTATTTATTTATTTATTTTTGTCTTCTTCTCTGCGCATGCGTTTTCGTGTGTGTATAGTGTTTGGTGTGTGTTCGTGTTTGGGTGACTGTGCTTTGGTTATTGTATTCTATCTTAGTTTACTAGTGTGTGCTTATATGTGTTTGTTGTTATTGTGCTTGTGTATTTATTTATTTATTTATTTATTTATTTATTTATACTTCTCTTAGGTCAGTATTGTTTGTTTGGGTGTTGTTATTCCATTCATTTTTTCTGTTTAGGTTTGGCCTTCTAAGTTCTATTTCGCTGGCCTCTCTGATTTGCCTATCTGCTGGGTCATTTCTATGTTTAGATATTATTCTAATTTCTATGTTGTCTATGTTACCGTCATGTTGTTGTCTGGCGTGTTCGTATAGTACTGAACCGTTTTTTCGTCCTTTTAGTCCCCTCCAGTGTTGGTCTATCCTTTCACCTATGCTACGAGCTGTCTCGCCTATGTATGTTGTTGTCACGTTTCTGCAAGTACCCTCTGTACATCTTATGCTATAGACTATGTTTCTAGTTTTACAGTTTATTCGGGGATTTACTTTACATATAATACATTTCCTATTAGTACAGTGGGTTTTCTTAAAAGGGTAGGTTTTGCTGATCAAGGATTTTATGGTGGTTCCTGGCTTTTCTACCACCTTAATCTTTAAGTGGGTCTTTCTCAGGGCCTTTCTACACTGGTTAGCTAATTTCCCTCCAGGGGTAGCGTCCACGAACATGACACTCTGGTATCTCTGGTTGTCGTACCATGAGGTGGCTTTCCCCTTCTTATGTCTAGTCCTATCTAAGCTATTCCATGATTTGCTCCTGTATAATAGGCAAATTCCTTTCATGTCCAGTTCTATGAGGGTCTTATACTTCTCCGTGGCTCCTTCGTATACTCTGATTCTGTCTCTTTGG
>OZ024741.1:254293295-254680795 GCA_964016885.1 Eledone cirrhosa | reverse complement strand
AATTGACTTTACCTACTATAGTTACCTTTACCGATCGGTTTCGAATCCCAAAAATAAACGGAGGCCATACGGCCTTCGTTGCAAAGAAAGATTCTCGTCAGAAGGTTCTTTTCATTCGAAGAATATAAAATTCTTGAATTTAAATTACGAACTAGCGCTATCCAAAACTGTTCCCGAGTTGAGAGTGAATGAAGTGGAATCAATTTTTTCAAGGGCCGAAGTAAAGATATATATATATATATATTATATATAATATATATATATATATATATATATATATATATATATATATATATATATATATATATATATATATATATATATATATATATATATATATATATATATATATATATATATATATATATATATATATGAAATATAAGAATCAAAGAACTGTTCAAAACATTATTGTGCTTACAGCTGTTTCCTCCAAACCGAGGTTTGGATTCTTCGGAGCAATTTATTAATGCATGGACAGTTATATGACCTCCTTTTCAGCCGAGAGACATACCAATACATATTCAAACATTGATACATATTCAAACATTGTGGGTCAACATTCATTACAGAATTTAGAGTGGCAGTACACACTTCGAGATTACATTTATATTAATAGGTACAATCAAAAATCAAAGATATAGGTTAAAGTACAACATGAAGATAAGTGGTTATATAGTGCAAATGTTATATGTGTGGCACGCATGTGCGTCTTGTTTATATAGTGTGGCAGAGAGATATGTGTGGTAGAGGCACTTAGGTAGGTAAATAAGAGTGTTAGGTTGGTAGATCTGGTGGCAAAGTCTTTATATGATTGATATAGTCTGTGTGTGGAGAAATATTATAAGCATTAAAGATAGTGCAAGCATTAAAAGTGTTATAAGTATTGGAGATGCACAGCGCAGGGATGTCAAGTAATTCATGTACTTCGGCATTTTCATGGTCAAGGGAGTGTATATTTCGATTATATGCCTTTCACATAATCCACGACAATCCAGTTAGAGATCGTAGTCTGGTGTTCTTTAGTTCGATACAGGAGGTTGTTACGTTTCGAGAAACGCCATTGAATACCGGAAGTGTGTGTGTGGCTAAGGGGAGTTAATGCATGCGGGGAGGTAACTCTGGGGTTTCTATATCTAGCCATTAAAATGTGTCCCAATATAGACCCTAAATTCTATGGTGAGGTGCACCTTCCAAGAGAGACTTTTAAAGCATAAAGTGTACTAACTATAGAGTAGTTTAACTAAATTATGCTGAAGGTGATCATATTATTATTAAGGTGGATTAACCCATCTTAAGGTGCTACAAATGGAAATTATAGATGATGAGCGAGGATTCTAAATTAATGATCTCTGTGGTTGTAGTCTGCTCATATGACCAGGCGCGGTGATTGCAGGATTGCTTCAGGACCCAATGATCTCTGGTAAGATCTGGGTCATCGCTTGCTACATTGGATGTCGAAAGATAATCGTCCCCAGGCAGGCCAAAGGTCAATCCGCAGTCCTCGCGACCCCTCTCTGACCGTCAGATCATCCATATACGTACAACCCGCACGGCAGTTGCATTGCATTCACTCACTGCGCTCAGCAGCCCGGTCCTACTGGTCAACAGCGCTACTCGATTAAATCATTTTACATCTGTCTAAGGAAGGTGTTTCCTCTGCCCAACACCATCCAACCGATCAATTCATGCTCAAATTACCCTTAGAGCGGTGTAGTGCCGTCCAAGTGGGTGGATGTTGTCACACCTGCCGTAGAGGTATAAATGGGTATTTTCCCTGCGAAGGGTTCCAGAGGGATGTCGTTGTTTGTGTTATAATGGATCAGCTAGTGTTGGGTATGTAGTATAGGGTGTGTCTCTGGTGTTTGATGCTAGATGTGGTGTTAGGTTCCAGTCCGACATTGCTATATATAGGGCTTAAAGTTTTGGAAGGAATGTCTGAGGCGGTGCTGGCAAGTTGCAAACACCTCAGATTTTTTGTTAAGTAGGTTACGGTTGGAGAAGATAATATTGTGTGTCTCTAGTATACAGAGGTTACAGAATTTATTAGGTGGTTTGTACGTGGTCGCGCTGCCTATCACTTCCCATTTGAGTGTGTATGGTTTATTTTTAGATTTTAGATAGTGTATGTAGCTAGAAAGTGAGGTGGAGTTGGCTAGGCTGTGCTTTTTGAACGAGTGGATGTGCGAGTTATATCTGATTTTGAAGCAGTTAGAAGTGGAGCCTACATAGGTTTCTGAAGAGTTATTAGTCGTGACTGTGCATGAGTATATGACATCCTTGGTTAGGCATTTTTTATCTAAAGGGCAGGTTCTATTAGCTCTACAGTTACAATTATTCTGTGCGTTAGTCCGCTGGTTATAATGCAATGCGGAAGTCTGTGTGGTGGATATAGGATTTTGGGTGTTCGGGTTGGCAACCCTGGTGTTATTACTTATACTAGTGTTATTTCTATTGTTACTGCCGTTGCTATTGTTGCTTGCTACAGTGGTATTTAGAGGGTTTGCATCCCATTGTGATTTTGTTTGTTCATCTGTAAATCATCTGATGTTTTTACATTGAGCTACTTAACTTACTGGTAATAAGGTAGTAATACATTACTGCCTACCACTATTTAGGGTGTGTGTAAAATACTTACAACTGCTTAAGGTTTTGTGTTTACATAACCATAAATAGTATAACTAATACTATATATATATATATATATATACCAAATCAACTTTTTAAAAGGAAGTTGCATTATCACAAGGTATGTCACTAATTATTTATAAAACAGCTTATGTATTGTATTTTGTCTGAGGAAGGCATAACATATTTTTAATATGATATCCCAGAAATATATATAACGAAATAAATATGGTTTTATAAATATAAATATAGTTTCCATTTGTTTAATATCGTAAACCTACTCCAGAAACTGTTGAGTGCTTTTATATCAGTTATAAAATATTTACTCGTTGTAACCCAACAATCTTAAATAGAACTTTTGCATATATATATATATATATATATATATATATATATATATATATATATATATATATATATGGAAAGTTATATTTAAATTGTTGGGTTACAACGAGTAAATATTTATAACTGATATAAAAGCACTCAACAAGTATTTGGAGTATATTTACGATATTAAATAAATGGAAATTATATTTATAAAACCATATTTATTTCACTATATATATTTCAGGGATATCATATTAACAATATGTTATGCCTTCTTCAGACAAAATACAATATAGACAGTCTTATAAATAAATAGATTTGACATACCTTTCAACATCGACTTGCATTTGAAAAGTTGATTTGGCAGTAAAAATATTATGGACAGTTGTAAACAGAAAGAAAGAAAGAAAGAAAGAAAGAAAGAAAGAAAGAAAGAAAAACGAAGAAAAAGAAGAAATGCATGCAACTAAATAGAGAGAGATGGAAAGATAGATAAAGAGAAGAACTTCATGTAAAGAAACAGAGAGAGATATATAGAGAGAGGAAATAGATAGAGATAGATAGATATAGATAGAGAAAAGTAGGTAGTTGAACATCAGTTGAATGACGTATCAATGATACATTTATTTATTTATTTATTTATTTAGCTCTAGTATTAATGTAAGGGAGATATATGTGGTTAGGAGAGAAAACAGCCGTTATATAGAGAGAAAAAAAAGAAAAATGAAAAGTAACCAGACATAGGCGAGGCAGAATTTAAAAAAACTATGTTTCAATGTAGAAATATTAGTTCGTATAAAAACAGGCATTATAATGTAAATATCAGTATTCATGAATGAGACACGTATCTATAATGTGTGAAAAGTAATGATCATCTGTCTAGTTTTAAAAAATTCATATGTTTATATCATAACTATAAACATCGATGTGAATTTACGTGATCAGCTCTGCAAACTCCTATTTCACACGGAAAACATTCTCATTGTGCTATAAAAATTCAAGTATACATATATGTGTATATATACACATATATATAGAGTCTATATTAATTTTAACAATACTATTCTTGTCTTTACTCTACATGATTATCGATCAAGCAGATCGATAATCATGTAGAGTAAACTGTGTCAGTGCCAGTGTTGTTGTTGTTGCTGTTTTCTCTGTCAGTGCCAGTGTTGTTGTAGTTGTTGCTGTTTTCTGTGTCAGTGCCACTGTTGTTGTTGCTGTTTTCTGTGTCAGTGCCAGTGTTGTTGTTGCTGTTTTCTCTGTCAGTGCCAGTGTTGTTGTTGCTGTTTTCTCTGTCAGTGCCAGTGTTGTTGTTGTTGCTGTTTTCTGTGTCAGTGCCATTGTTATTGCTGTTGTTGCTGTTTTCTGTGTCAGTGCCAGTGTTGTTGTTGCTGCTGTTGCTGTTTTCTGTGTCAGTGCCAGTGTTGTTGCTGTTGCTGTTTTCTCTGTCAGTGCCAGTGTTGTTGTAGTTGTTGCTGTTTTCTCTGTCAGTGCCAGTGTTGTAGTTGTTGCTGTTTTCTGTGTCAGTGCCAGTGTTGTTGTTGTTGCTGTTTTCTCTGACAGTGCCAGTGTTGTTGTAGTTGTTGCTGTTTTCTCTGTCAGTGCCAGTGTTGTTGTAGTTGTTGCTGTTTTCTGTGTCAGTGCCGGTGTTGTTGTTGTTGCTGTTTTCTCTGTCAGTGCCAGTGTTGTTGTTGTTGCTGTTTTCTCTGTCAGTGCCAGTGTTGTTGTTGTTGCTGTTTTCTGTGTCAGTGCCAGTGTTGTTGTTGTTGCTGTTTTCTGTGCCAGTGCCAGTGTTGTTGTAGTTGTTGCTGTTTTCTGTGTCAGTGCCAGTGTTGTTGTAGTTGTTGCTGTTTTCTGTGTCAGTGCCAGTGTTGTTGTAGTTGTTGCTGTTTTCTCTGTGAGTGCCAGTGTTGTTGTAGTTGTTGCTGTTTTCTGTGTCAGTACCAGTGTTGTTGTTGTTGCTGTTTTCTCTGTCAGTGCCAGTGTTGTTGTAGTTGTTGCTGTTTTCTGTGTCAGTGCCAGTGTTGTTGTAGTTGTTGCTGTTTTCTCTGTCAGTGCCAGTGTTGTTGTAGTTGTTGCTGTTTTTTGTGTCAGTGCCAGTGTTGTTGTTGTTGCTGTTTTCTCTGTCAATGCCAGTGTTGTTGTAGTTGTTGCTGTTTTCTCTGTCAGTGCCAGTTTTGTTGTAGTTGTTGCTGTTTTCTGTGTCAGTGCCAGTGTTGTTGTAGTTGTTGCTGTTTTCTCTGTCAGTGCCAGTGTTGTTGTTGTTGTTGCTGTTTTCTCTGTCAGTGCCAGTGTTGTAGTTGTTGCTGTTTTCTCTGTCAGTGCCAGTGTTGTTGTTGTTGTTGCTGTTTTCTCTGTCAGTGCCAGTGTTGTTGTTGTTGCTATTTTCACTGTCAGTGCCAGTGTTGTTGTTGTTGCTGTTTTCTGTGTCAGTGCCAGTGTTGTTGTTGTTGCTGTTTTCTGTGTCAGTGCCAGTGTTGTTGTTGTTACTGTTGCTGTTTTCTGTGTCAGTGCCAGTGTTGTTGTTGTTACTGTTGCTGTTTTCTGTGCCAGTGCCAGTGTTATTGTTGCTGTTGTTGCTGTTTTCTGTGTCAGTGCCACTGTTGTTGTTGCTGTTGTTGCTGTTTTCTGTGTCAGTGCCAGTGTTGTTGTTGCTGTTTTCTGTGTCAGTGCCAGTGTTGTTGTTGCTGTTGTTGCTGTTTTCCGTGCCAGTGTTGTTGTAGTTGTTGCTGTTTTCTGTGTCAGTGCCAGTGTTCTTGCTGTTTTCTGTGTCAGTGCCAGTGTTGTTGTTGTTACTGTTGCTGTTTTCTGTGTCAGTTCCAGTGTTGTTGTTGTTGTTGCTGTTGCTGTTTTCTGTGCCAGTGCCAGTGTTATTGTTGCTGTTGTTGCTGTTTTCTGTGTCAGTGCCACTGTTGTTGTTGCTGTTGTTGCTGTTTTCTGTGTCAGTGCCAGTGTTGTTGTTGTTGCTGTTTTCTCTGTCAGTGCCAGTGTTGTTGTAGTTGTTGCTGTTTTCTCTGTCAGTGCCAGTGTTGTTGTAGTTGTTGCTGTTTTCTGTGTCAGTGCCGGTGTTGTTGTTGTTGCTGTTTTCTCTGTCAGTGCCAGTGTTGTTGTTGTTGCTGTTTTCTCTGTCAGTGCCAGTGTTGTTGTTGTTGCTGTTTTCTCTGTCAGTGCCAGTGTTGTTGTAGTTGTTGCTGTTTTCTGTGTCAGTGCCAGTGTTGTTGTAGTTGTTGCTGTTTTCTCTGTCAGTGCCAGTGTTGTTGTTGTTGATGCTGTTTTCTCTGTCAGTGCCAGTGTTGTAGTTGTTGCTGTTTTCTCTGTCAGTGCCAGTGTTGTTGTTGTTGTTGCTGTTTTCTCTGTCAGTGCCAGTGTTGTTGTTGTTACTATTTTCACTGTCATTGCCAGTGTTGTTGTTGTTGCTGTTTTCTGTGTCAGTGCCAGTGTTGTTGTTGTTGCTGTTTTCTGTGTCAGTGCCAGTGTTGTTGTTGTTACTGTTGCTGTTTTCTGTGCCAGTGCCAGTGTTATTGTTGCTGTTGTTGCTGTTTTCTGTGTCAGTGCCACTGTTGTTGTTGCTGTTGTTGCTGTTTTCTGTGTCAGTGCCAGTGTTGTTGTTGCTGTTGTTGCTGTTTTCTGTGTCAGTGCCAGTGTTGTTGTTGCTGTTGTTGCTGTTTTCCGTGCCAGTGTTGTTGTAGTTGTTGCTGTTTTCTGTGTCAGTGCCAGTGTTCTTGCTGTTTTCTGTGTCAGTGCCAGTGTTGTTGTTGTTGTTGCTGTTGCTGTTTTCTGTGCCAGTGCCAGTGTTATTGTTGCTGTTGTTGCTGTTTTCTGTGTCAGTGCCACTGTTGTTGTTGCTGTTGTTGCTGTTTTCTGTGTCAGTGCCAGTGTTGTTGTTGTTGCTGTTTTCTCTGTCAGTGCCAGTGTTGTTGTAGTTGTTGCTGTTTTCTCTGTCAGTGCCAGTGTTGTTGTAGTTGTTGCTGTTTTCTGTGTCAGTGCCAGTGTTGTTGTAGTTGTTGCTGTTTTCTCTGTCAGTGTCAGTGTTGTTGTAGTTGTTGCTGTTTTCTCTGTCAGTGCCAATGTTGTTGTTGTTGTTGCTGTTTTCTCTGTCAGTGCCAGTGTTGTTGTTGTTGCTGTTTTCTGTGTCAGTGCCAGTGTTGTTTTAGTTGTTGCTGTTTTCTGTGTCAGTGTCAGTGTTGTTGTAGTTGTTGCTGTTTTCTCTGTCAGTGCCAGTGTTGTTGTAGTTGTTGCTGTTTTCTCTGTCAGTGCCAGTGTTGTTGTAGTTGTTGTTGTTTTCTGTGTCAGTGCCAGTGTTGTTGTTGTTGCTGTTTTCTCTGTCAGTGCCAATGTTGTTGTAGTTGTTGCTGTTTTCACTGTCAGTGCCAGTGTTGTTGTAGATGTTGCTGTTTTCTGTGTCAGTGCCAGTGTTGTTGTAGTTGTTGCTGTTTTCTCTGTCAGTGCCAGTGTTGTTGTTGTTGCTGTTTTCTCTGTCAGTGCCAGTGTTGTAGTTGTTGCTGTATTCTCTGTCAGTGCCAGTGTTGTTGTTGTTGCTATTTTCACTGTCAGTGCCAGTGTTGTTGTTGTTGCTGTTTTCTGTGTCAGTGCCAGTGTTGTTGTTGTTTGTTGCTGTTTTCTGTGTCAGTGCCAGTGTTGTTGTAGTTGTTGCTGTTTTCTGTGTCAGTGCCAGTGTTGTTGTAGTTGTTGCTGTTTTCTCTGTCAGTGCCAGTGTTGTTGTAGTTGTTGCTGTTTTCTCTGTCAGTGCCAGTGTTGTTGTAGTTGTTGCTGTTTTCTGTGTCAGTGCCAGTGTTGTTGTTGTTGTTGCTGTTTTCTCCGTCAGTGCCAGTGTTGTTGAAATTGTTGTTGTTGCTGTTTTCTCGTGTCAGTGCCAGTGTTGTTGTAGTTGTTGCTGTTTTCTCTGTGAGTGCCAGTGTTGTTGTAGTTGTTGCTGTTTTCTGTGTCAGTGCCAGTGTTGTTGTTGTTGTTGTTGCTGTTTTCTGTGTCAGTGCCAGTGTTGTTGTTGTTGCTGTTTTCTCTGTCAGTGCCAGTGTTGTTGTAGTTGTTGCTGTTTTCTGTGTCAGTGCCACTGTTGTTGTTGATGTTTTCTGTGTCAGTGCCAGTGTTGTTGTTGTTGCTGTTTTCTCTGTCAGTGCCAGTGTTGTTGTTGCTGTTTTCTCTGTCAGTGCCAGTGTTGTTGTTGTTGCTGTTTTCTGTGTCAGTGCCATTGTTATTGCTGTTGTTGCTGTTTTCTGTGTCAGTGCCAGTGTTGTTGTTGCTGTTGTTGCTGTTTTCTGTGTCAGTGCCAGTGTTGTTGTAGTTGTTGCTGTTTTCTCTGTCAGTGCCAGTGTTGTAGTTGTTGCTGTTTTCTGTGTCAGTGCCAGTGTTGTTGTTGTTGCTGTTTTCTCTGACAGTGCCAGTGTTGTTGTAGTTGTTGCTGTTTTCTCTGTCAGTGCCAGTGTTGTTGTAGTTGTTGCTGTTTTCTGTGTCAGTGCCGGTGTTGTTGTTGTTGCTGTTTTCTCTGTCAGTGCCAGTGTTGTTGTTGTTGCTGTTTTCTCTGTCAGTGCCAGTGTTGTTGTTGTTGCTGTTTTCTGTGTCAGTGCCAGTGTTGTTGTTGTTGCTGTTTTCTGTGTCAGTGCCAGTGTTGTTGTAGTTGTTGCTGTTTTCTGTGTCAGTGCCAGTGTTGTTGTAGTTGTTGCTGTTTTCTGTGTCAGTGCCAGTGTTGTTGTAGTTGTTGCTGTTTTCTCTGTGAGTGCCAGTGTTGTTGTAGTTGTTGCTGTTTTCTGTGTCAGTGCCAGTGTTGTTGTTGTTGCTGTTTTCTCTGTCAGTGCCAGTGTTGTTGTAGTTGTTGCTGTTTTCCGTGTCAGTGCCAGTGTTGTTGTAGTTGTTGCTGTTTTCTCTGTCAGTGCCAGTGTTGTTGTAGTTGTTGCTGTTTTTTGTGTCAGTGCCAGTGTTGTTGTTGTTGCTGTTTTCTCTGTCAGTGCCAGTGTTGTTGTAGTTGTTGCTGTTTTCTCTGTCAGTGCCAGTTTTGTTGTTGTTGTTGCTGTTTTCTGTGTCAGTGCCAGTGTTGTTGCAGTTGTTGCTGTTTTCTCTGTCAGTGCCAGTGTTGTTGTTGTTGCTCTTTTCTCTGTCAGTGCCAGTGTTGTAGTTGTTGTTGTTTTCTCTGTCAGTGCCAGTGTTGTTGTTGTTGCTGTTTTCTCTGTCAGTGCCAGTGTTGTTGTTGTTGCTATTTTCACTGTCAGTGCCAGTGTTGTTGTTGTTGCTGTTTTCTGTGTCAGTGCCAGTGTTGTTGTTGTTGCTGTTTTCTGTGTCAGTGCCAGTGTTGTTGTTGTTACTGTTGCTGTTTTCTGTACCAGTGTTGTTGTTGTTACTGTTGCTGTTTTCTGTGCCAGTGCCAGTGTTATTGTTGTTGTTGTTGCTGTTTTCTGTGTCAGTGCCACTGTTGTTGCTGTTGTTGCTGTTTTCTGTGTCAGTGCCAGTGTTGTTGTTGCTGTTGTTGCTGTTTTCTGTGTCAGTGCCAGTGTTGTTGTTGCTGTTGTTGCTGTTTTCCGTGCCAGTGTTGTTGTTGTTACTGTTGCTGATTTCTGTGTCAGTTCCAGTTTTGTTGTTGTTGTTGTTGTTGTTGTTGCTGTTTTCTGTGCCAGTGCCAGTGTTATTGTTGCTGTTGTTGCTGTTTTCTGTGTCAGTGCCACTGTTGTTGTTGCTGTTGTTGCTGTTTTCTCTGTCAGTGCCAGTGTTGTTGTTGTTGTTGTTGTTTTCTCTGTCAGTGCCAGTGTTGTTGTAGTTGTTGCTGTTTTCTCTGTCAGTGCCAGTGTTGTTGTAGTTGTTGCTGTTTTCTGTGTCAGTGCCGGTGTTGTTGTTGTTGCTGTTTTCTCTGTCAGTGCCAGTGTTGTTGTTGTTGCTGTTTTCTCTGTCAGTGCCAGTGTTGTTGTTGTTGCTGTTTTCTCTGTCAGTGCCACTGTTGTTCTAGTTGTTGCTGTTTTCTGTGTCAGTGCCAGTGTTGTTGTAGTTGTTGCTGTTTTCTCTGTCAGTGCCAGTGTTGTTGTAGTTGTTGCTGTTTTCTCTGTCAGTGCCAGTGTTGTTGTTGTTGTTGCTGTTTTCTCTGTCAGTGCCAGTGTTGTTGTAGTTGTTGCTGTTTTCTGTGTCAGTGCCAGTGTTGTTGTTGTTGCTGTTTTCTGTGTCAGTGCCAGTGTTGTTGTAGTTGTTGCTGTTTTCTCTGTCAGTGCCAGTGTTGTTGTAGTTGTTGCTGTTTTCTCTGTTAGTGCCAGTGTTGTTGTAGTTGTTGCTGTTTTCTGTGTCAGTGCCAGTGTTGTTGTTATTGCTGTTTTCTCTGTCAGTGCCAATGTTGTTGTAGTTGTTGCTGTTTTCACTGTCAGTGCCAGTGTTGTTGTAGTTGTTGCTGTTTTCTGTGTCAGTGCCAGTGTTGTTGTAGTTGTTGCTGTTTTCTCTGTCAGTGCCAGTGTTGTAGTTGTTGCTGTTTTCTCTGTCAGTGCCAGTGTTGTTGTAGTTGTTGCTGTTTTCTGTGTCAGTGCCAGTGTTGTTGTTGTTGCTGTTTTCTGTGTCAGTGCCAGTGTTGTTGTAGTTGTTGCTGTTTTCTCTGTCAGTGCCAGTGTTGTTGTAGTTGTTGCTGTTTTCTGTGTCAGTGCCAGTGTTGTTGTTGTTGCTGTTTTCTCTGTCAGTGCCAATGTTGTTGTAGTTGTTGCTGTTTTCACTGTCAGTGCCAGTGTTGTTGTAGTTGTTGCTGTTTTCTGTGTCAGTGCCAGTGTTGTTGTAGTTGTTGCTGTTTTCTCTGTCAGTGCCAGTGTTGTTGTTGTTGCTGTTTTCTCTGTCAGTGCCAGTGTTGTAGTTGTTGCTGTTTTCTCTGTCAGTGCCAGTGTTGTTGTAGTTGTTGCTGTTTTCTGTGTCAGTGCCAGTGTTGTTGTTGTTGCTGTTTTCTGTGTCAGTGCCAGTGTTGATGTTGTTGCTGTTTTCTCTGTCAGTGCCAGTGTTGTTGTTGTTGCTATTTTCACTGTCAGTGCCAGTGTTGTTGTTGTTGCTGTTTTCTGTGTCAGTGCCAGTGTTGTTGTTGCTGTTGTTGCTGTTTTCTGTGTCAGCGCCAGTGTTGTTGCTGTTGCTGTTTTCTCTGTCAGTGCCAGTGTTGTTGTAGTTGTTGCTGTTTTCTCTGTCAGTGCCAGTGTTGTTGTAGTTGTTGCTGTTTTCTGTGTCAGTGCCAGTGTTGTTGTTGTTGCTGTTTTCTCTGTCAGTGCCAGTGTTGTTGTAGTTGTTGCTGTTTTCTCTGTCAGTGCCAGTGTTGTTGTAGTTGTTGCTGTTTTCTGTGTCAGTGCCAGTGTTGTTGCTGTTGTTGCTGTTTTCTGTGTCAGTGTCAGTGTTGTTGTTGTTGCTGTTTTCTCTGTCAGTGCCAGTGTTGTTGTTGTTGCTGTTTTCTCTGTCAGTGCCAGTGTTGTTGTTGTTGCTGTTTTCTGTGTCAGTGCCAGTGTTGTTGTAGTTGTTGCTGTTTTCTGTGTCAGTGCCAGTTTTGTTGTAGTTGTTGCTGTTTTCTCTGTCAGTGCCAGTGTTGTTGTAGTTGTTGTTTTCTGTGTCAGTGCCAGTGTTGTTGTAGTTGTTGCTGTTTTCTCTGTCAGTGCCAGTGTTGTTGTTGTTGTTGCTGCTTTCTCTGTCAGTGCCAGTGTTGTAGTTGTTGCTGTTTTCTCTGTCAGTGCCAGTGTTGTTGTTGTTGCTGTTTTCTGTGTCGGTGCCAGTGTTGTTGTTGTTGCTGTTTTCTCTGTCAGTGCCAGTGTTGTTGCTGTTGCTATTTTCACTGTCAGTGCCAGTGTTGTTGCTGTTGCAATTTTCACTGTCAGTGCCAGTGTTGTTGTTGTTGCTGTTTTCTGTGTCAGTGCCAGTGTTGTTGTTGTTACTGTTGCTGTTTTCTGTGTCAGTTCCAGTGTTGTTGTTGCTGTTTTCTGTGCCAGTGCCAGTGTTATTGTTGCTGTTGTTGCTGTTTTCTGTGTCAGTGCCACGGTTGTTGCTGTTGTTGCTGTTTTCTGTGTCAGTGCCAGTGTTGTTGCTGTTGTTGCTGTTTTATGTGTCAGTGCCAGTGTTGTTGTTGCTGTTGTTGCTGTTTTCCGTGCCAGTGTTGTGGTAGTTGTTGCTGTTTTCTGTGTCAGTGCCGGTGTTGTTGTTGTTGCTGTTTTCTCTGTCAGTGCCAGTGTTGTTGTTGTTGCTGTTTTCTCTATCAGTGCCAGTGTTGTTGTTGTTGCTGTTTTCTGTGTCAGTGCCAGTGTTGTTGTAGTTGTTGCTGTTTTCTGTGTCAGTGCCAGTGTTGTTGTTGTTGTTGTTGCTGTTTTCTGTGTCAGTGCCAGTGTTGTTGTTGTTGCTGTTTTCTCTGTCAGTGCCAGTGTTGTTGTAGTTGTTGCTGTTTTCTGTGTCAGTGCCACTGTTGTTGTTGATGTTTTCTGTGTCAGTGCCAGTGTTGTTGTTGTTGCTGTTTTCTCTGTCAGTGCCAGTGTTGTTGTTGCTGTTTTCTCTGTCAGTGCCAGTGTTGTTGTTGTTGCTGTTTTCTGTGTCAGTGCCATTGTTATTGCTGTTGTTGCTGTTTTCTGTGTCAGTGCCAGTGTTGTTGTTGCTGTTGTTGCTGTTTTCTGTGTCAGTGCCAGTGTTGTTGTAGTTGTTGCTGTTTTCTCTGTCAGTGCCAGTGTTGTAGTTGTTGCTGTTTTCTGTGTCAGTGCCAGTGTTGTTGTTGTTGCTGTTTTCTCTGACAGTGCCAGTGTTGTTGTAGTTGTTGCTGTTTTCTCTGTCAGTGCCAGTGTTGTTGTAGTTGTTGCTGTTTTCTGTGTCAGTGCCGGTGTTGTTGTTGTTGCTGTTTTCTCTGTCAGTGCCAGTGTTGTTGTTGTTGCTGTTTTCTCTGTCAGTGCCAGTGTTGTTGTTGTTGCTGTTTTCTGTGTCAGTGCCAGTGTTGTTGTTGTTGCTGTTTTCTGTGTCAGTGCCAGTGTTGTTGTAGTTGTTGCTGTTTTCTGTGTCAGTGCCAGTGTTGTTGTAGTTGTTGCTGTTTTCTGTGTCAGTGCCAGTGTTGTTGTAGTTGTTGCTGTTTTCTCTGTGAGTGCCAGTGTTGTTGTAGTTGTTGCTGTTTTCTGTGTCAGTGCCAGTGTTGTTGTTGTTGCTGTTTTCTCTGTCAGTGCCAGTGTTGTTGTAGTTGTTGCTGTTTTCCGTGTCAGTGCCAGTGTTGTTGTAGTTGTTGCTGTTTTCTCTGTCAGTGCCAGTGTTGTTGTAGTTGTTGCTGTTTTTTGTGTCAGTGCCAGTGTTGTTGTTGTTGCTGTTTTCTCTGTCAGTGCCAGTGTTGTTGTAGTTGTTGCTGTTTTCTCTGTCAGTGCCAGTTTTGTTGTTGTTGTTGCTGTTTTCTGTGTCAGTGCCAGTGTTGTTGCAGTTGTTGCTGTTTTCTCTGTCAGTGCCAGTGTTGTTGTTGTTGCTCTTTTCTCTGTCAGTGCCAGTGTTGTAGTTGTTGTTGTTTTCTCTGTCAGTGCCAGTGTTGTTGTTGTTGCTGTTTTCTCTGTCAGTGCCAGTGTTGTTGTTGTTGCTATTTTCACTGTCAGTGCCAGTGTTGTTGTTGTTGCTGTTTTCTGTGTCAGTGCCAGTGTTGTTGTTGTTGCTGTTTTCTGTGTCAGTGCCAGTGTTGTTGTTGTTACTGTTGCTGTTTTCTGTACCAGTGTTGTTGTTGTTACTGTTGCTGTTTTCTGTGCCAGTGCCAGTGTTATTGTTGTTGTTGTTGCTGTTTTCTGTGTCAGTGCCACTGTTGTTGCTGTTGTTGCTGTTTTCTGTGTCAGTGCCAGTGTTGTTGTTGCTGTTGTTGCTGTTTTCTGTGTCAGTGCCAGTGTTGTTGTTGCTGTTGTTGCTGTTTTCCGTGCCAGTGATGTTGTAGTTGTTGCTGTTTTCTGTGTCAGTGCCAGTGTTCTTGCTGTTTTCTGTGTCAGTGCCAGTGTTGTTGTTGTTACTGTTGCTGATTTCTGTGTCAGTTCCAGTTTTGTTGTTGTTGTTGTTGTTGCTGTTTTCTGTGCCAGTGCCAGTGTTATTGTTGCTGTTGTTGCTGTTTTCTGTGTCAGTGCCACTGTTGTTGTTGCTGTTGTTGCTGTTTTCTCTGTCAGTGCCAGTGTTGTTGTTGTTGTTGTTGTTTTCTCTGTCAGTGCCAGTGTTGTTGTAGTTGTTGCTGTTTTCTCTGTCAGTGCCAGTGTTGTTGTAGTTGTTGCTGTTTTCTGTGTCAGTGCCGGTGTTGTTGTTGTTGCTGTTTTCTCTGTCAGTGCCAGTGTTGTTGTTGTTGCTGTTTTCTCTGTCAGTGCCAGTGTTGTTGTTGTTGCTGTTTTCTCTGTCAGTGCCACTGTTGTTCTAGTTGTTGCTGTTTTCTGTGTCAGTGCCAGTGTTGTTGTAGTTGTTGCTGTTTTCTCTGTCAGTGCCAGTGTTGTTGTAGTTGTTGCTGTTTTCTCTGTCAGTGCCAGTGTTGTTGTTGTTGTTGCTGTTTTCTCTGTCAGTGCCAGTGTTGTTGTAGTTGTTGCTGTTTTCTGTGTCAGTGCCAGTGTTGTTGTTGTTGCTGTTTTCTGTGTCAGTGCCAGTGTTGTTGTAGTTGTTGCTGTTTTCTCTGTCAGTGCCAGTGTTGTTGTAGTTGTTGCTGTTTTCTCTGTTAGTGCCAGTGTTGTTGTAGTTGTTGCTGTTTTCTGTGTCAGTGCCAGTGTTGTTGTTATTGCTGTTTTCTCTGTCAGTGCCAATGTTGTTGTAGTTGTTGCTGTTTTCACTGTCAGTGCCAGTGTTGTTGTAGTTGTTGCTGTTTTCTGTGTCAGTGCCAGTGTTGTTGTAGTTGTTGCTGTTTTCTCTGTCAGTGCCAGTGTTGTAGTTGTTGCTGTTTTCTCTGTCAGTGCCAGTGTTGTTGTAGTTGTTGCTGTTTTCTGTGTCAGTGCCAGTGTTGTTGTTGTTGCTGTTTTCTGTGTCAGTGCCAGTGTTGTTGTAGTTGTTGCTGTTTTCTCTGTCAGTGCCAGTGTTGTTGTAGTTGTTGCTGTTTTCTGTGTCAGTGCCAGTGTTGTTGTTGTTGCTGTTTTCTCTGTCAGTGCCAATGTTGTTGTAGTTGTTGCTGTTTTCACTGTCAGTGCCAGTGTTGTTGTAGTTGTTGCTGTTTTCTGTGTCAGTGCCAGTGTTGTTGTAGTTGTTGCTGTTTTCTCTGTCAGTGCCAGTGTTGTTGTTGTTGCTGTTTTCTCTGTCAGTGCCAGTGTTGTAGTTGTTGCTGTTTTCTCTGTCAGTGCCAGTGTTGTTGTAGTTGTTGCTGTTTTCTGTGTCAGTGCCAGTGTTGTTGTTGTTGCTGTTTTCTGTGTCAGTGCCAGTGTTGATGTTGTTGCTGTTTTCTCTGTCAGTGCCAGTGTTGTTGTTGTTGCTATTTTCACTGTCAGTGCCAGTGTTGTTGTTGTTGCTGTTTTCTGTGTCAGTGCCAGTGTTGTTGTTGCTGTTGTTGCTGTTTTCTGTGTCAGCGCCAGTGTTGTTGCTGTTGCTGTTTTCTCTGTCAGTGCCAGTGTTGTTGTAGTTGTTGCTGTTTTCTCTGTCAGTGCCAGTGTTGTTGTAGTTGTTGCTGTTTTCTGTGTCAGTGCCAGTGTTGTTGTTGTTGCTGTTTTCTCTGTCAGTGCCAGTGTTGTTGTAGTTGTTGCTGTTTTCTCTGTCAGTGCCAGTGTTGTTGTTGTTGTTGCTGTTTTCTCTGTCAGTGCCAGTGTTGTTGTAGTTGTTGCTGTTTTCTGTGTCAGTGCCAGTGTTGTTGTTGTTGCTGTTTTCTGTGTCAGTGCCAGTGTTGTTGTAGTTGTTGCTGTTTTCTCTGTCAGTGCCAGTGTTGTTGTAGTTGTTGCTGTTTTCTCTGTTAGTGCCAGTGTTGTTGTAGTTGTTGCTGTTTTCTGTGTCAGTGCCAGTGTTGTTGTTATTGCTGTTTTCTCTGTCAGTGCCAATGTTGTTGTAGTTGTTGCTGTTTTCACTGTCAGTGCCAGTGTTGTTGTAGTTGTTGCTGTTTTCTGTGTCAGTGCCAGTGTTGTTGTAGTTGTTGCTGTTTTCTCTGTCAGTGCCAGTGTTGTAGTTGTTGCTGTTTTCTCTGTCAGTGCCAGTGTTGTTGTAGTTGTTGCTGTTTTCTGTGTCAGTGCCAGTGTTGTTGTTGTTGCTGTTTTCTGTGTCAGTGCCAGTGTTGTTGTAGTTGTTGCTGTTTTCTCTGTCAGTGCCAGTGTTGTTGTAGTTGTTGCTGTTTTCTGTGTCAGTGCCAGTGTTGTTGTTGTTGCTGTTTTCTCTGTCAGTGCCAATGTTGTTGTAGTTGTTGCTGTTTTCACTGTCAGTGCCAGTGTTGTTGTAGTTGTTGCTGTTTTCTGTGTCAGTGCCAGTGTTGTTGTAGTTGTTGCTGTTTTCTCTGTCAGTGCCAGTGTTGTTGTTGTTGCTGTTTTCTCTGTCAGTGCCAGTGTTGTAGTTGTTGCTGTTTTCTCTGTCAGTGCCAGTGTTGTTGTAGTTGTTGCTGTTTTCTGTGTCAGTGCCAGTGTTGTTGTTGTTGCTGTTTTCTGTGTCAGTGCCAGTGTTGATGTTGTTGCTGTTTTCTCTGTCAGTGCCAGTGTTGTTGTTGTTGCTATTTTCACTGTCAGTGCCAGTGTTGTTGTTGTTGCTGTTTTCTGTGTCAGTGCCAGTGTTGTTGTTGCTGTTGTTGCTGTTTTCTGTGTCAGCGCCAGTGTTGTTGCTGTTGCTGTTTTCTCTGTCAGTGCCAGTGTTGTTGTAGTTGTTGCTGTTTTCTCTGTCAGTGCCAGTGTTGTTGTAGTTGTTGCTGTTTTCTGTGTCAGTGCCAGTGTTGTTGTTGTTGCTGTTTTCTCTGTCAGTGCCAGTGTTGTTGTAGTTGTTGCTGT
The DNA here is from genome assembly GCA_964016885.1 of Eledone cirrhosa. Lineage (NCBI taxonomy): Eukaryota > Metazoa > Mollusca > Cephalopoda > Octopoda > Eledonidae > Eledone > Eledone cirrhosa. The sequence continues at coordinate 254,663,981 of OZ024741.1, read as the reverse complement.
TTTCTCTGTCAGTGCCAGTGTTGTTGTAGTTGTTGCTGTTTTCTGTGTCAGTGCCAGTGTTGTTGCTGTTGTTGCTGTTTTCTGTGTCAGTGTCAGTGTTGTTGTTGTTGCTGTTTTCTCTGTCAGTGCCAGTGTTGTTGTTGTTGCTGTTTTCTCTGTCAGTGCCAGTGTTGTTGTTGTTGCTGTTTTCTGTGTCAGTGCCAGTGTTGTTGTAGTTGTTGCTGTTTTCTGAGTCAGTGCCAGTTTTGTTGTAGTTGTTGCTGTTTTCTCTGTCAGTGCCAGTGTTGTTGTAGTTGTTGTTTTCTGTGTCAGTGCCAGTGTTGTTGTAGTTGTTGCTGTTTTCTCTGTCAGTGCCAGTGTTGTTGTTGTTGTTGCTGCTTTCTCTGTCAGTGCCAGTGTTGTAGTTGTTGCTGTTTTCTCTGTCAGTGCCAGTGTTGTTGTTGTTGCTGTTTTCTGTGTCGGTGCCAGTGTTGTTGTTGTTGCTGTTTTCTCTGTCAGTGCCAGTGTTGTTGCTGTTGCTATTTTCACTGTCAGTGCCAGTGTTGTTGCTGTTGCAATTTTCACTGTCAGTGCCAGTGTTGTTGTTGTTACTGTTGCTGTTTTCTGTGTCAGTTCCAGTGTTGTTGTTGCTGTTTTCTGTGCCAGTGCCAGTGTTATTGTTGCTGTTGTTGCTGTTTTCTGTGTCAGTGCCACGGTTGTTGCTGTTGTTGCTGTTTTCTGTGTCAGTGCCAGTGTTGTTGCTGTTGTTGCTGTTTTCTGTGTCAGTGCCAGTGTTGTTGTTGCTGTTGTTGCTGTTTTCCGTGCCAGTGTTGTTGTAGTTGTTGCTGTTTTCTGTGTCAGTGCCGGTGTTGTTGTTGTTGCTGTTTTCTCTGTCAGTGCCAGTGTTGTTGTTGTTGCTGTTTTCTCTATCAGTGCCAGTGTTGTTGTTGTTGCTGTTTTCTGTGTCAGTGCCAGTGTTGTTGTAGTTGTTGCTGTTTTCTGTGTCAGTGCCAGTGTTGTTGTAGTTGTTGCTGTTTTCTGTGTCAGTGCCAGTGTTGTTGTAGTTGTTGCTGTTTTCTCTGTCAGTGCCAGTGTTGTTGTAGTTGTTGCTGTTTTCTCTGTCAGTGCCAGTGTTGTTGTAGTTGTTGCTGTTTTCTGTGTCAGTGCCAGTGTTGTTGCTGTTGCTGTTTTCTCTGTCAGTGCCAGTGTTGTTGTAGTTGTTGCTGCTTTCTCTGTCAGTGCCAGTGTTGTTGTAGTTGTTTCTGTTTTCTGTATCAGTGCCAGTGTTGTTGTTGTTGCTGTTTTCTCTGTCAGTGCCAGTGTTGTTGTAGTTGTTGCCGTTTTCTGTGTCAGTGCCACTGTTGTTGTTGCTGTTTTCTGTGTCAGTGCCAGTGTTGTTGTTGTTGCTGTTTTCTCTGTCAGTGCCAGTGTTGTTGTTGCTGTTTTCTCTGTCAGTGCCAGTGTTGTTGTTGCTGTTGTTGCTGTTTTCTGTGTCAGTGCCAGTGTTGTTGTTGCTGTTGTTGCTGTTTTCTGTGTCAGTGCCAGTGTTGTTGTTGTTGCTGTTTTCTGTGTCAGTGCCAGTGTTGTTGTTGTTACTGTTGCTGTTTTCTGTGCCAGTGTTGTTGTTGTTACTGTTGCTGTTTTCTGTGCCAGTGCCAGTGTTATTGTTGCTGTTGTTGCTGTTTTCTGTGTCAGTGCCACTGTTGTTGCTGTTGTTGCTGTTTTCTGTGTCAGTGCCAGTGTTGTTGTTGCTGTTGTTGCTGTTTTCTGTGTCAGTGTCAGTGTTGTTGTTGTTGTTGTTGCTGTTTTCCGTGCCAGTGATGTTGTAGTTGTTGCTGTTTTCTGTGTCAGTGCCAGTGTTCTTGCTGTTTTCTGTGTCAGTGCCAGTGTTGTTGTTGTTACTGTTGCTGTTTTCTGTGTCAGTTCCAGTGTTGTTGTTGTTGTTGTTGTTGCTGTTTTCTGTGCCAGTGCCAGTGTTATTGTTGCTGTTGTTGCTGTTTTCTGTGTCAGTGCCACTGTTGTTGTTGCTGTTGTTGCTGTTTTCTCTGTCAGTGCCAGTGTTGTTGTTGTTGTTGTTGTTTTCTCTGTCAGTGCCAGTGTTGTTGTAGTTGTTGCTGTTTTCTCTGTCAGTGCCAGTGTTGTTGTAGTTGTTGCTGTTTTCTGTGTCAGTGCCGGTGTTGTTGTTGTTGCTGTTTTCTCTGTCAGTGCCAGTGTTGTTGTTGTTGCTGTTTTCTCTGTCAGTGCCAGTGTTGTTGTTGTTGCTGTTTTCTCTGTCAGTGCCACTGTTGTTGTAGTTGTTGCTGTTTTCTGTGTCAGTGCCAGTGTTGTTGTAGTTGTTGCTGTTTTCTCTGTCAGTGCCAGTGTTGTTGTAGTTGTTGCTGTTTTCTCTGTTAGTGCCAGTGTTGTTGTTGTTGTTGTTGCTGTTTTCTCTGTCAGTGCCAGTGTTGTTGTAGTTGTTGCTGTTTTCTGTGTCAGTGCCAGTGATGTTGTTGTTGCTGTTTTCTGTGTCAGTGCCAGTGTTGTTGTAGTTGTTGCTGTTTTCTCTGTCAGTGCCAGTGTTGTTGTAGTTGTTGCTGTTTTCTCTGTTAGTGCCAGTGTTGTTGTAGTTGTTGCTGTTTTCTGTGTCAGTGCCAGTGTTGTTGTTATTGCTGTTTTCTCTGTCAGTGCCAATGTTGTTGTAGTTGTTGCTGTTTTCACTGTCAGTGCCAGTGTTGTTGTAGTTGTTGCTGTTTTCTGTGTCAGTGCCAGTGTTGTTGTAGTTGTTGCTGTTTTCTCTGTCAGTGCCAGTGTTGTAGTTGTTGCTGTTTTCTCTGTCAGTGCCAGTGTTGTTGTAGTTCTTGCTGTTTTCTGTGTCATTGCCAGTGTTGTTGTTGTTGCTGTTTTCTGTGTCAGTGCCAGTGTTGTTGTAGTTGTTGCTGTTTTCTCTGTCAGTGCCAGTGTTGTTGTAGTTGTTGCTGTTTTCTGTGTCAGTGCCAGTGTTGTTGTTGTTGCTGTTTTCTCTGTCAGTGCCAATGTTGTTGTAGTTGTTGCTGTTTTCACTGTCAGTGCCAGTGTTGTTGTAGTTGTTGCTGTTTTCTGTGTCAGTGCCAGTGTTGTTGTAGTTGTTGCGGTTTTCTCTGTCAGTGCCAGTGTTGTTGTTGTTGCTGTTTTCTCTGTCAGTGCCAGTGTTGTAGTTGTTGCTGTTTTCTCTGTCAGTGCCAGTGTTGTTGTAGTTGTTGCTGTTTTCTGTGTCAGTGCCAGTGTTGTTGTATTTGCTGTTTTCTGTGTCAGTGCCAGTGTTGATGTTGTTGCTGTTTTCTCTGTCAGTGCCAGTGTTGTTGTTGTTGCTATTTTCACTGTCAGTGCCAGTGTTGTTGTTGTTGCTGTTTTCTGTGTCAGTGCCAGTGTTGTTGTTGCTGTTGTTGCTGTTTTCTGTGTCAGTGCCAGTGTTGTTGCTGTTGCTGTTTTCTCTGTCAGTGCCAGTGTTGTTGTAGTTGTTGCTGTTTTCTCTGTCAGTGCCAGTGTTGTTGTAGTTGTTGCTGTTTTCTGTGTCAGTGCCAGTGTTGTTGTTGTTGCTGTTTTCTCTGTCAGTGCCAGTGTTGTTGTTGTTGTTGCTGTTTTCTCTGTCAGTGCCAGTGTTGTTGTTGTTGCTGTTTTCTGTGTCAGTGCCAGTGTTGTTGTAGTTGTTGCTGTTTTCTGTGTCAGTGCCAGTTTTGTTGTAGTTGTTGCTGTTTTCTCTGTCAGTGCCAGTGTTGTTGTAGTTGTTGTTGTTTTCTGTGTCAGTGCCAGTGTTGTTGTAGTTGTTGCTGTTTTCTCTGTCAGTGCCAGTCTTGTTGTTGTTGTTGCTGCTTTCTCTGTCAGTGCCAGTGTTGTAGTTGTTGCTGTTTTCTCTGTCAGTGCCAGTGATGTTGTTGTTGCTGTTTTCTGTGTCGGTGCCAGTGTTGTTGTTGTTGCTGTTTTCTCTGTCAGTGCCAGTGTTGTTGCTGTTGCTATTTTCACTGTCAGTGCCAGTGTTGTTGCTGTTGCAATTTTCACTGTCAGTGCCAGTGTTGTTGTTGTTGCTGTTTTCTGTGTCAGTGCCAGTGTTGTTGTTGTTACTGTTGCTGTTTTCTGTGTCAGTTCCAGTGTTGTTGTTGCTGTTTTCTGTGCCAGTGCCAGTGTTATTGTTGCTGTTGTTGCTGTTTTCTGTGTCAGTGCCACGGTTGTTGCTGTTGTTGCTGTTTTCTGTGTCAGTGCCAGTGTTGTTGCTGTTGTTGCTGTTTTCTGTGTCAGTGCCAGTGTTGTTGTTGCTGTTGTTGCTGTTTTCCGTGCCAGTGTTGTTGTAGTTGTTGCTGTTTTCTGTGTCAGTGCCGGTGTTGTTGTTGTTGCTGTTTTCTCTGTCAGTGCCAGTGTTGTTGTTGTTGCTGTTTTCTCTATCAGTGCCAGTGTTGTTGTTGTTGCTGTTTTCTGTGTCAGTGCCAGTGTTGTTGTAGTTGTTGCTGTTTTCTGTGTCAGTGCCAGTGTTGTTGTAGTTGTTGCTGTTTTCTGTGTCAGTGCCAGTGTTGTTGTAGTTGTTGCTGTTTTCTCTGTCAGTGCCAGTGTTGTTGTAGTTGTTGCTGTTTTCTCTGTCAGTGCCAGTGTTGTTGTAGTTGTTGCTGTTTTCTGTGTCAGTGCCAGTGTTGTTGCTGTTGCTGTTTTCTCTGTCAGTGCCAGTGTTGTTGTAGTTGTTGCTGCTTTCTCTGTCAGTGCCAGTGTTGTTGTAGTTGTTTCTGTTTTCTGTATCAGTGCCAGTGTTGTTGTTGTTGCTGTTTTCTCTGTCAGTGCCAGTGTTGTTGTAGTTGTTGCCGTTTTCTGTGTCAGTGCCACTGTTGTTGTTGCTGTTTTCTGTGTCAGTGCCAGTGTTGTTGTTGTTGCTGTTTTCTCTGTCAGTGCCAGTGTTGTTGTAGTTGTTGCTGTTTTCCGTGTCAGTGCCAGTGTTGTTGTAGTTGTTGCTGTTTTCTCTGTCAGTGCCAGTGTTGTTGTAGTTGTTGCTGTTTTTTGTGTCAGTGCCAGTGTTGTTGTTGTTGTTGTTTTCTCTGTCATTGCCAGTGTTGTTGTAGTTGTTGCTGTTTTCTCTGTCAGTGCCAGTTTTGTTGTTGTTGTTGCTGTTTTCTGTGTCAGTGCCAGTGTTGTTGCAGTTGTTGCTGTTTTCTCTGTCAGTGCCAGTGTTGTTGTTGTTGCTCTTTTCTCTGTCAGTGCCAGTGTTGTAGTTGTTGTTGTTTTCTCTGTCAGTGCCAGTGTTGTTGTTGTTGTTGCTGTTTTCTCTGTCAGTGCCAGTGTTGTTGTTGTTGCTATTTTCACTGTCAGTGCCAGTGTTGTTGTTGTTGCTGTTTTCTGTGTCAGTGCCAGTGTTGTTGTTGTTGCTGTTTTCTGTGTCAGTGCCAGTGTTGTTGTTGTTACTGTTGCTGTTTTCTGTGCCAGTGTTGTTGTTGTTACTGTTGCTGTTTTCTGTGCCAGTGCCAGTGTTATTGTTGCTGTTGTTGCTGTTTTCTGTGTCAGTGCCACTGTTGTTGCTGTTGTTGCTGTTTTCTGTGTCAGTGCCAGTGTTGTTGTTGCTGTTGTTGCTGTTTTCTGTGTCAGTGCCAGTGTTGTTGTTGTTACTGTTGCTGTTTTCTGTGTCAGTTCCAGTGTTGTTGTTGTTGTTGTTGTTGCTGTTTTCTGGGCCAGTGCCAGTGTTATTGTTGCTGTTGTTGCTGTTTTCTGTGTCAGTGCCACTGTTGTTGTTGCTGTTGTTGCTGTTTTCTCTGTCAGTGCCAGTGTTGTTGTTGTTGATGTTTTCTCTGTCAGTGCCAGTGTTGTTGTAGTTGTTGCTGTTTTCTCTGTCAGTGCCAGTGTTGTTGTAGTTGTTGCTGTTTTCTGTGTCAGTGCCGGTGTTGTTGTTGTTGCTGTTTTCTCTGTCAGTGCCAGTGTTGTTGTTGTTGCTGCTTTCTCTGTCAGTGCCAGTGTTGTTGTTGTTGCTGTTTTCTCTGTCAGTGCCACTGTTGTTGTAGTTGTTGCTGTTTTCTGTGTCAGTGCCAGTGTTGTTGTAGTTGTTGCTGTTTTCTCTGTCAGTGCCAGTGTTGTTGTAGTTGTTGCTGTTTTCTCTGTCAGTGCCAGTGTTGTTGTTGTTGTTGCTGTTTTCTCTGTCAGTGCCAGTGTTGTTGTTGTTGTTGCTGTTTTCTGTGTCATGCCAGTGTTGTTGTTGTTGCTGTTTTCTGTGTCAGTGCCAGTGTTGTTGTAGTTGTTGCTGTTTTCTCTGTCAGTGCCAGTGTTGTTGTAGTTGTTGCTGTTTTCTCTGTTAGTGCCAGTGTTGTTGTAGTTGTTGCTGTTTTCTGTGTCAGTGCCAGTGTTGTTGTTATTGCTGTTTTCTCTGTCAGTGCCAATGTTGTTGTAGTTGTTGCTGTTTTCACTGTCAGTGCCAGTGTTGTTGTAGTTGTTGCTGTTTTCTGTGTCAGTGCCAGTGTTGTTGTAGTTGTTGCTGTTTTCTCTGTCAGTGCCAGTGTTGTAGTTGTTGCTGTTTTCTCTGTCAGTGCCAGTGTTGTTGTAGTTGTTGCTGTTTTCTGTGTCAGTGCCAGTGTTGTTGTTGTTGCTGTTTTCTGTGTCAGTGCCAGTGTTGTTGTAGTTGTTGCTGTTTTCTCTGTCAGTGCCAGTGTTGTTGTAGTTGTTGCTGTTTTCTCTGTTAGTGCCAGTGTTGTTGTAGTTGTTGCTGTTTTCTGTGTCAGTGCCAGTGTTGTTGTTGTTGCTGTTTTCTCTGTCAGTGCCAATGTTGTTGTAGTTGTTGCTGTTTTCACTGTCAGTGCCAGTGTTGTTGTAGTTGTTGCTGTTTTCTGTGTCAGTGCCAGTGTTGTTGTAGTTGTTGCTGTTTTCTCTGTCAGTGCCAGTGTTGTTGTTGTTGCTGTTTTCTCTGTCAGTGCCAGTGTTGTAGTTGTTGCTGTTTTCTCTGTCAGTGCCAGTGTTGTTGTAGTTGTTGCTGTTTTCTGTGTCAGTGCCAGTGTTGTTGTTGTTGCTGTTTTCTGTGTCAGTGCCAGTGTTGATGTTGTTGCTGTTTTCTCTGTCAGTGCCAGTGTTGTTGTTGTTGCTATTTTCACTGTCAGTGCCAGTGTTGTTGTTGTTGCTGTTTTCTGTGTCAGTGCCAGTGTTGTTGTTGCTGTTGTTGCTGTTTTCTGTGTCAGTGTTGTTGCTGTTGCTGTTTTCTCTGTCAGTGCCAGTGTTGTTGTAGTTGTTGCTGTTTTCTCTGTCAGTGCCAGTGTTGTAGTTGTTGCTGTTTTCTGTGTCAGTGCCAGTGTTGTTGTTGTTGCTGTTTTCTCTGTCAGTGCCAGTGTTGTTGTAGTTGTTGCTGTTTTCTCTGTCAGTGCCAGTGTTGTTGTAGTTGTTGCTGTTTTCTGTGTCAGTGCCAGTGTTGTTGCTGTTGTTGCTGTTTTCTGTGTCAGTGTCAGTGTTGTTGTTGTTGCTGTTTTCTCTGTCAGTGCCAGTGTTGTTGTTGTTGCTGTTTTCTCTGTCAGTGCCAGTGTTGTTGTTGTTGCTGTTTTCTGTGTCAGTGCCAGTGTTGTTGTAGTTGTTGCTGTTTTCTGTGTCAGTGCCAGTTTTGTTGTAGTTGTTGCGGTTTTCTCTGTCAGTGCCAGTGTTGTTGTAGTTGTTGTTGTTTTCTGTGTCAGTGCCAGTGTTGTTGTAGTTGTTGCTGTTTTCTCTGTCAGTGCCAGTGTTGTTGTTGTTGTTGCTGCTTTCTCTGTCAGTGCCAGTGTTGTAGTTGTTGCTGTTTTCTCTGTCAGTGCCAGTGTTGTTGTTGTTGCTGTTTTCTGTGTCGGTGCCAGTGTTGTTGTTGTTGCTGTTTTCTCTGTCAGTGCCAGTGTTGTTGCTGTTGCTATTTTCACTGTCAGTGCCAGTGTTGTTGCTGTTGCTATTTTCACTGTCAGTGCCAGTGTTGTTGTTGTTGCTGTTTTCTGTGTCAGTGCCAGTGTTGTTGTTGTTACTGTTGCTGTTTTCTGTGTCAGTTCCAGTGTTGTTGTTGCTGTTTTCTGTGCCAGTGCCAGTGTTATTGTTGCTGTTGTTGCTGTTTTCTGTGTCAGTGCCACGGTTGTTGCTGTTGTTGCTGTTTTCTGTGTCAGTGCCAGTGTTGTTGCTGTTGTTGCTGTTTTCTGTGTCAGTGCCAGTGTTGTTGTTGCTGTTGTTGCTGTTTTCCGTGCCAGTGTTGTTGTAGTTGTTGCTGTTTTCTGTGTCAGTGCCGGTGTTGTTGTTGTTGCTGTTTTCTCTGTCAGTGCCAGTGTTGTTGTTGTTGCTGTTTTCTCTATCAGTGCCAGTGTTGTTGTTGTTGCTGTTTTCTATATCAGTGCCAGTGTTGTTGTAGTTGTTGCTGTTTTCTGTGTCAGTGCCAGTGTTGTTGTAGTTGTTGCTGTTTTCTGTGTCAGTGCCAGTGTTGTTGTAGTTGTTGCTGTTTTCTCTGTCAGTGCCAGTGTTGTTGTAGTTGTTGCTGTTTTCTCTGTCAGTGCCAGTGTTGTTGTAGTTGTTGCTGTTTTCTGTGTCAGTGCCAGTGTTGTTGCTGTTACTGTTTTCTCTGTCAGTGCCAGTGTTGTTGTAGTTGTTGCTGCTTTCTCTGTCAGTGCCAGTGTTGTTGTAGTTGTTTCTGTTTTCTGTATCAGTGCCAGTGTTGTTGTAGTTGTTGCTGTTTTCTGTGTCAGTGCCAGTGTTGTTGCTGTTGTTGCTGTTTTCTGTGTCAGTGTCAGTGTTGTTGTTGTTGCTGTTTTCTCTGTCAGTGCCAGTGTTGTTGTTGTTGCTGTTTTCTCTGTCAGTGCCAGTGTTGTTGTTGTTGCTGTTTTCTGTGTCAGTGCCAGTGTTGTTGTAGTTGTTGCTGTTTTCTGTGTCAGTGCCAGTTTTGTTGTAGTTGTTGCGGTTTTCTCTGTCAGTGCCAGTGTTGTTGTAGTTGTTGTTGTTTTCTGTGTCAGTGCCAGTGTTGTTGTAGTTGTTGCTGTTTTCTCTGTCAGTGCCAGTGTTGTTGTTGTTGTTGCTGCTTTCTCTGTCAGTGCCAGTGTTGTAGTTGTTGCTGTTTTCTCTGTCAGTGCCAGTGTTGTTGTTGTTGCTGTTTTCTGTGTCGGTGCCAGTGTTGTTGTTGTTGCTGTTTTCTCTGTCAGTGCCAGTGTTGTTGCTGTTGCTATTTTCACTGTCAGTGCCAGTGTTGTTGCTGTTGCTATTTTCACTGTCAGTGCCAGTGTTGTTGTTGTTGCTGTTTTCTGTGTCAGTGCCAGTGTTGTTGTTGTTACTGTTGCTGTTTTCTGTGTCAGTTCCAGTGTTGTTGTTGCTGTTTTCTGTGCCAGTGCCAGTGTTATTGTTGCTGTTGTTGCTGTTTTCTGTGTCAGTGCCACGGTTGTTGCTGTTGTTGCTGTTTTCTGTGTCAGTGCCAGTGTTGTTGCTGTTGTTGCTGTTTTCTGTGTCAGTGCCAGTGTTGTTGTTGCTGTTGTTGCTGTTTTCCGTGCCAGTGTTGTTGTAGTTGTTGCTGTTTTCTGTGTCAGTGCCGGTGTTGTTGTTGTTGCTGTTTTCTCTGTCAGTGCCAGTGTTGTTGTTGTTGCTGTTTTCTCTATCAGTGCCAGTGTTGTTGTTGTTGCTGTTTTCTATATCAGTGCCAGTGTTGTTGTAGTTGTTGCTGTTTTCTGTGTCAGTGCCAGTGTTGTTGTAGTTGTTGCTGTTTTCTGTGTCAGTGCCAGTGTTGTTGTAGTTGTTGCTGTTTTCTCTGTCAGTGCCAGTGTTGTTGTAGTTGTTGCTGTTTTCTCTGTCAGTGCCAGTGTTGTTGTAGTTGTTGCTGTTTTCTGTGTCAGTGCCAGTGTTGTTGCTGTTGCTGTTTTCTCTGTCAGTGCCAGTGTTGTTGTAGTTGTTGCTGCTTTCTCTGTCAGTGCCAGTGTTGTTGTAGTTGTTTCTGTTTTCTGTATCAGTGCCAGTGTTGTTGTTGTTGCTGTTTTCTCTGTCAGTGCCAGTGTTGTTGTAGTTGTTGCCGTTTTCTGTGTCAGTGCCACTGTTGTTGTTGCTGTTTTCTGTGTCAGTGCCAGTGTTGTTGTTGTTGCTGTTTTCTCTGTCAGTGCCAGTGTTGTTGTTGCTGTTTTCTCTGTCAGTGCCAGTGTTGTTGTTGTTGCTGTTTTCTGTGTCAGTGCCAGTGTTGTTGTTGCTGTTGTTGCTGTTTTCTGTGTCAGTGCCAGTGTTGTTGTTGCTGTTGTTGCTGTTTTCTGTGTCAGTGCCAGTGTTGTTGCTGTTGCTGTTTTCTCTGTCAGTGCCAGTGTTGTTGTAGTTGTTGCTGTTTTCTCTGTCAGTGCCAGTGTTGTTGTAGTTGTTGCTGTTTTCTGTGTCAGTGCCAGTGTTGTTGTTGTTACTGTTTTCTCTGTCAGTGCCAGTGTTGTTGTAGTTGTTGCTGTTTTTTCTGTCAGTGCCAGTGTTGTTGTAGTTGTTGCTGTTTTCTGTGTCAGTGCCAGTGTTGTTGCTGTTGTTGCTGTTTTCTGTGTCAGTGTCAGTGTTGTTGTTGTTGCTGTTTTCTGTGTCAGTGCGAGTGTTATTGTTGTTGCTGTTTTCTCTGTCAGTGCCAGTGTTGTTGTTGTTGCTTTTTTCTGTGTCAGTGCCAGTGTTATTGTAGTTGTTGCTGTTTTCTGTGTCAGTGCCAGTTTTGTTGTAGTTGTTGCTGTTTTCTCTGTCAGTGCCAGTGTTGTTGTAGTTGTTGCTGTTTTCTCTGTCAGTGCCAGTGTTGATGTAGTTGTTGCTGTTTTCTGTGTCAGTGCCAGTGTTGTTGTTGTTGCTGTTTTCTCTGTCAGTGCCAGTGTTGTTGTAGTTGTTGCTGCTTTCTCTGTCAGTGCCAGTGTTGTTGTAGTTGTTTCTGTTTTCTGTATCAGTGCCAGTGTTGTTGTAGTTGTTGCTGTTTTCTGTGTCAGTGCCAGTGTTGTTGCTGTTGTTGCTGTTTTCTGTGTCAGTGTCAGTGTTGTTGTTGTTGCTGTTTTCTCTGTCAGTGCCAGTGTTGTTGTTGTTGCTGTTTTCTCTGTCAGTGCCAGTGTTGTTGTTGTTGCTGTTTTCTGTGTCAGTGCCAGTGTTGTTGTAGTTGTTGCTGTTTTCTGTGTCAGTGCCAGTTTTGTTGTAGTTGTTGCGGTTTTCTCTGTCAGTGCCAGTGTTGTTGTAGTTGTTGTTGTTTTCTGTGTCAGTGCCAGTGTTGTTGTAGTTGTTGCTGTTTTCTCTGTCAGTGCCAGTGTTGTTGTTGTTGTTGCTGCTTTCTCTGTCAGTGCCAGTGTTGTAGTTGTTGCTGTTTTCTCTGTCAGTGCCAGTGTTGTTGTTGTTGCTGTTTTCTGTGTCGGTGCCAGTGTTGTTGTTGTTGCTGTTTTCTCTGTCAGTGCCAGTGTTGTTGCTGTTGCTATTTTCACTGTCAGTGCCAGTGTTGTTGCTGTTGCTATTTTCACTGTCAGTGCCAGTGTTGTTGTTGTTGCTGTTTTCTGTGTCAGTGCCAGTGTTGTTGTTGTTACTGTTGCTGTTTTCTGTGTCAGTTCCAGTGTTGTTGTTGCTGTTTTCTGTGCCAGTGCCAGTGTTATTGTTGCTGTTGTTGCTGTTTTCTGTGTCAGTGCCACGGTTGTTGCTGTTGTTGCTGTTTTCTGTGTCAGTGCCAGTGTTGTTGCTGTTGTTGCTGTTTTCTGTGTCAGTGCCAGTGTTGTTGTTGCTGTTGTTGCTGTTTTCCGTGCCAGTGTTGTTGTAGTTGTTGCTGTTTTCTGTGTCAGTGCCGGTGTTGTTGTTGTTGCTGTTTTCTCTGTCAGTGCCAGTGTTGTTGTTGTTGCTGTTTTCTCTATCAGTGCCAGTGTTGTTGTTGTTGCTGTTTTCTATATCAGTGCCAGTGTTGTTGTAGTTGTTGCTGTTTTCTGTGTCAGTGCCAGTGTTGTTGTAGTTGTTGCTGTTTTCTGTGTCAGTGCCAGTGTTGTTGTAGTTGTTGCTGTTTTCTCTGTCAGTGCCAGTGTTGTTGTAGTTGTTGCTGTTTTCTCTGTCAGTGCCAGTGTTGTTGTAGTTGTTGCTGTTTTCTGTGTCAGTGCCAGTGTTGTTGCTGTTGCTGTTTTCTCTGTCAGTGCCAGTGTTGTTGTAGTTGTTGCTGCTTTCTCTGTCAGTGCCAGTGTTGTTGTAGTTGTTTCTGTTTTCTGTATCAGTGCCAGTGTTGTTGTTGTTGCTGTTTTCTCTGTCAGTGCCAGTGTTGTTGTAGTTGTTGCCGTTTTCTGTGTCAGTGCCACTGTTGTTGTTGCTGTTTTCTGTGTCAGTGCCAGTGTTGTTGTTGTTGCTGTTTTCTCTGTCAGTGCCAGTGTTGTTGTTGCTGTTTTCTCTGTCAGTGCCAGTGTTGTTGTTGTTGCTGTTTTCTGTGTCAGTGCCAGTGTTGTTGTTGCTGTTGTTGCTGTTTTCTGTGTCAGTGCCAGTGTTGTTGTTGCTGTTGTTGCTGTTTTCTGTGTCAGTGCCAGTGTTGTTGCTGTTGCTGTTTTCTCTGTCAGTGCCAGTGTTGTTGTAGTTGTTGCTGTTTTCTCTGTCAGTGCCAGTGTTGTTGTAGTTGTTGCTGTTTTCTGTGTCAGTGCCAGTGTTGTTGTTGTTACTGTTTTCTCTGTCAGTGCCAGTGTTGTTGTAGTTGTTGCTGTTTTTTCTGTCAGTGCCAGTGTTGTTGTAGTTGTTGCTGTTTTCTGTGTCAGTGCCAGTGTTGTTGCTGTTGTTGCTGTTTTCTGTGTCAGTGTCAGTGTTGTTGTTGTTGCTGTTTTCTGTGTCAGTGCGAGTGTTATTGTTGTTGCTGTTTTCTCTGTCAGTGCCAGTGTTGTTGTTGTTGCTTTTTTCTGTGTCAGTGCCAGTGTTATTGTAGTTGTTGCTGTTTTCTGTGTCAGTGCCAGTTTTGTTGTAGTTGTTGCTGTTTTCTCTGTCAGTGCCAGTGTTGTTGTAGTTGTTGCTGTTTTCTCTGTCAGTGCCAGTGTTGATGTAGTTGTTGCTGTTTTCTGTGTCAGTGCCAGTGTTGTTGTTGTTGCTGTTTTCTCTGTCAGTGCCAGTGTTGTTGTAGTTGTTGCTGTTTTCTGTGTCAGTGCCACTGTTGTTGTTGCTGTTTTCTGTGTCAGTGCCAGTGTTGTTGTTGTTGCTGTTTTCTCTGTCAGTGCCAGTGTTGTTGTTGCTGTTTTCTCTGTCAGTGCCAGTGTTGTTGTTGTTGCTGTTTTCTATATCAGTGCCAGTGTTGTTGTAGTTGTTGCTGTTTTCTGTGTCAGTGCCAGTGTTGTTGTAGTTGTTGCTGTTTTCTGTGTCAGTGCCAGTGTTGTTGCTGTTGTTGCTGTTTTCTGTGTCAGTGCCAGTGTTGTTGTTGCTGTTGTTGCTGTTTTCCGTGCCAGTGTTGTTGTAGTTGTTGCTGTTTTCTGTGTCAGTGCCGGTGTTGTTGTTGTTGCTGTTTTCTCTGTCAGTGCCAGTGTTGTTGTTGTTGCTGTTTTCTCTATCAGTGCCAGTGTTGTTGTTGTTGCTGTTTTCTATATCAGTGCCAGTGTTGTTGTAGTTGTTGCTGTTTTCTGTGTCAGTGCCAGTGTTGTTGTAGTTGTTGCTGTTTTCTGTGTCAGTGCCAGTGTTGTTGTAGTTGTTGCTGTTTTCTCTGTCAGTGCCAGTGTTGTTGTAGTTGTTGCTGTTTTCTCTGTCAGTGCCAGTGTTGTTGTAGTTGTTGCTGTTTTCTGTGTCAGTGCCAGTGTTGTTGCTGTTGCTGTTTTCTCTGTCAGTGCCAGTGTTGTTGTAGTTGTTGCTGCTTTCTCTGTCAGTGCCAGTGTTGTTGTAGTTGTTTCTGTTTTCTGTATCAGTGCCAGTGTTGTTGTTGTTGCTGTTTTCTCTGTCAGTGCCAGTGTTGTTGTAGTTGTTGCCGTTTTCTGTGTCAGTGCCACTGTTGTTGTTGCTGTTTTCTGTGTCAGTGCCAGTGTTGTTGTTGTTGCTGTTTTCTCTGTCAGTGCCAGTGTTGTTGTTGCTGTTTTCTCTGTCAGTGCCAGTGTTGTTGTTGTTGCTGTTTTCTGTGTCAGTGCCAGTGTTGTTGTTGCTGTTGTTGCTGTTTTCTGTGTCAGTGCCAGTGTTGTTGTTGTTACTGTTGCTGTTTTCTGTGTCAGTTCCAGTGTTGTTGTTGCTGTTTTCTGTGCCAGTGCCAGTGTTATTGTTGCTGTTGTTGCTGTTTTCTGTGTCAGTGCCACGGTTGTTGCTGTTGTTGCTGTTTTCTGTGTCAGTGCCAGTGTTGTTGTTGTTACTGTTTTCTCTGACAGTGCCAGTGTTGTTGTAGTTGTTGCTGTTTTTTCTGTCAGTGCCAGTGTTGTTGTAGTTGTTGCTGTTTTCTGTGTCAGTGCCAGTGTTGTTGCTGTTGTTGCTGTTTTCTGTGTCAGTGTCAGTGTTGTTGTTGTTGCTGTTTTCTGTGTCAGTGCCAGTGTTGTTGTTGTTGCTGTTTTCTCTGTCAGTGCCAGTGTTGTTGTTGTTGCTGTTTTCGGTGTCAGTGCCAGTGTTATTGTAGTTGTTGCTGTTTTCTGTGTCAGTGCCAGTTTTGTTGTAGTTGTTGCTGTTTTCTCTGTCAGTGCCAGTGTTGTTGTAGTTGTTGCTGTTTTCTGTGTCAGTGCCAGTGTTGTTGTTGTTGCTGTTTTCTGTGTCAGTGCCAGTGTTGTTGTAGTTGTTGCTGTTTTCTCTGTCAGTGCCAGTGTTGTTGTAGTTGTTGCTGTTTTCTGTGTCAGTGCCAGTGTTGTTGTTGTTGCTGTTTTCTCTGTCAGTGCCAATGTTGTTGTAGTTGTTGCTGTTTTCACTGTCAGTGCCAGTGTTGTTGTAGTTGTTGCTGTTTTCTGTGTCAGTGCCAGTGTTGTTGTAGTTGTTGCTGTTTTCTCTGTCAGTGCCAGTGTTGTTGTTGTTGTTGCTGTTTTCTCTGTCAGTGCCAGTGTTGTAGTTGTTGCTGTTTTCTCTGTCAGTGCCAGTGTTGTTGTAGTTGTTGCTGTTTTCTGTGTCAGTGCCAGTGTTGTTGTTGTTGCTGTTTTCTGTGTCAGTGCCAGTGTTGATGTTGTTGCTGTTTTCTCTGTCAGTGCCAGTGTTGTTGTTGTTGCTATTTTCACTGTCAGTGCCAGTGTTGTTGTTGTTGCTGTTTTCTGTGTCAGTGCCAGTGTTGTTGTTGCTGTTGTTGCTGTTTTCTGTGTCAGCGCCAGTGTTGTTGCTGTTGCTGTTTTCTCTGTCAGTGCCAGTGTTGTTGTAGTTGTTGCTGTTTTCTCTGTCAGTGCCAGTGTTGTTGTAGTTGTTGCTGTTTTCTGTGTCAGTGCCAGTGTTGTTGTTGTTGCTGTTTTCTCTGTCAGTGCCAGTGTTGTTGTAGTTGTTGCTGTTTTCTCTGTCAGTGTCAGTGTTGTTGTAGTTGTTGCTGTTTTCTGTGTCAGTGCCAGTGTTGTTGCTGTTGTTGCTGTTTTCTGTGTCAGTGTCAGTGTTGTTGTTGTTGCTGTTTTCTCTGTCAGTGCCAGTGTTGTTGTTGTTGCTGTTTTCTCTGTCAGTGCCAGTGTTGTTGTTGTTGCTGTTTTCTGTGTCAGTGCCAGTGTTGTTGTAGTTGTTGCTGTTTTCTGTGTCAGTGCCAGTTTTGTTGTAGTTGTTGCTGTTTTCTCTGTCAGTGCCAGTGTTGTTGTAGTTGTTGTTTTCTGTGTCAGTGCCAGTGTTGTTGTAGTTGTTGCTGTTTTCTCTGTCAGTGCCAGTGTTGTTGTTGTTGTTGCTGCTTTCTCTGTCAGTGCCAGTGTTGTAGTTGTTGCTGTTTTCTCTGTCAGTGCCAGTGTTGTTGTTGTTGCTGTTTTCTGTGTCGGTGCCAGTGTTGTTGTTGTTGCTGTTTTCTCTGTCAGTGCCAGTGTTGTTGCTGTTGCTATTTTCACTGTCAGTGCCAGTGTTGTTGCTGTTGCAATTTTCACTGTCAGTGCCAGTGTTGTTGTTGTTGCTGTTTTCTGTGTCAGTGCCAGTGTTGTTGTTGTTACTGTTGCTGTTTTCTGTGTCAGTTCCAGTGTTGTTGTTGCTGTTTTCTGTGCCAGTGCCAGTGTTATTGTTGCTGTTGTTGCTGTTTTCTGTGTCAGTGCCACGGTTGTTGCTGTTGTTGCTGTTTTCTGTGTCAGTGCCAGTGTTGTTGCTGTTGTTGCTGTTTTCTGTGTCAGTGCCAGTGTTGTTGTTGCTGTTGTTGCTGTTTTCCGTGCCAGTGTTGTTGTAGTTGTTGCTGTTTTCTGTGTCAGTGCCGGTGTTGTTGTTGTTGCTGTTTTCTCTGTCAGTGCCAGTGTTGTTGTTGTTGCTGTTTTCTCTATCAGTGCCAGTGTTGTTGTTGTTGCTGTTTTCTGTGTCAGTGCCAGTGTTGTTGTAGTTGTTGCTGTTTTCTGTGTCAGTGCCAGTGTTGTTGTAGTTGTTGCTGTTTTCTGTGTCAGTGCCAGTGTTGTTGTAGTTGTTGCTGTTTTCTCTGTCAGTGCCAGTGTTGTTGTAGTTGTTGCTGTTTTCTCTGTCAGTGCCAGTGTTGTTGTAGTTGTTGCTGTTTTCTGTGTCAGTGCCAGTGTTGTTGCTGTTGCTGTTTTCTGTGTCAGTGCCAGTGTTGTTGTAGTTGTTGCTGCTTTCTCTGTCAGTGCCAGTGTTGTTGTAGTTGTTTCTGTTTTCTGTATCAGTGCCAGTGTTGTTGTTGTTGCTGTTTTCTCTGTCAGTGCCAGTGTTGTTGTAGTTGTTGCCGTTTTCTGTGTCAGTGCCACTGTTGTTGTTGCTGTTTTCTGTGTCAGTGCCAGTGTTGTTGTTGTTGCTGTTTTCTCTGTCAGTGCCAGTGTTGTTGTTGCTGTTTTCTCTGTCAGTGCCAGTGTTGTTGTTGCTGTTGTTGCTGTTTTCTGTGTCAGTGCCAGTGTTGTTGTTGCTGTTGTTGCTGTTTTCTGTGTCAGTGCCAGTGTTGTTGTTGTTGCTGTTTTCTGTGTCAGTGCCAGTGTTGTTGTTGTTACTGTTGCTGTTTTCTGTGCCAGTGTTGTTGTTGTTACTGTTGCTGTTTTCTGTGCCAGTGCCAGTGTTATTGTTGCTGTTGTTGCTGTTTTCTGTGTCAGTGCCACTGTTGTTGCTGTTGTTGCTGTTTTCTGTGTCAGTGCCAGTGTTGTTGTTGCTGTTGTTGCTGTTTTCTGTGTCAGTGCCAGTGTTGTTGTTGCTGTTGTTGCTGTTTTCCGTGCCAGTGATGTTGTAGTTGTTGCTGTTTTCTGTGTCAGTGCCAGTGTTCTTGCTGTTTTCTGTGTCAGTGCCAGTGTTGTTGTTGTTACTGTTGCTGTTTTCTGTGTCAGTTCCAGTGTTGTTGTTGTTGTTGTTGTTGCTGTTTTCTGTGCCAGTGCCAGTGTTATTGTTGCTGTTGTTGCTGTTTTCTGTGTCAGTGCCACTGTTGTTGTTGCTGTTGTTGCTGTTTTCTCTGTCAGTGCCAGTGTTGTTGTTGTTGTTGTTTTCTCTGTCAGTGCCAGTGTTGTAGTTGTTGCTGTTTTCTCTGTCAGTGCCAGTGTTGTTGTAGTTGTTGCTGTTTTCTGTGTCAGTGCCGGTGTTGTTGTTGTTGCTGTTTTCTCTGTCAGTGCCAGTGTTGTTGTTGTTGCTGTTTTCTCTGTCAGTGCCAGTGTTGTTGTTGTTGCTGTTTTCTCTGTCAGTGCCACTGTTGTTGTAGTTGTTGCTGTTTTCTGTGTCAGTGCCAGTGTTGTTGTAGTTGTTGCTGTTTTCTCTGTCAGTGCCAGTGTTGTTGTAGTTGTTGCTGTTTTCTCTGTCAGTGCCAGTGTTGTTGTTGTTGTTGCTGTTTTCTCTGTCAGTGCCAGTGTTGTTGTAGTTGTTGCTGTTTTCTGTGTCAGTGCCAGTGTTGTTGTTGTTGCTGTTTTCTGTGTCAGTGCCAGTGTTGTTGTAGTTGTTGCTGTTTTCTCTGTCAGTGCCAGTGTTGTTGTAGTTGTTGCTGTTTTCTCTGTTAGTGCCAGTGTTGTTGTAGTTGTTGCTGTTTTCTGTGTCAGTGCCAGTGTTGTTGTTATTGCTGTTTTCTCTGTCAGTGCCAATGTTGTTGTAGTTGTTGCTGTTTTCTGTGTCAGTGCCAGTGTTGTTGTAGTTGTTGCTGTTTTCTCTGTCAGTGCCAGTGTTGTAGTTGTTGCTGTTTTCTCTGTCAGTGCCAGTGTTGTTGTAGTTCTTGCTGTTTTCTGTGTCATTGCCAGTGTTGTTGTTGTTGCTGTTTTCTGTGTCAGTGCCAGTGTTGTTGTAGTTGTTGCTGTTTTCTCTGTCAGTGCCAGTGTTGTTGTAGTTGTTGCTGTTTTCTGTGTCAGTGCCAGTGTTGTTGTTGCTGTTTTCTCTGTCAGTGCCAATGTTGTTGTAGTTGTTGCTGTTTTCACTGTCAGTGCCAGTGTTGTTGTAGTTGTTGCTGTTTTCTGTGTCAGTGCCAGTGTTGTTGTAGTTGTTGCGGTTTTCTCTGTCAGTGCCAGTGTTGTTGTTGTTGCTGTTTTCTCTGTCAGTGCCAGTGTTGTAGTTGTTGCTGTTTTCTCTGTCAGTGCCAGTGTTGTTGTAGTTGTTGCTGTTTTCTGTGTCAGTGCCAGTGTTGTTGTTGTTGCTGTTTTCTGTGTCAGTGCCAGTGTTGATGTTGTTGCTGTTTTCTCTGTCAGTGCCAGTGTTGTTGTTGTTGCTATTTTCACTGTCAGTGCCAGTGTTGTTGTTGTTGCTGTTTTCTGTGTCAGTGCCAGTGTTGTTGTTGCTGTTGTTGCTGTTTTCTGTGTCAGTGCCAGTGTTGTTGCTGTTGCTGTTTTCTCTGTCAGTGCCAGTGTTGTTGTAGTTGTTGCTGTTTTCTCTGTCAGTGCCAGTGTTGTTGTAGTTGTTGCTGTTTTCTGTGTCAGTGCCAGTGTTGTTGTTGTTGCTGTTTTCTCTGTCAGTGCCAGTGTTGTTGTTGTTGTTGCTGTTTTCTCTGTCAGTGCCAGTGTTGTTGTTGTTGCTGTTTTCTGTGTCAGTGCCAGTGTTGTTGTAGTTGTTGCTGTTTTCTGTGTCAGTGCCAGTTTTGTTGTAGTTGTTGCTGTTTTCTCTGTCAGTGCCAGTGTTGTTGTAGTTGTTGTTGTTTTCTGTGTCAGTGCCAGTGTTGTTGTAGTTGTTGCTGTTTTCTCTGTCAGTGCCAGTGTTGTTGTTGTTGTTGCTGCTTTCTCTGTCAGTGCCAGTGTTGTAGTTGTTGCTGTTTTCTCTGTCAGTGCCAGTGATGTTGTTGTTGCTGTTTTCTGTGTCGGTGCCAGTGTTGTTGTTGTTGCTGTTTTCTCTGTCAGTGCCAGTGTTGTTGCTGTTGCTATTTTCACTGTCAGTGCCAGTGTTGTTGCTGTTGCAATTTTCACTGTCAGTGCCAGTGTTGTTGTTGTTGCTGTTTTCTGTGTCAGTGCCAGTGTTGTTGTTGTTACTGTTGCTGTTTTCTGTGTCAGTTCCAGTGTTGTTGTTGCTGTTTTCTGTGCCAGTGCCAGTGTTATTGTTGCTGTTGTTGCTGTTTTCTGTGTCAGTGCCACGGTTGTTGCTGTTGTTGCTGTTTTCTGTGTCAGTGCCAGTGTTGTTGCTGTTGTTGCTGTTTTCTGTGTCAGTGCCAGTGTTGTTGTTGCTGTTGTTGCTGTTTTCCGTGCCAGTGTTGTTGTAGTTGTTGCTGTTTTCTGTGTCAGTGCCGGTGTTGTTGTTGTTGCTGTTTTCTCTGTCAGTGCCAGTGTTGTTGTTGTTGCTGTTTTATCTATCAGTGCCAGTGTTGTTGTTGTTGCTGTTTTCTGTGTCAGTGCCAGTGTTGTTGTAGTTGTTGCTGTTTTCTGTGTCAGTGCCAGTGTTGTTGTAGTTGTTGCTGTTTTCTGTGTCAGTGCCAGTGTTGTTGTAGTTGTTGCTGTTTTCTCTGTCAGTGCCAGTGTTGTTGTAGTTGTTGCTGTTTTCTCTGTCAGTGCCAGT
Organism: Eledone cirrhosa; assembly: GCA_964016885.1. Classification (NCBI taxonomy): domain Eukaryota; kingdom Metazoa; phylum Mollusca; class Cephalopoda; order Octopoda; family Eledonidae; genus Eledone; species Eledone cirrhosa. The sequence goes on along the minus strand of OZ024741.1, from coordinate 254,644,136 downwards.
GTTGTTGTAGTTGTTGCTGTTTTCTGTGTCAGTGCCAGTGTTGTTGCTGTGGCTGTTTTCTCTGTCAGTGCCAGTGTTGTTGTAGTTGTTGCTGCTTTCTCTGTCAGTGCCAGTGTTGTTGTAGTTGTTTCTGTTTTCTGTATCAGTGCCAGTGTTGTTGTTGTTGCTGTTTTCTCTGTCAGTGCCAGTGTTGTTGTAGTTGTTGCCGTTTTCTGTGTCAGTGCCACTGTTGTTGTTGCTGTTTTCTGTGTCAGTGCCAGTGTTGTTGTTGTTGCTGTTTTCTCTGTCAGTGCCAGTGTTGTTGTAGTTGTTGCTGTTTTCCGTGTCAGTGCCAGTGTTGTTGTAGTTGTTGCTGTTTTCTCTGTCAGTGCCAGTGTTGTTGTAGTTGTTGCTGTTTTTTGTGTCAGTGCCAGTGTTGTTGTTGTTGCTGTTTTCTCTGTCATTGCCAGTGTTGTTGTAGTTGTTGCTGTTTTCTCTGTCAGTGCCAGTTTTGTTGTTGTTGTTGCTGTTTTCTGTGTCAGTGCCAGTGTTGTTGCAGTTGTTGCTGTTTTCTCTGTCAGTGCCAGTGTTGTTGTTGTTGCTCTTTTCTCTGTCAGTGCCAGTGTTGTAGTTGTTGTTGTTTTCTCTGTCAGTGCCAGTGTTGTTGTTGTTGTTGCTGTTTTCTCTGTCAGTGCCAGTGTTGTTGTTGTTGCTATTTTCACTGTCAGTGCCAGTGTTGTTGTTGTTGCTGTTTTCTGTGTCAGTGCCAGTGTTGTTGTTGTTGCTGTTTTCTGTGTCAGTGCCAGTGTTGTTGTTGTTACTGTTGCTGTTTTCTGTGCCAGTGTTGTTGTTGTTACTGTTGCTGTTTTCTGTGCCAGTGCCAGTGTTATTGTTGCTGTTGTTGCTGTTTTCTGTGTCAGTGCCACTGTTGTTGCTGTTGTTGCTGTTTTCTGTGTCAGTGCCAGTGTTGTTGTTGCTGTTGTTGCTGTTTTCTGTGTCAGTGCCAGTGTTGTTGTTGTTACTGTTGCTGTTTTCTGTGTCAGTTCCAGTGTTGTTGTTGTTGTTGTTGTTGCTGTTTTCTGGGCCAGTGCCAGAGTTATTGTTGCTGTTGTTGCTGTTTTCTGTGTCAGTGCCACTGTTGTTGTTGCTGTTGTTGCTGTTTTCTCTGTCAGTGCCAGTGTTGTTGTTGTTGTTGTTTTCTCTGTCAGTGCCAGTGTTGTTGTAGTTGTTGCTGTTTTCTCTGTCAGTGCCAGTGTTGTTGTAGTTGTTGCTGTTTTCTGTGTCAGTGCCGGTGTTGTTGTTGTTGCTGTTTTCTCTGTCAGTGCCAGTGTTGTTGTTGTTGCTGCTTTCTCTGTCAGTGCCAGTGTTGTTGTTGCTGTTTTCTCTGTCAGTGCCACTGTTGTTGTAGTTGTTGCTGTTTTCTGTGTCAGTGCCAGTGTTGTTGTAGTTGTTGCTGTTTTCTCTGTCAGTGCCAGTGTTGTTGTAGTTGTTGCTGTTTTCTCTGTCAGTGCCAGTGTTGTTGTTGTTGTTGCTGTTTTCTCTGTCAGTGCCAGTGTTGTTGTAGTTGTTGCTGTTTTCTGTGTCAGCGCCAGTGTTGTTGTTGTTGCTGTTTTCTGTGTCAGTGCCAGTGTTGTTGTAGTTGTTGCTGTTTTCTCTGTCAGTGCCAGTGTTGTTGTAGTTGTTGCTGTTTTCTCTGTTAGTGCCAGTGTTGTTGTAGTTGTTGCTGTTTTCTGTGTCAGTGCCAGTGTTGTTGTTATTGCTGTTTTCTCTGTCAGTGCCAATGTTGTTGTAGTTGTTGCTGTTTTCACTGTCAGTGCCAGTGTTGTTGTAGTTGTTGCTGTTTTCTGTGTCAGTGCCAGTGTTGTTGTAGTTGTTGCTGTTTTCTCTGTCAGTGCCAGTGTTGTAGTTGTTGCTGTTTTCTCTGTCAGTGCCAGTGTTGTTGTAGTTGTTGCTGTTTTCTGTGTCAGTGCCAGTGTTGTTGTTGTTGCTGTTTTCTGTGTCAGTGCCAGTGTTGTTGTAGTTGTTGCTGTTTTCTCTGTCAGTGCCAGTGTTGTTGTAGTTGTTGCTGTTTTCTCTGTTAGTGCCAGTGTTGTTGTAGTTGTTGCTGTTTTCTGTGTCAGTGCCAGTGTTGTTGTTGTTGCTGTTTTCTCTGTCAGTGCCAATGTTGTTGTAGTTGTTGCTGTTTTCACTGTCAGTGCCAGTGTTGTTGTAGTTGTTGCTGTTTTCTGTGTCAGTGCCAGTGTTGTTGTAGTTGTTGCTGTTTTCTCTGTCAGTGCCAGTGTTGTTGTTGTTGCTTTTTTCTCTGTCAGTGCCAGTGTTGTAGTTGTTGCTGTTTTCTCTGTCAGTGCCAGTGTTGTTGTAGTTGTTGCTGTTTTCTGTGTCAGTGCCAGTGTTGTTGTTGTTGCTGTTTTCTGTGTCAGTGCCAGTGTTGATGTTGTTGCTGTTTTCTCTGTCAGTGCCAGTGTTGTTGTTGTTGCTATTTTCACTGTCAGTGCCAGTGTTGTTGTTGTTGCTGTTTTCTGTGTCAGTGCCAGTGTTGTTGTTGCTGTTGTTGCTGTTTTCTGTGTCAGTGCCAGTGTTGTTGCTGTTGTTGTTTTCTCTGTCAGTGCCAGTGTTGTTGTAGTTGTTGCTGTTTTCTCTGTCAGTGCCAGTGTTGTTGTAGTTGTTGCTGTTTTCTGTGTCAGTGCCAGTGTTGTTGTTGTTGCTGTTTTCTCTGTCAGTGCCAGTGTTGTTGTAGTTGTTGCTGTTTTCTCTGTCAGTGCCAGTGTTGTTGTAGTTGTTGCTGTTTTCTGTGTCAGTGCCAGTGTTGTTGCTGTTGTTGCTGTTTTCTGTGTCAGTGTCAGTGTTGTTGTTGTTGCTGTTTTCTCTGTCAGTGCCAGTGTTGTTGTTGTTGCTGTTTTCTCTGTCAGTGCCAGTGTTGTTGTTGTTGCTGTTTTCTGTGTCAGTGCCAGTGTTGTTGTAGTTGTTGCTGTTTTCTGTGTCAGTGCCAGTTTTGTTGTAGTTGTTGCGGTTTTCTCTGTCAGTGCCAGTGTTGTTGTAGTTGTTGTTGTTTTCTGTGTCAGTGCCAGTGTTGTTGTAGTTGTTGCTGTTTTCTCTGTCAGTGCCAGTGTTGTTGTTGTTGTTGCTGCTTTCTCTGTCAGTGCCAGTGTTGTAGTTGTTGCTGTTTTCTCTGTCAGTGCCAGTGTTGTTGCTGTTGCTATTTTCACTGTCAGTGCCAGTGTTTTTGCTGTTGCTATTTTCACTGTCAGTGCCAGTGTTGTTGTTGTTGCTGTTTTCTGTGTCAGTGCCAGTGTTGTTGTTGTTACTGTTGCTGTTTTCTGTGTCAGTTCCAGTGTTGTTGTTGCTGTTTTCTGTGCAAGTGCCAGTGTTATTGTTGCTGTTGTTGCTGTTTTCTGTGTCAGTGCCACGGTTGTTGCTGTTGTTGCTGTTTTCTGTGTCAGTGCCAGTGTTGTTGCTGTTGTTGCTGTTTTCTGTGTCAGTGCCAGTGTTGTTGTTGCTGTTGTTGCTGTTTTCCGTGCCAGTGTTGTTGTAGTTGTTGCTGTTTTCTGTGTCAGTGCCGGTGTTGTTGTTGTTGCTGTTTTCTCTGTCAGTGCCAGTGTTGTTGTTGTTGCTGTTTTCTCTATCAGTGCCAGTGTTGTTGTTGTTGCTGTTTTCTATATCAGTGCCAGTGTTGTTGTAGTTGTTGCTGTTTTCTGTGTCAGTGCCAGTGTTGTTGTAGTTGTTGCTGTTTTCTGTGTCAGTGCCAGTGTTGTTGTAGTTGTTGCTGTTTTCTCTGTCAGTGCCAGTGTTGTTGTAGTTGTTGCTGTTTTCTCTGTCAGTGCCAGTGTTGTTGTAGTTGTTGCTGTTTTCTGTGTCAGTGCCAGTGTTGTTGCTGTTGCTGTTTTCTCTGTCAGTGCCAGTGTTGTTGTAGTTGTTGCTGCTTTCTCTGTCAGTGCCAGTGTTGTTGTAGTTGTTTCTGTTTTCTGTGTCAGTGCCAGTGTTGTTGTTGTTGCTGTTTTCTCTGTCAGTGCCAGTGTTGTTGTAGTTGTTGCCGTTTTCTGTGTCAGTGCCACTGTTGTTGTTGCTGTTTTCTGTGTCAGTGCCAGTGTTGTTGTTGTTGCTGTTTTCTCTGTCAGTGCCAGTGTTGTTGTTGCTGTTTTCTCTGTCAGTGCCAGTGTTGTTGTTGTTGCTGTTTTCTGTGTCAGTGCCAGTGTTGTTGTTGCTGTTGTTGCTGTTTTCTGTGTCAGTGCCAGTGTTGTTGTTGCTGTTGTTGCTGTTTTCTGTGTCAGTGCCAGTGTTGTTGCTGTTGCTGTTTTCTCTGTCAGTGCCAGTGTTGTTGTAGTTGTTGCTGTTTTCTCTGTCAGTGCCAGTGTTGTTGTAGTTGTTGCTGTTTTCTGTGTCAGTGCCAGTGTTGTTGTTGTTACTGTTTTCTCTGTCAGTGCCAGTGTTGTTGTAGTTGTTGCTGTTTTTTCTGTCAGTGCCAGTGTTGTTGTAGTTGTTGCTGTTTTCTGTGTCAGTGCCAGTGTTGTTGCTGTTGTTGCTGTTTTCTGTGTCAGTGTCAGTGTTGTTGTTGTTGCTGTTTTCTGTGTCAGTGCGAGTGTTATTGTTGTTGCTGTTTTCTCTGTCAGTGCCAGTGTTGTTGTTGTTGCTGTTTTCTGTGTCAGTGCCAGTGTTATTGTAGTTGTTGCTGTTTTCTGTGTCAGTGCCAGTTTTGTTGTAGTTGTTGCTGTTTTCTCTGTCAGTGCCAGTGTTGTTGTAGTTGTTGCTGTTTTCTCTGTCAGTGCCAGTGTTGATGTAGTTGTTGCTGTTTTCTGTGTCAGTGCCAGTGTTGTTGTTGTTGCTGTTTTCTCTGTCAGTGCCAGTGTTGTTGTAGTTGTTGCTGTTTTCTGTGTCAGTGCCACTGTTGTTGTTGCTGTTTTCTGTGTCAGTGCCAGTGTTGTTGTTGTTGCTGTTTTCTCTGTCAGTGCCAGTGTTGTTGTTGCTGTTTTCTCTGTCAGTGCCAGTGTTGTTGTTGTTGCTGTTTTCTATATCAGTGCCAGTGTTGTTGTAGTTGTTGCTGTTTTCTGTGTCAGTGCCAGTGTTGTTGTAGTTGTTGCTGTTTTCTGTGTCAGTGCCAGTGTTGTTGCTGTTGTTGCTGTTTTCTGTGTCAGTGCCAGTGTTGTTGTTGCTGTTGTTGCTGTTTTCCGTGCCAGTGTTGTTGTAGTTGTTGCTGTTTTCTGTGTCAGTGCCGGTGTTGTTGTTGTTGCTGTTTTCTCTGTCAGTGCCAGTGTTGTTGTTGTTGCTGTTTTCTCTATCAGTGCCAGTGTTGTTGTTGTTGCTGTTTTCTATATCAGTGCCAGTGTTGTTGTAGTTGTTGCTGTTTTCTGTGTCAGTGCCAGTGTTGTTGTAGTTGTTGCTGTTTTCTGTGTCAGTGCCAGTGTTGTTGTAGTTGTTGCTGTTTTCTCTGTCAGTGCCAGTGTTGTTGTAGTTGTTGCTGTTTTCTCTGTCAGTGCCAGTGTTGTTGTAGTTGTTGCTGTTTTCTGTGTCAGTGCCAGTGTTGTTGCTGTTGCTGTTTTCTCTGTCAGTGCCAGTGTTGTTGTAGTTGTTGCTGCTTTCTCTGTCAGTGCCAGTGTTGTTGTATTTGTTTCTGTTTTCTGTATCAGTGCCAGTGTTGTTGTTGTTGCTGTTTTCTCTGTCAGTGCCAGTGTTGTTGTAGTTGTTGCCGTTTTCTGTGTCAGTGCCACTGTTGTTGTTGCTGTTTTCTGTGTCAGTGCCAGTGTTGTTGTTGTTGCTGTTTTCTCTGTCAGTGCCAGTGTTGTTGTTGCTGTTTTCTCTGTCAGTGCCAGTGTTGTTGTTGTTGCTGTTTTCTGTGTCAGTGCCAGTGTTGTTGTTGCTGTTGTTGCTGTTTTCTGTGTCAGTGCCAGTGTTGTTGTTGCTGTTGTTGCTGTTTTCTGTGTCAGTGCCAGTGTTGTTGCTGTTGCTGTTTTCTCTGTCAGTGCCAGTGTTGTTGTAGTTGTTGCTGTTTTCTCTGTCAGTGCCAGTGTTGTTGTAGTTGTTGCTGTTTTCTGTGTCAGTGCCAGTGTTGTTGTTGTTACTGTTTTCTCTGTCAGTGCCAGTGTTGTTGTAGTTGTTGCTGTTTTTTCTGTCAGTGCCAGTGTTGTTGTAGTTGTTGCTGTTTTCTGTGTCAGTGCCAGTGTTGTTGCTGTTGTTGCTGTTTTCTGTGTCAGTGTCAGTGTTGTTGTTGTTGCTGTTTTCTGTGTCAGTGCCAGTGTTGTTGTTGTTGCTGTTTTCTCTGTCAGTGCCAGTGTTGTTGTTGTTGCTGTTTTCTGTGTCAGTGCCAGTGTTATTGTAGTTGTTGCTGTTTTCTGTGTCAGTGCCAGTTTTGTTGTAGTTGTTGCTGTTTTCTCTGTCAGTGCCAGTGTTGTTGTAGTTGTTGCTGTTTTCTCTGTCAGTGCCAGTGTTGATGTAGTTGTTGCTGTTTTCTGTGTCAGTGCCAGTGTTGTTGTTGTTGCTGTTTTCTCTGTCAGTGCCAGTGTTGTTGTAGTTGTTGCTGTTTTCTGTGTCAGTGCCACTGTTGTTGTTGCTGTTTTCTGTGTCAGTGCCAGTGTTGTTGTTGTTGCTGTTTTCTCTGTCAGTGCCAGTGTTGTTGTTGCTGTTTTCTCTGTCAGTGCCAGTGTTGTTGTTGCTGTTTTCTGTGTCAGTGCCATTGTTATTGCTGTTGTTGCTGTTTTCTGTGTCAGTGCCAGTGTTGTTGTTGCTGTTGTTGCTGTTTTCTGTGTCAGTGCCAGTGTTGTTGCTGTTGCTGTTTTCTCTGTCAGTGCCAGTGTTGTAGTTGTTGCTGTTTTCTGTGTCAGTGCCAGTGTTGTTGTTGTTGCTGTTTTCTCTGTCAGTGCCAGTGTTGTAGTTGTTGCTGTTTTCTCTGTCAATTCCAGTGTTGTTGTAGTTGTTGCTGTTTTCTGTGTCAGTGCCGGTGTTGTTGTTGCTGTTTTCTCTGTCAGTGCCAGTGTTGTTGTTGTTGCTGTTTTCTCTGTCAGTGCCAGTGTTGTTGTTGCTGTTGTTGCTGTTTTCCGTGCCAGTGTTGTTGTAGTTGTTGCTGTTTTCTGTGTCAGTGCCGGTGTTGTTGTTGTTGCTGTTTTCTCTGTCAGTGCCAGTGTTGTTGTTGTTGCTGTTTTCTCTATCAGTGCCAGTGTTGTTGTTGTTGTTGCTGTTTTCTGTGTCAGTGCCAGTGTTGTTGTAGTTGTTGCTGTTTTCTGTGTCAGTGCCAGTGTTGTTGTAGTTGTTGCTGTTTTCTCTGTCAGTGCCAGTGTTGTTGTAGTTGTTGCTGTTTTCTGTGTCAGTGCCAGTGTTGTTGTAGTTGTTGCTGTTTTCTCTGTCAGTGCCAGTGTTGTTGTAGTTGTTGCTGTTTTCTCTGTCAGTGCCAGTGTTGTTGTAGTTGTTGCTGTTTTCTGTGTCAGTGCCAGTGTTGTTGCTGTTGCTGTTTTCTCTGTCAGTGCCAGTGTTGTTGTAGTTGTTGCTGCTTTCTCTGTCAGTGCCAGTGTTGTTGTAGTTGTTTCTGTTTTCTGTATCAGTGCCAGTGTTGTTGTTGTTGCTGTTTTCTCTGTCAGTGCCAGTGTTGTTGTTGTTGTTGCCGTTTTCTGTGTCAGTGCCACTGTTGTTGTTGCTGTTTTCTGTGTCAGTGCCAGTGTTGTTGTTGTTGCTGTTTTCTCTGTCAGTGCCAGTGTTGTTGTTGCTGTTTTCTCTGTCAGTGCCAGTGTTGTTGTTGTTGCTGTTTTCTGTGTCAGTGCCAGTGTTGTTGTTGCTGTTGTTGCTGTTTTCTGTGTCAGTGCCAGTGTTGTTGTTGCTGTTGTTGCTGTTTTCTGTGTCAGTGCCAGTGTTGTTGCTGTTGCTGTTTTCTCTGTCAGTGCCAGTGTTGTTGTAGTTGTTGCTGTTTTCTCTGTCAGTGCCAGTGTTGTTGTAGTTGTTGCTGTTTTCTGTGTCAGTGCCAGTGTTGTTGTTGTTACTGTTTTCTCCGTCAGTGCCAGTGTTGTTGTAGTTGTTGCTGTTTTTTCTGTCAGTGCCAGTGTTGTTGTAGTTGTTGCTGTTTTCTGTGTCAGTGCCAGTGTTGTTGCTGTTGTTGCTGTTTTCTGTGTCAGTGTCAGTGTTGTTGTTGTTGCTGTTTTCTGTGTCAGTGCCAGTGTTGTTGTTGTTGCTGTTTTCTCTGTCAGTGCCAGTGTTGTTGTTGTTGCTGTTTTCTGTGTCAGTGCCAGTGTTATTGTAGTTGTTGCTGTTTTCTGTGTCAGTGCCAGTTTTGTTGTAGTTGTTGCTGTTTTCTCTGTCAGTGCCAGTGTTGTTGTTGTTGTTGCTGTTTTCTCTGTCAGTGCCAGTGTTGTTGTAGTTGTTGCTGTTTTCTGTGTCAGTGCCACTGTTGTTGTTGCTGTTTTCTGTGTCAGTGCCAGTGTTGTTGTTGTTGCTGTTTTCTCTGTCAGTGCCAGTGTTGTTGTTGCTGTTTTCTCTGTCAGTGCCAGTGTTGTTGTTGCTGTTTTCTGTGTCAGTGCCATTGTTATTGCTGTTGTTGCTGTTTTCTGTGTCAGTGCCAGTGTTGTTGTTGCTGTTGTTGCTGTTTTCTGTGTCAGTGCCAGTGTTGTTGCTGTTGCTGTTTTCTCTGTCAGTGCCAGTGTTGTTGTAGTTGCTGCTGTTTTCTCTGTCAGTGCCAGTGTTGTAGTTGTTGCTGTTTTCTGTGTCAGTGCCAGTGTTGTTGTTGTTGCTGTTTTCTCTGTCAGTGCCAGTGTTGTAGTTGTTGTTGTTTTCTCTGTCAGTGCCAGTGTTGTTGTAGTTGCTGCTGTTTTCTCTGTCAGTGCCGGTGTTGTTGTTGCTGTTTTCTCTGTCAGTGTCAGTGTTGTTGTTGTTGCTGTTTTCTCTGTCAGTGCCAGTGTTGTTGTTGTTGCTGTTTTCTGTGTCAGTGCCAGTGTTGTTGTTGTTGCTGTTTTCTGTGTCAGTGCCAGTGTTGTTGTAGTTGTTGCTGTTTTCTGTGTCAGTGCCAGTGTTGTTGTAGTTGTTGCTGTTTTCTGTGTCAGTGCCAGTGTTGTTGTAGTTGTTGCTGTTTTCTCTGTGAGTGTCAGTGTTGTTGTAGTTGTTGCTGTTTTCTCTGTCAGTGCCAGTGTTGTTGTAGTTGTTGCTGTTTTCTGTGTCAGTGCCAGTGTTGTTGTTGTTGCTGTTTTCTCTGTCAATGCCAGTGTTGTTGTAGTTGTTGCTGTTTTCTGTGTCAGTGCCAGTGTTGTTGTAGTTTTTTACTGTTTTCTGTGTCAGTGCCACTGTTGTTGTTGCTGTTTTCTGTGTCAGTGCCAGTGTTGTTGTTGTTGCTGTTTTCTCTGTCAGTGCCAGTGTTGTTGTTGCTGTTTTCTCTGTCAGTGCCAGTGTTGTTGTTGTTGCTGTTTTCTGTGTCAGTGCCAGTGTTGTTGTTGCTGTTGTTGCTGTTTTCTGTGTCAGTGCCAGTGTTGTTGTTGCTGTTGTTGCTGTTTTCTGTGTCAGTGCCAGTGTTGTTGCTGTTGCTGTTTTCTCTGTCAGTGCCAGTGTTGTTGTAGTTGTTGCTGTTTTCTCTGTCAGTGCCAGTGTTGTTGTTGTTGTTGCTGTTTTCTGTGTCAGTGCCAGTGTTGTTGTTGTTGCTGTTTTCTCTGTCAGTGCCAGTGTTGTTGTAGTTGTTGCTGTTTTCTCTGTCAGTGCCAGTGTTTTTGTAGTTGTTGCTGTTTTCTGTGTCAGTGCCAGTGTTGTTGTTGTTGCTGTTTTCTCTGTCAGTACCAGTGTTGTTGTAGTTGTTGCTGTTTTCTGTGTCATTGCCACTGTTGTTGTTGCTGTTTTCTGTGTCAGTGCCAGTGTTGTTGTTGTTGCTGTTTTCTCTGTCAGTGCCAGTGTTGTTGTTGCTGTTTTCTCTGTCAGTGCCAGTGTTGTTGCTGTTTTCTGTGTCAGTGCCATTGTTATTGCTGTTGTTGCTGTTTTCTGTGTCAGTGCCAGTGTTGTTGTTGCTGTTGTTGCTGTTTTCTGTGTCAGTGCCAGTGTTGTTGCTGTTGCTGTTTTCTCTGTCAGTGCCAGTGTTGTTGTAGTTGTTGCTGTTTTCTCTGTCAGTGCCAGTGTTGTTGTAGTTGTTGCTGTTTTCTCTGTCAATGCCAGTGTTGTTGTAGTTGTTGCTGTTTTCTGTGTCAGTGCCGGTGTTGTTGTTGCTGTTTTCTCTGTCAGTGCCAGTGTTGTTGTTGTTGCTGTTTTCTCTGTCAGTGCCAGTGTTGTTGTTGTTGCTGTTTTCTGTGTCAGTGCCAGTGTTGTTGTTGTTGCTGTTTTCTGTGTCAGTGCCAGTGTTGTTGTAGTTGTTGCTGTTTTCTGTGTCAGTGCCAGTGTTGTTGTAGTTGTTGCTGTTTTCTGTGTCAGTGCCAGTGTTGTTGTAGTTGTTGCTGTTTTCTCTGTGAGTGCCAGTGTTGTTGTAGTTGTTGCTGTTTTCTCTGCCAGTGCCAGTGTTGTTGTAGTTGTTGCTGTTTTCTGTGTCAGTGCCAGTGTTGTTGTTGTTGCTGTTTTCTCTGTCAGTGCCAGTGTTGTTGTAGTTGTTGCTGTTTTCTGTGTCAGTGCCAGTGTTGTTGTAGTTGTTGCTGTTTTCTCTGTCAGTGCCAGTGTTGTTGTTGTTGCTGTTTTCTCTGTCAGTGCCAGTGTTGTTGTAGTTGTTGCTGTTTTCTCTGTCAGTGCCAGTGTTGTTGTAGTTGTTGCTGTTTTCTCTGTCAGTGCCAGTGTTGTTGTAGTTGTTGCTGTTTTCTCTGTCAGTGCCAGTGTTGTTGTTGTTGTTGTGTTTTCTCTGTCAGTGCCAGTGTTGTAGTTGTTGCTGCCTTCTCTGTCAGTGCCAGTGTTGTTGTTGTTGTTGCTGTTGCTGTTGCTGTTTTCTGTGTCAGTGCCAGTGTTGTTGTTGTTGTTGCTGTTTTCTGTGTCAGTGCCAGTGTTGTTGTAGTTGTTGCTGTTTTCTCTGTCAGTGCTAGTGTTGTTGTAGTTGTTGTTGTTTTCTGTGTCAGTGCCAGTGTTGTTGTAGTTGTTGCTGCTTTCTCTGTCAGTGCCAGTTTTGTAGTTGTTGCTGTTTTCTCTGTCAGTGCCAGTGTTGTTGTTGTTGCTGTTTTCTGTGTCAGTGCCAGTGTTGTTGTTGTTGCTGTTTTCTCTGTCAGTGCCAGTGTTGTTGCTGTTGCTATTTTCACTGTCAGTGCCATTGTTGTTGCTGTTGCTATTTCCACTGTCAGTGCCAGTTTTGTTGTTGTTGCTGTTTTCTGTGTCAGTGCCAGAATTGCTGTTGTTACTGTTGCTGTTTTCTGTGTCAGTTCCAGTGTTGCTGTTGCTGTTTTCTGTGCCAGTGACAGTGTCATTGTTGCTGTTGTTGCTGTTTTCTGTGTCAGTGCCACGGTTGTTGCTGTTGTTGCTGTTTTCTGTGTCAGTGCCAGTGTTGTTGCTGTTGTTGCTGTTTTCTGTGTCAGTGCCAGTGTTGTTGTTGCTGTTGTTGCTGTTTTCCGTGCCAGTGTTGTTGTAGTTGTTGCTGTTTTCTGTGTCAGTGCCGGTGTTGTTGTTGTTGCTGTTTTCTCTGTCAGTGCCAGTGTTGTTGTTGTTGCTGTTTTCTCTATCAGTGCCAGTGTTGTTGTTGTTGCTGTTTTCTGTGTCAGTGCCAGTGTTGTTGTAGTTGTTGCTGTTTTCTGTGTCAGTGCCAGTGTTGTTGTAGTTGTTGCTGTTTTCTGTGTCAGTGCCAGTGTTGTTGTAGTTGTTGCTGTTTTCTCTGTCAGTGCCAGTGTTGTTGTAGTTGTTGCTGTTTTCTCTGTCAGTGCCAGTGTTGTTGTAGTTGTTGCTGTTTTCTGTGTCAGTGCCAGTGTTGTTGCTGTTGCTGTTTTCTCTGTCGGTGCCAGTGTTGTTGTAGTTGTTGCTGCTTTCTCTGTCAGTGCCAGTGTTGTTGTAGTTGTTTCTGTTTTCTGTATCAGTGCCAGTGTTGTTGTTGTTGCTGTTTTCTCTGTCAGTGCCAGTGTTGTTGTAGTTGTTGCTGTTTTCTGTGTCAGTGCCACTGTTGTTGTTGCTGTTTTCTGTGTCAGTGCCAGTGTTGTTGTTGTTGTTGCTGTTTTCTCTGTCAGTGCCAGTGTTGTTGTTGCTGTTTTCTCTGTCAGTGCCAGTGTTGTTGTTGTTGCTGTTTTCTGTGTCAGTGCCAGTGTTGTTGTTGCTGTTGTTGCTGTTTTCTGTGTCAGTGACAGTGTTGTTGTTGCTGTTGTTGCTGTTTTCTGTGTCAGTGCCAGTGTTGTTGCTGTTGCTGTTTTCTCTGTCAGTGCCAGTGTTGTTGTAGTTGTTGCTGTTTTCTCTGTCAATGCCAGTGTTGTTGTAGTTGTTGCTGTTTTCTGTGTCAGTGCCAGTGTTGTTGTTGTTGCTGTTTTCTCTGTCAGTGCCAGTGTTGTTGTAGTTGTTGCTGTTTTCTCTGTCAGTGCCAGTGTTGTTGTAGTTGTTGCTGTTTTCTGTGTCAGTGCCAGTGTTGTTGTAGTTGTTGCTGTTTTCTCTGTCAGTGCCAGTGTTGTTGTTGTTGCTGTTTTCTCTGTCAGTGCCAGTGTTGTTGTAGTTGTTGCTGTTTTCTCTGTCAGTGGCAGTTTTGTTGTAGTTGTTGCTGTTTTCTGTGTCAGTGCCAGTGTTGTTGTAGTTGTTGCTGTTTTCTCTGTCAGTGCCAGTGTTGTTGTTGTTGTTGTGTTTTCTCTGTCAGTGCCAGTGTTGTAGTTGTTGCTGTTTTCTCTGTCAGTGCCAGTGTTGTTGTAGTTGTTGCTGTTGCTGTTTTCTGTGTCAGTGCCAGTGTTGTTGTTGTTGTTGTTGCTGTTTTCTGTGTCAGTGCCTGTGTTGTTGTTGTTGTTGCTGTTTTCTCTGTCAGTGCCAGTGTTGTTGTTGTTGCTGTTTTCTCTGTCAGTGCCAGTGTTGTAGTTGTTGCTGTTTTCTCTGTCAGTGCCAGTGTTGTTGTAGTTGTTGCTGTTTTCTGTGTCAGTGCCAGTGTTGTTGTTGTTGCTGTTTTCTCTGTGAGTGCAAGTGTTGTTGTAGTTGTTGCTGTTTTCTCTGTCAGTGTCAGTGTTGTTGTAGTTGTTGCTGTTTTCTGTGTCAGTGCCAGTGTTGTTGTTGTTGCTGTTTTCTCTGTCAGTGCCAGTGTTGTTGTAGTTGTTTCTGTTTTCTGTGTCAGTGCCAGTGTTGTTGTAGTTGTTGCTGTTTTCTCTGTCAGTGCCAGTGTTGTTGTTGTTGCTGTTTTCTCTGTCAGTGCCAGTGTTGTTGTAGTTGTTGCTGTTTTCCCTGTCAGTGCCAGTTTTGTTGTAGTTGTTGCTGTTTTCTGTGTCAGTGCCAGTGTTGTTGTAGTTGTTGCTGTTTTCTCTGTCAGTGCCAGTGTTGTTGTTGTTGTTGTGTTTTCTCTGTCAGTGCCAGTGTTGTAGTTGTTGCTGTTTTCTCTGTCAGTGCCAGTGTTGTTGTAGTTGTTGCTGTTGCTGTTTTCTGTGTCAGTGCCAGTGTTGTTGTTGTTGTTGTTGCTGTTTTCTGTGTCAGTGCCTGTGTTGTTGTTGTTGTTGCTGTTTTCTCTGTCAGTGCCAGTGTTGTTGTTGTTGCTGTTTTCTCTGTCAGTGCCAGTGTTGTAGTTGTTGCTGTTTTCTCTATCAGTGCCAGTGTTGTTGTAGTTGTTGCTGTTTTCTGTGTCAGTGCCAGTGTTGTTGTTGTTGCTGTTTTTTGTGTCAGTGCCAGTGTTGTTGTTGTTGCTGTTTTCTCTGTCAGTGCCAGTGTTGTTGTTGTTGCTATTTTCACTGTCAGTGCCAGTGTTTTTGTTGTTGCTGTTTTCTGTGTCAGTGCCAGTGTTGTTGTTGTTGTTGCTGTTTTCTGTGTCAGTGCCAGTGTTGTTGTAGTTGTTGCTGTTTTCTCTGTCAGTGCCAGTGTTGTTGTAGTTGTTGCTGTTTTCTGTGTCAGTGCCGATGTTGTTGTTGTTGCTGTTTTCTCTGTCAGTGCCAGTGTTGTTGTTGTTGCTGTTTTCTCTGTCAGTGCCAGTGTTGTAGTTGTTGCTGTTTTCTCTGTCAGAGCCAGTGTTGTTGTAGTTGTTGCTGTTTTCTGTGTCAGTGCCAGTGTTGTTGTTGTTGCTGTTTTTTGTGTCAGTGCCAGTGTTGTTGTTGTTGCTGTTTTCTCTGTCAGTGCCAGTGTTGTTGTTGTTGCTATTTTCACTGTCAGTGCCAGTGTTGTTGTTGTTGCTGTTTTCTGTGTCAGTGCCAGTGTTGTTGTTGTTGTTGCTGTTTTCTGTGTCAGTGCCAGTGTTGTTGTAGTTGTTGCTGTTTTCTGTGTCAGTGCCAGTGTTGTTGTAGTTGTTGCTGTTTTCTCTGTCAGTGCCAGTGCTGTTGTAGTTGTTGCTGTTTTCTCTGTCAGTGCCAGTGTTGTTGTAGTTGTTGCTGTTTTCTGTGTCAGTGCCGGTGTTGTTGTTGTTGCTGTTTTCTCTGTCAGTGCCAGTGTTGTTGTTGTTGCTGTTTTCTCTGTCAGTGCCAGTGTTGTTGTAGTTGTTGCTGTTTTCTGTGTCAGTGCCAGTGTTGTTGTAGTTGTTGCTGTTTTCTCTGTGAGTGCCAGTGTTGTTGTAGTTGTTGCTGTTTTCTCTGTGAGTGCCAGTGTTGTTGTAGTTGTTGCTGTTTTCTGTGTCAGTGCCAGTGTTGTTGTTGTTGCTGTTTTCTCTGTCAGTGCCAGTGTTGTTGTAGTTGTTGCTGTTTTCTGTGTCAGTGCCAGTGTTGTTGTAGTTTTTTGCTGTTTTCTGTGTCAGTGCCACTGTTGTTGTTGCTGTTTTCTGTGTCAGTGTCAGTGTTGTTTTTGTTGCTGTTTTCTCTGTCAGTGCCAGTGTTGTTGTTGCTGTTTTCTCTGTCAGTGCCAGTGTTGTTGTTGTTGCTGTTTTCTCTGTCAGTGCCAGTGTTGTTGTAGTTGTTGCTGTTTTCTCTGTCAGTGCCAGTGTTGTTGTAGTTGTTGCTGTTTTCTGTGTCAGTGCCGGTGTTGTTGTTGTTGCTGTATTCTCTGTCAGTGCCAGTGTTGTTGTAGTTGTTGCTGTTTTCTCTGTCAGTGCCAGTGTTGTTGTAGTTGTTGCTGTTTTCTGTGTCAGTGCCAGTGTTGTTGCTGTTGTTGCTGTTTTCTGTGTCAGTGCCAGTGTTGTTGTTGTTGCTGTTTTCTCTGTCAGTGCCAGTGTTGTTGTTGTTGCTGTTTTCTGTGTCAGTGCCAGTGTTGTTGTAGTTGTTGCTGTTTTCTGTGTCAGTGCCACTGTTGTTGTTGCTGTTTTCTCTGTCAGTGCCAGTGTTGTTGTAGTTGTTGCTGTTTTCTCTGTCAGTGCCAGTGTTGTTGTAGTTGTTGCTGTTTTCTGTGTCAGTGCCAGTGTTGTTGTTGTTGCTGTATTCTCTGTCAGTGCCAGTGTTGTTGTAGTTGTTGCTGTTTTCTCTGTCAGTGCCAGTGTTGTTGTAGTTGTTGCTGTTTTCTGTGTCAGTGCCAGTGTTGTTGCTGTTGTTGCTGTTTTCTGTGTCAGTGCCAGTGTTGTTGTTGTTGCTGTTTTCTCTGTCAGTGCCAGTGTTGTTGTTGCTGTTTTCTCTGTCAGTGCCAGTGTTGTTGTTGTTGCTGTTTTCTCTGTCAGTGCCATTGTTATTGCTGTTGTTGCTGTTTTCTGTGTCAGTGCCAGTGTTGTTGTTGCTGTTGTTGCTGTTTTCTGTGTCAGTGCCAGTGTTGTTGCAGTTGCTGTTTTCTCTGTCAGTGCCAGTGTTGTTGTAGTTGTTGCTCTTTTCTCTGTCAGTGCCAGTGTTGTTGTAGTTGTTGCTGTTTTCTGTGTCAGTGCCGGTGTTGTTGTTGTTGCTGTTTTCTCTGTCAGTGCCAGTGTTGTTGTTGCTGTTTTCTCTGTCAGTGCCAGTGTTGTTGTTGTTGCTGTTTTCTGTGTCAGTGCCAGTGTTGTTGTAGTTGTTGCTGTTTTCTCTGTCAGTGCCAGTGTTGTTGTAGTTGTTGCTGTTTTCTGTGTCAGTGCAAGTGTTGTTGTTGTTGCTGTTTTCTGTGTCAGTGCCTGTGTTGTTGTTGTTGCTGTTTTCTCTGTCAGTGCCAGTGTTGTTGTTGTTGCTATTTTCACTGTCAGTGCCAGTGTTGTTGTTGTTGCTGTTTTCTGTGTCAGTGCCAGTGTTGTTGTTGTTGTTGCTGTTTTCTGTGTCAGTGCCAGTGTTGTTGTAGTTGTTGCTGTTTTCTCTGTCAGTGCCAGTGTTGTTGTTGTTGCTGTTTTCTCTGTCAGTGCCAGTGTTGTTGTAGTTGTTGCTGTTTTCTCTGTCAGTGCCAGTTTTGTTGTAGTTGTTGCTGTTTTCTGTGTCAGTGCCAGTGTTGTTGTAGTTGTTGCTGTTTTCTCTGTCAGTGCCAGTGTTGTTGTTGTTGTTGTGTTTTCTCTGTCAGTGCCAGTGTTGTAGTTGTTGCTGTTTTCTCTGTCAGTGCCAGTGTTGTTGTTGTTGTTGCTGTTGCTGTTGCTGTTTTCTGTGTCAGTGCCAGTGTTGTTGTTGTTGTTGCTGTTTTCTGTGTCAGTGCCAGTGTTGTTGTAGTTGTTGCTGTTTTCTGTGTCAGTGCCAGTGTTGTTGTAGTTGTTGCTGTTTTCTCTGTGAGTGCCAGTGTTGTTGTAGTTGTTGCTGTTTTCTCTGTGAGTGCCAGTGTTGTTGTAGTTGTTGCTGTTTTCTGTGTCAGTGCCAGTGTTGTTGTTGTTGCTGTTTTCTCTGTCAGTGCCAGTGTTGTTGTAGTTGTTGCTGTTTTCTGTGTCAGCGCCAGTGTCGTTGTAGTTTTTTGCTGTTTTCTGTGTCAGTGCCACTGTTGTTGTTGCTGTTTTCTGTGTCAGTGTCACTGTTGTTTTTGTTGCTGTTTTCTCTGTCAGTGCCAGTGTTGTTGTTCTTGCTGTTTTCTCTGTCAGTGCCAGTGTTGTTGTAGTTGTTGCTGTTTTCTCTGTCAGTGCCAGTGTTGTTGTAGTTGTTGCTGTTTTCTGTGTCAGTGCCGGTGTTGTTGTTGTTGCTGTTTTCTCTGTCAGTGCCAGTGTTGTTGTAGTTGTTGCTGTTTTCTCTGTCAGTGCCAGTGTTGTTGTAGTTGTTGCTGTTTTCTGTGTCAGTGCCAGTGTTGTTGTTGTTGCTGTTTTCTCTGTCAGTGCCAGTGTTGTTGTAGTTGTTGCTGTTTTCTCTGTCAGTGCCAGTGTTGTTGTAGTTGTTGCTGTTTTCTGTGTCAGTGCCAGTGTTGTTGCTGTTGTTGCTGTTTTCTGTGTCAGTGCCAGTGTTGTTGTTGTTGCTGTTTTCTCTGTCAGTGCCAGTGTTGTTGTTGTTGCTGTTTTCTGTGTCAGTGCCAGTGTTGTTGTAGTTGTTGTTGTTTTCTGTGTCAGTGCCACTGTTGTTGTTGCTGTTTTCTGTGTCAGTGCCAGTGTTGTTGTTGTTGCTGTTTTCTCTGTCAGTGCCAGTGTTGTTGTTGCTGTTTTCTCTGTCAGTGCCAGTGTTGTTGTTGTTGCTGTTTTCTGTGTCAGTGCCATTGTTATTGCTGTTGTTGCTGTTTTCTGTGTCAGTGCCAGTGTTGTTGTTGCTGTTGTTGCTGTTTTCTGTGTCAGTGCCAGTGTTGTTGCAGTTGCTGTTTTCTCTGTCAGTGCCAGTGTTGTTGTAGTTGTTGCTGTTTTCTCTGTCAGTGCCAGTGTTGTTGTAGTTGTTGCTGTTTTCTGTGTCAGTGCCGGTGTTGTTGTTGCTGTTTTCTCTGTCAGTGCCAGTGTTGTTGTTGCTGTTTTCTCTGTCAGTGCCAGTGTTGTTGTTGTTGCTGTTTTCTGTGTCAGTGCCAGTGTTGTTGTTGTTGCTGTTTTCTGTGTCAGTGCCAGTGTTGTTGTAGTTGTTGCTGTTTTCTCTGTCAGTGCCAGTGTTGTTGTAGTTGTTGCTGTTTTCTGTGTCAGTGCCAGTGTTGTTGTTGTTGCTGTTTTCTGTGTCAGTGCCAGTGTTGTTGTTGTTGCTGTTTTCTCTGTCAGTGCCAGTGTTGTTGTTGTTGCTATTTTCACTGTCAGTGCCAGTGTTGTTGTTGCTGTTTTCTGTGTCAGTGCCAGTGTTGTTGTTGTTGTTGCTGTTTTCTGTGTCAGTGCCAGTGTTGTTGTAGTTGTTGCTGTTTTCTCTGTCAGTGCCAGTGTTGTTGTTGTTGCTGTTTTCTCTGTCAGTGCCAGTGTTGTTGTAGTTGTTGCTGTTTTCTCTGTCAGTGCCAGTTTTGTTGTAGTTGTTGCTGTTTTCTGTGTCAGTGCCAGTGTTGTTGTAGTTGTTGCTGTTTTCTCTGTCATTGCCAGTGTTGTTGTTGTTGTTGTGTTTTCTCTGTCAGTGCCAGTGTTGTAGTTGTTGCTGTTTTCTCTGTCAGTGCCAGTGTTGTTGTTGTTGTTGTTGCTGTTGCTGTTGCTGTTTTCTGTGTCAGTGCCAGTGTTGTTGTTGTTGTTGCTGTTTTCTGTGTCAGTGCCAGTGTTGTTGTAGTTGTTGCTGTTTTCTCTGTCAGTGCCAGTGTTGTTGTTGTTGCTGTTTTCTCTGTCAGTGCCAGTGTTGTTGTAGTTGTTGCTGTTTTCTCTGTCAGTGCCAGTGTTGTTGTAGTTGTTGCTGTTTTCTGTGTCAGTGCCAGTGTTGTTGTTGTTGCTGTTTTCTCTGTCAGTGCCAGTGTTGTTGTAGTTGTTGCTGTTTTCTCTGTCAGTGCCAGTGTTGTTGTAGTTGTTGCTGTTTTCTGTGTCAGTGCCAGTGTTGTTGTAGTTGTTGCTGTTTTCTGTGTCAGTGCCAGTGTTGTTGTAGTTGTTGCTGTTTTCTCTGTGAGTGCCAGTGTTGTTGTAGTTGTTGCTGTTTTCTCTGTCAGTGTCAGTGTTGTTGTAGTTGTTGCTGTTTTCTGTATCAGTGCCAGTGTTGTTGTTGTTGCTGTTTTCTCTGTCAGTGCCAGTGTTGTTGTAGTTGTTTCTGTCTTCTGTGTCAGTGCCAGTGTTGTTGTAGTTGTTGCTGTTTTCTCTGTCAGTGCCAGTGTTGTTGTTGTTGCTGTTTTCTCTGTCAGTGCCAGTGTTGTTGTAGTTGTTGCTGTTTTCTCTGTCAGTGCCAGTTTTGTTGTAGTTGTTGCTGTTTTCTGTGTCAGTGCCAGTGTTGTTGTAGTTGTTGCTGTTTTCTCTGTCAGTGCCAGTGTTGTTGTTGTTGTTGTGTTTTCTCTGTCAGTGCCAGTGTTGTAGTTGTTGCTGTTTTCTCTGTCAGTGCCAGTGTTGTTGTAGTTGTTGCTGTTGCTGTTTTCTGTGTCAGTGCCAGTGTTGTTGCTGTTGTTGTTGCTGTTTTCTGTGTCAGTGCCTGTGTTGTTGTTGTTGTTGCTGTTTTCTCTGTCAGTGCCAGTGTTGTTGTTGTTGCTGTTTTCTCTGCCAGTGCCAGTGTTGTAGTTGTTGTTGTTTTCTCTGTCAGTGCCAGTGTTGTTGTAGTTGTTGCTGTTTTCTGTGTCAGTGCCGGTGTTGTTGTTGTTGCTGTTTTCTCTGTCAGTGCCAGTGTTGTTGTTGCTGTTTTCTCTGTCAGTGCCAGTGTTGTTGTTGTTGCTGTTTTCTGTGTCAGTGCCAGTGTTGTTGTAGTTGTTGCTGTTTTCTCTGTCAGTGCCAGTGTTGTTGTAGTTGTTGCTGTTTTCTGTGTCAGTGCCAGTGTTGTTGTTGTTGCTGTTTTCTGTGTCAGTGCCAGTGTTGTTGTTGTTGCTGTTTTCTCTGTCAGTGCCAGTGTTGTTGTTGTTGCTATTTTCACTGTCAGTGCCAGTGTTGTTGTTGTTGCTGTTTTCTGTGTCAGTGCCAGTGTTGTTGTTGTTGTTGCTGTTTTCTGTGTCAGTGCCAGTGTTGTTGTAGTTGTTGCTGTTTTCTCTGTCAGTGCCAGTGTTGTTGTTGTTGCTGTTTTCTCTGTCAGTGCCAGTTTTGTTGTAGTTGTTGCTGTTTTCTGTGTCAGTGCCAGTGTTGTTGTAGTTGTTGCTGTTTTCTCTGTCAGTGCCAGTGTTGTTGTTGTTGTTGTGTTTTCTCTGTCAGTGCCAGTGTTGTAGTTGTTGCTGTTTTCTCTGTCAGTGCCAGTGTTGTTGTTGTTGTTGCTGTTGCTGTTGCTGTTTTCTGTGTCAGTGCCAGTGTTGTTGTTGTTGTTGCTGTTTTCTGTGTCAGTGCCAGTGTTGTTGTAGTTGTTGCTGTTTTCTGTGTCAGTGCCAGTGTTGTTGTAGTTGTTGCTGTTTTCTCTGTGAGTGCCAGTGTTGTTGTAGTTGTTGCTGTTTTCTCTGTGAGTGCCAGTGTTGTTGTAGTTGTTGCTGTTTTCTGTGTCAGTGCCAGTGTTGTTGTTGTTGCTGTTTTCTCTGTCAGTGCCAGTGTTGTTGTAGTTGTTGCTGTTTTCTGTGTCAGCGCCAGTGTTGTTGTAGTTTTTTGCTGTTTTCTGTGTCAGTGCCACTGTTGTTGTTGCTGTTTTCTGTGTCAGTGTCACTGTTGTTTTTGTTGCTGTTTTCTCTGTCAGTGCCAGTGTTGTTGTTCTTGCTGTTTTCTCTGTCAGTGCCAGTGTTGTTGTAGTTGTTGCTGTTTTCTCTGTCAGTGCCAGTGTTGTTGTAGTTGTTGCTGTTTTCTGTGTCAGTGCCGGTGTTGTTGTTGTTGCTGTTTTCTCTGTCAGTGCCAGTGTTGTTGTAGTTGTTGCTGTTTTCTCTGTCAGTGCCAGTGTTGTTGTAGTTGTTGCTGTTTTCTGTGTCAGTGCCAGTGTTGTTGTAGTTGTTGCTGTTTTCTCTGTCAGTGCCAGTGTTGTTGTAGTTGTTGCTGTTTTCTGTGTCAGTGCCGGTGTTGTTGTTGTTGCTGTTTTCTCTGTCAGTGCCAGTGTTGTTGTTGTTGCTGTTTTCTCTGTCAGTGCCAGTGTTGTAGTTGTTGTTGTTTTCTCTGTCAGTGCCAGTGTTGTTGTAGTTGTTGCTGTTTTCTGTGTCAGTGCCAGTGTTGTTGTTGCTGTTTTTTGTGTCAGTGCCAGTGTTGTTGTTGTTGCTGTTTTCTCTGTCAGTGCCAGTGTTGTTGTTGTTGTTGCTATTTTCACTGTCAGTGCCAGTGTTGTTGTTGTTGCTGTTTTCTGTGTCAGTGCCAGTGTTGTTGTTGTTGTTGTTGTTTTCTGTGTCAGTGCCAGTTTTGTTGTAGTTGTTGCTGTTTTCTGTGTCAGTGCCGGTGTTGTTGTTGTTGCTGTTTTCTCTGTCAGTGCCAGTGTTGTTGTTGTTGCTGTTTTCTCTGTCAGTGCCAGTGTTGTTGTTGTTGCTGTTTTCTGTGTCAGTGCCAGTGTTGTTGTTGTTGCTGTTTTCTGTGTCAGTGCCAGTGTTGTTGTAGTTGTTGCTGTTTTCTGTGTCAGTGCCAGTGTTGTTGTAGTTGTTGCGGTTTTCTGTGTCAGTGCCAGTGTTGTTGTAGTTGTTGCTGTTTTCTCTGTGAGTGCCAGTGTTGTTGTAGTTGTTGCTGTTTTCTCTGTGAGTGCCAGTGTTGTTGTAGTTGTTGCTGTTTTCTGTGTCAGTGCCAGTGTTGTTGTAGTTTTTTGCTGTTTTCTGTGTCAGTGCCACTGTTGTTGTTGCTGTTTTCTGTGTCAGTGTCAGTGTTGATTTTGTTGCTGTTTTCTCTGTCAGTGCCAGTGTTGTTGTTGCTGATTTCTCTGTCAGTGCCAGTGTTGTTGTTGTTGCTGTTTTCTCTGTCAGTGCCAGTGTTGTTGTAGTTGTTGCTGTTTTCTCTGTCAGTGCCAGTGTTGTTGTAGTTGTTGCTGTTTTCTGTGTCAGTGCCGGTGTTGTTGTTGTTGCTGTTTTCTCTGTCAGTGCCAGTGTTGTTGTAGTTGTTGCTGTTTTCTCTGTCAGTGCCAGTGTTGTTGTAGTTGTTGCTGTTTTCTGTGTCAGTGCCAGTGTTGTTGTTGTTGCTGTTTTCTCTGTCAGTGCCAGTGTTGTTGTAGTTGTTGCTGTTTTCTCTGTCAGTGCCAGTGTTGTTGTAGTTGTTGCTGTTTTCTGTGTCAGTGCCAGTGTTGTTGCTGTTGTTGCTGTTTTCTGTGTCAGTGCCAGTGTTGTTGTTGTTGCTGTTTTCTCTGTCAGTGCCAGTGTTGTTGTTGTTGCTGTTTTCTGTGTCAGTGCCAGTGTTGTTGTAGTTGTTGCTGTTTTCTGTGTCAGTGCCACTGTTGTTGTTGCTGTTTTCTGTGTCAGTGCCAGTGTTGTTGTTGTTGCTGTTTTCTCTGTCAGTGCCAGTGTTGTTGTTGCTGTTTTCTCTGTCAGTGCCAGTGTTGTTGTTGTTGCTGTTTTCTGTGTCAGTGCCATTGTTATTGCTGTTGTTGCTGTTTTCTGTGTCAGTGCCAGTGTTGTTGTTGCTGTTGTTGCTGTTTTCTGTGTCAGAGCCTGTGTTGTTGCTGTTGCTGTTTTCTCTGTCAGTGCCAGTGTTGTTGTAGTTGTTGCTGTTTTCTCTGTCAGTGCCAGTGTTGTAGTTGTTGCTGTTTTCTGTGTCAGTGCCAGTGTTGTTGTTGTTGCTGTTTTCTCTGTCAGTGCCAGTGTTGTTGTAGTTGTTGCTGTTTTCTGTGTCAGTGCCGGTGTTGTTGTTGTTGCTGTTTTCTCTGTCAGTGCCAGTGTTGTTGTTGCTGTTTTCTCTGTCAGTGCCAGTGTTGTTGTTGTTGCTGTTTTCTGTGTCAGTGCCAGTGTTGTTGTTGTTGCTGTTTTCTGTGTCAGTGCCAGTGTTGTTGTAGTTGTTGCTGTTTTCTCTGTCAGTGCCAGTGTTGTTGTAGTTGTTGCTGTTTTCTGTGTTAGTGCCAGTGTTGTTGTTGTTGCTGTTTTCTGTGTCAGTGCCAGTGTTGTTGTTGTTGCTGTTTTCTCTGTCAGTGCCAGTGTTGTTGTTGTTGTTGCTGTTTTCTGTGTCAGTGCCAGTGTTGTTGTAGTTGTTGCTGTTTTCTCTGTCAGTGCCAGTGTTGTTGTTGTTGCTGTTTCCTCTGTCAGTGCCAGTGTTGTTGTAGTTGTTGCTGTTTTCTCTGTCAGTGCCAGTTTTGTTGTAGTTGTTGCTGTTTTCTGTGTCAGTGCCAGTGTTGTTGTAGTTGTTGCTGTTTTCTCTGTCAGTGCCAGTGTTGTTGTTGTTGTTGTTGTGTTTTCTCTGTCAGTGCCAGTGTTGTAGTTGTTGCCGTTTTCTCTGTCAGTGCCAGTGTTGTTGTTGTTGTTGCTGTTGCTGTTGCTGTTGCTGTTTTCTGTGTCAGTGCCAGTGTTGTTGTTGTTGTTGCTGTTTTCTGTGTCAGTGCCAGTGTTGTTGTAGTTGTTGCTGTTTTCTCTGTCAGTGCCAGTGTTGTTGTTGTTGCTGTTTTCTCTGTCAGTGCCAGTGTTGTAGTTGTTG
This sequence comes from Eledone cirrhosa, assembly GCA_964016885.1. Classification (NCBI taxonomy): domain Eukaryota; kingdom Metazoa; phylum Mollusca; class Cephalopoda; order Octopoda; family Eledonidae; genus Eledone; species Eledone cirrhosa. The sequence goes on along the minus strand of OZ024741.1, from coordinate 254,620,870 downwards.
CTGTTTTCTCTGTCAGTGCCAGTGTTGTTGTAGTTGTTGCTGTTTTCTGTGTCAGTGCCAGTGTTGTTGTTGTTGCTGTTTTCTGTGTCAGTGCCAGTGTTGTTGTTGTTGCTGTTTTCTCTGTCAGTGCCAATGTTGTTGTTGTTGCTATTTTCACTCTCAGTGCCAGTGTTGTTGTTGTTGCTGTTTTCTGTGTCAGTGCCAGTGTTGTTGTTGTTGTTGCTGTTTTCTGTGTCAGTGCCAGTGTTGTTGTAGTTGTTGCTGTTTTCTGTGTCAGTGCCAGTGTTGTTGTAGTTGTTGCTGTTTTCTCTGTCAGTGCCAGTGTTGTAGTTGTTGTTGTTTTCTCTGTCAGTGCCAGTGTTGTTGTAGTTGTTGCTGTTTTCTGTGTCAGTGCCAGTGTTGTTGTTGCTGTTTTTTGTGTCAGTGCCAGTGTTGTTGTTGTTGCTGTTTTCTCTGTCAGTGCCAGTGTTGTTGTTGTTGCTATTTTCACTGTCAGTGCCAGTGTTGTTGTTGTTGCTGTTTTCTGTGTCAGTGCCAGTGTTGTTGTTGTTGTTGCTGTTTTCTGTGTCAGTGCCAGTGTTGTTGTAGTTGTTGCTGTTTTCTGTGTCAGTGCCAGTGTTGTTGTAGTTGTTGCTGTTTTCACTGTCAGTGCCAGTGTTGTTGTAGTTGTTGCTGTTTTCTGTGTCAGTGCCGGTGTTGTTGTTGTTGCTGTTTTCTCTGTCAGTGCCAGTGTTGTTGTTGTTGCTGTTTTCTCTGTCAGTGCCAGTGTTGTTGTTGTTGCTGTTTTCTGTGTCAGTGCCAGTGTTGTTGTTGCTGTTTTCTCTGTCAGTGCCAGTGTTGTTGTTGTTGCTGTTTTCTGTGTCAGTGCCAGTGTTGTTGTAGTTGTTGCTGTTTTCTCTGTCAGTGCCAGTGTTGTTGTAGTTGTTGCTGTTTTCTGTGTCAGTGCCAGTGTTGTTGTTGTTGCTGTTTTCTGTGTCAGTGCCAGTGTTGTTGTTGTTGCTGTTTTCTCTGTCAGTGCCAGTGTTGTTGTTGTTGCTATTTTCACTGTCAGTGCCAGTGTTGTTGTTGTTGCTGTTTTCTGTGTCAGTGCCAGTGTTGTTGTTGTTGTTGCTGTTTTCTGTGTCAGTGCCAGTGTTGTTGTAGTTGTTGCTGTTTTCTCTGTCAGTGCCAGTGTTGTTGTTGTTGCTGTTTTCTCTGTCAGTGCCAGTTTTGTTGTAGTTGTTGCTGTTTTCTGTGTCAGTGCCAGTGTTGTTGTAGTTGTTGCTGTTTTCTCTGTCAGTGCCAGTGTTGTTGTTGTTGTTGTGTTTTCTCTGTCAGTGCCAGTGTTGTAGTTGTTGCTGTTTTCTCTGTCAGTGCCAGTGTTGTTGTTGTTGTTGCTGTTGCTGTTGCTGTTTTCTGTGTCAGTGCCAGTGTTGTTGTTGTTGTTGCTGTTTTCTGTGTCAGTACCAGTGTTGTTGTAGTTGTTGCTGTTTTCTGTGTCAGTGCCAGTGTTGTTGTAGTTGTTGCTGTTTTCTCTGTGAGTGCCAGTGTTGTTGTAGTTGTTGCTGTTTTCTCTGTGAGTGCCAGTGTTGTTGTAGTTGTTGCTGTTTTCTGTGTCAGTGCCAGTGTTGTTGTTGTTGCTGTTTTCTCTGTCAGTGCCAGTGTTGTTGTAGTTGTTGCTGTTTTCTGTGTCAGCGCCAGTGTTGTTGTAGTTTTTTGCTGTTTTCTGTGTCAGTGCCACTGTTGTTGTTGCTGTTTTCTGTGTCAGTGTCACTGTTGTTTTTGTTGCTGTTTTCTCTGTCAGTGCCAGTGTTGTTGTTCTTGCTGTTTTCTCTGTCAGTGCCAGTGTTGTTGTAGTTGTTGCTGTTTTCTCTGTCAGTGCCAGTGTTGTTGTAGTTGTTGCTGTTTTCTGTGTCAGTGCCGGTGTTGTTGTTGTTGCTGTTTTCTCTGTCAGTGCCAGTGTTGTTGTAGTTGTTGCTGTTTTCTCTGTCAGTGCCAGTGTTGTTGTAGTTGTTGCTGTTTTCTGTGTCAGTGCCAGTGTTGTTGTTGTTGCTGTTTTCTCTGTCAGTGCCAGTGTTGTTGTAGTTGTTGCTGTTTTCTCTGTCAGTGCCAGTGTTGTTGTAGTTGTTGCTGTTTTCTGTGTCAGTGCCAGTGTTGTTGCTGTTGTTGCTGTTTTCTGTGTCAGTGCCAGTGTTGTTGTTGTTGCTGTTTTCTCTGTCAGTGCCAGTGTTGTTGTTGTTGCTGTTTTCTGTGTCAGTGCCAGTGTTGTTGTAGTTGTTGCTGTTTTCTGTGTCAGTGCCACTGTTGTTGTTGCTGTTTTCTGTGTCAGTGCCAGTGTTGTTGTTGTTGCTGTTTTCTCTGTCAGTGCCAGTGTTGTTGTTGCTGTTTTCTCTGTCAGTGCCAGTGTTGTTGTTGTTGCTGTTTTCTGTGTCAGTGCCATTGTTATTGCTGTTGTTGCTGTTTTCTGTGTCAGTGCCAGTGTTGTTGTTGCTGTTGTTGCTGTTTTCTGTGTCAGTGCCAGTGTTGTTGCAGTTGCTGTTTTCTCTGTCAGTGCCAGTGTTGTTGTAGTTGTTGCTGTTTTCTCTGTCAGTGCCAGTGTTGTTGTAGTTGTTGCTGTTTTCTGTGTCAGTGCCGGTGTTGTTGTTGTTGCTGTTTTCTCTGTCAGTGCCAGTGTTGTTGTTGCTGTTTTCTCTGTCAGTGCCAGTGTTGTTGTTGTTGTTTTCTGTGTCAGTGCCAGTGTTGTTGTTGTTGCTGTTTTCTGTGTCAGTGCAAGTGTTGTTGTAGTTGTTGCTGTTTTCTCTGTCAGTGCCAGTGTTGTTGTAGTTGTTGCTGTTTTCTGTGTCAGTGCCAGTGTTGTTGTTGTTGCTGTTTTCTGTGTCAGTGCCAGTGTTGTTGTTGTTGCTGTTTTCTCTGTCAGTGCCAGTGTTGTTGTTGTTGCTATTTTCACTGTCAGTGCCAGTGTTGTTGTTGCTGTTTTCTGTGTCAGTGCCAGTGTTGTTGTTGTTGTTGCTGTTTTCTGTGTCAGTGCCAGTGTTGTTGTAGTTGTTGCTGTTTTCTCTGTCAGTGCCAGTGTTGTTGTTGTTGCTGTTTTCTCTGTCAGTGCCAGTGTTGTTGTAGTTGTTGCTGTTTTCTCTGTCAGTGCCAGTTTTGTTGTAGTTGTTGCTGTTTTCTGTGTCAGTGCCAGTGTTGTTGTAGTTGTTGCTGTTTTCTCTGTCATTGCCAGTGTTGTTGTTGTTGTTGTGTTTTCTCTGTCAGTGCCAGTGTTGTAGTTGTTGCTGTTTTCTCTGTCAGTGCCAGTGTTGTTGTTGTTGTTGCTGTTGCTGTTGCTGTTTTCTGTGTCAGTGCCAGTGTTGTTGTTGTTGTTGCTGTTTTCTGTGTCAGTGCCAGTGTTGTTGTAGTTGTTGCTGTTTTCTCTGTCAGTGCCAGTGTTGTTGTTGTTGCTGTTTTCTCTGTCAGTGCCAGTGTTGTTGTAGTTGTTGCTGTTTTCTCTGTCAGTGCCAGTGTTGTTGTAGTTGTTGCTGTTTTCTGTGTCAGTGCCAGTGTTGTTGTTGTTGCTGTTTTCTCTGTCAGTGCCAGTGTTGTTGTAGTTGTTGCTGTTTTCTCTGTCAGTGCCAGTGTTGTTGTAGTTGTTGCTGTTTTCTGTGTCAGTGCCAGTGTTGTTGTAGTTGTTGCTGTTTTCTGTGTCAGTGCCAGTGTTGTTGTAGTTGTTGCTGTTTTCTCTGTGAGTGCCAGTGTTGTTGTAGTTGTTGCTGTTTTCTCTGTCAGTGTCAGTGTTGTTGTAGTTGTTGCTGTTTTCTGTATCAGTGCCAGTGTTGTTGTTGTTGCTGTTTTCTCTGTCAGTGCCAGTGTTGTTGTAGTTGTTTCTGTCTTCTGTGTCAGTGCCAGTGTTGTTGTAGTTGTTGCTGTTTTCTCTGTCAGTGCCAGTGTTGTTGTTGTTGCTGTTTTCTCTGTCAGTGCCAAGTGTTGTTGTTGCTGTTTTCTGTGTCAGTGCCAGTGTTGTTGTAGTCGTTGCTGTTTTCTCTGTCAGTGCCAGTGTTTTTGTAGTTGTTGCTGTTTTCTCTGTCAGTGCCAGTGTTGTTGTAGTTGTTGCTGTTTTCTGTGTCAGTGCCAGTGTTGTTGTTGCTGTTTTCTCTGTCAGTGCCAGTGTTGTTGTAGTTGTTGCTGTTTTCTCTGTCAGTGCCAGTTTTGTTGTAGTTGTTGCTGTTTTCTGTGTCAGTGCCAGTGTTGTTGTAGTTGTTGCTGTTTTCTCTGTCAGTGCCAGTGTTGTTGTTGTTGTTGTGTTTTCTCTGTCAGTGCCAGTGTTGTAGTTGTTGCTGTTTTCTCTGTCAGTGCCAGTGTTGTTGTAGTTGTTGCTGTTGCTGTTTTCTGTGTCAGTGCCAGTGTTGTTGCTGTTGTTGTTGCTGTTTTCTGTGTCAGTGCCTGTGTTGTTGTTGTTGTTGCTGTTTTCTCTGTCAGTGCCAGTGTTGTTGTTGTTGCTGTTTTCTCTGCCAGTGCCAGTGTTGTAGTTGTTGCTGTTTTCTCTGTCAGTGCCAGTGTTGTTGTAGTTGTTGCTGTTTTCTGTGTCAGTGCCAGTGTTGTTGTTGTTGCTGTTTTTTGTGTCAGTGCCAGTGTTGTTGTTGTTGCTGTTTTCTCTGTCAGTGTCAGTGTTGTTGTTGTTGCTATTTTCACTGTCAGTGCCAGTGTTGTTGTTGTTGCTGTTTTCTGTGTCAGTGCCAGTGTTGTTGTTGTTGTTGCTGTTTTCTGTGTCAGTGCCAGTGTTGTTGTAGTTGTTGCTGTTTTCTGTGTCAGTGCCAGTGTTGTTGTAGTTGTTGCTGTTTTCTCTGTCAGTGCCAGTGTTGTTGTAGTTGTTGCTGTTTTCTGTGTCAGTGCCGGTGTTGTTGTTGTTGCTGTTTTCTCTGTCAGTGCCAGTGTTGTTGTTGTTGCTGTTTTCTCTGTCAGTGCCAGTGTTGTAGTTGTTGTTGTTTTCTCTGTCAGTGCCAGTGTTGTTGTAGTTGTTGCTGTTTTCTGTGTCAGTGCCAGTGTTGTTGTTGCTGTTTTTTGTGTCAGTGCCAGTGTTGTTGTTGTTGCTGTTTTCTCTGTCAGTGCCAGTGTTGTTGTTGTTGTTGCTATTTTCACTGTCAGTGCCAGTGTTGTTGTTGTTGCTGTTTTCTGTGTCAGTGCCAGTGTTGTTGTTGTTGTTGTTGTTTTCTGTGTCAGTGCCAGTTTTGTTGTAGTTGTTGCTGTTTTCTGTGTCAGTGCCGGTGTTGTTGTTGTTGCTGTTTTCTCTGTCAGTGCCAGTGTTGTTGTTGTTGCTGTTTTCTCTGTCAGTGCCAGTGTTGTTGTTGTTGCTGTTTTCTGTGTCAGTGCCAGTGTTGTTGTTGTTGCTGTTTTCTGTGTCAGTGCCAGTGTTGTTGTAGTTGTTGCTGTTTTCTGTGTCAGTGCCAGTGTTGTTGTAGTTGTTGCGGTTTTCTGTGTCAGTGCCAGTGTTGTTGTAGTTGTTGCTGTTTTCTCTGTGAGTGCCAGTGTTGTTGTAGTTGTTGCTGTTTTCTCTGTGAGTGCCAGTGTTGTTGTAGTTGTTGCTGTTTTCTGTGTCAGTGCCAGTGTTGTTGTAGTTTTTTGCTGTTTTCTGTGTCAGTGCCACTGTTGTTGTTGCTGTTTTCTGTGTCAGTGTCAGTGTTGATTTTGTTGCTGTTTTCTCTGTCAGTGCCAGTGTTGTTGTTGCTGATTTCTCTGTCAGTGCCAGTGTTGTTGTTGTTGCTGTTTTCTCTGTCAGTGCCAGTGTTGTTGTAGTTGTTGCTGTTTTCTCTGTCAGTGCCAGTGTTGTTGTAGTTGTTGCTGTTTTCTGTGTCAGTGCCAGTGTTGTTGTTGTTGCTGTTTTCTCTGTCAGTGCCAGTGTTGTTGTAGTTGTTGCTGTTTTCTCTGTCAGTGCCAGTGTTGTTGTAGTTGTTGCTGTTTTCTGTGTCAGTGCCAGTGTTGTTGCTGTTGTTGCTGTTTTCTGTGTCAGTGCCAGTGTTGTTGTTGTTGCTGTTTTCTCTGTCAGTGCCAGTGTTGTTGTTGTTGCTGTTTTCTGTGTCAGTGCCAGTGTTGTTGTAGTTGTTGCTGTTTTCTGTGTCAGTGCCACTGTTGTTGTTGCTGTTTTCTGTGTCAGTGCCAGTGTTGTTGTTGTTGCTGTTTTCTCTGTCAGTGCCAGTGTTGTTGTTGCTGTTTTCTCTGTCAGTGCCAATGTTGTTGTTGTTGCTGTTTTCTGTGTCAGTGCCATTGTTATTGCTGTTGTTGCTGTTTTCTGTGTCAGTGCCAGTGTTGTTGTTGCTGTTGTTGCTGTTTTCTGTGTCAGAGCCTGTGTTGTTGCTGTTGCTGTTTTCTCTGTCAGTGCCAGTGTTGTTGTAGTTGTTGCTGTTTTCTCTGTCAGTGCCAGTGTTGTAGTTGTTGCTGTTTTCTGTGTCAGTGCCAGTGTTGTTGTTGTTGCTGTTTTCTCTGTCAGTGCCAGTGTTGTTGTAGTTGTTGCTGTTTTCTGTGTCAGTGCCGGTGTTGTTGTTGTTGCTGTTTTCTCTGTCAGTGCCAGTGTTGTTGTTGCTGTTTTCTCTGTCAGTGCCAGTGTTGTTGTTGTTGCTGTTTTCTGTGTCAGTGCCAGTGTTGTTGTTGTTGCTGTTTTCTGTGTCAGTGCCAGTGTTGTTGTAGTTGTTGCTGTTTTCTCTGTCAGTGCCAGTGTTGTTGTAGTTGTTGCTGTTTTCTGTGTCAGTGCCAGTGTTGTTGTTGTTGCTGTTTTCTGTGTCAGTGCCAGTGTTGTTGTTGTTGCTGTTTTCTCTGTCAGTGCCAGTGTTGTTGTTGTTGTTACTGTTTTCTGTGTCAGTGCCAGTGTTGTTGTAGTTGTTGCTGTTTTCTCTGTCAGTGCCAGTGTTGTTGTTGTTGCTGTTTCCTCTGTCAGTGCCAGTGTTGTTGTAGTTGTTGCTGTTTTCTCTGTCAGTGCCAGTTTTGTTGTTTTTGTTGCTGTTTTCTCTGTCAGTGCCAGTGTTGTTGTAGTTGTTGCTGTTTTCTCTGTCAGTGCCAGTGTTGTTGTTGTTGTTGTTGTGTTTTCTCTGTCAGTGCCAGTGTTGTAGTTGTTGCCGTTTTCTCTGTCAGTGCCAGTGTTGTTGTTGTTGTTGCTGTTGCTGTTGCTGTTGCTGTTTTCTGTGTCAGTGCCAGTGTTGTTGTTGTTGTTGCTGTTTTCTGTGTCAGTGCCAGTGTTGTTGTAGTTGTTGCTGTTTTCTCTGTCAGTGCCAGTGTTGTTGTTGTTGCTGTTTTCTCTGTCAGTGCCAGTGTTGTAGTTGTTGCTGTTTTCTCTGTCAGTGCCAGTGTTGTTGTAGTTGTTGCTGTTTTCTGTGTCAGTGCCAGTGTTGTTGTTGTTGCTGTTTTCTGTGTCAGTGCCAGTGTTGTTGTTGTTGCTGTTTTCTCTGTCAGTGCCAATGTTGTTGTTGTTGCTATTTTCACTCTCAGTGCCAGTGTTGTTGTTGTTGCTGTTTTCTGTGTCAGTGCCAGTGTTGTTGTTGTTGTTGCTGTTTTCTGTGTCAGTGCCAGTGTTGTTGTAGTTGTTGCTGTTTTCTGTGTCAGTGCCAGTGTTGTTGTAGTTGTTGCTGTTTTCTCTGTCAGTGCCAGTGTTGTAGTTGTTGTTGTTTTCTCTGTCAGTGCCAGTGTTGTTGTAGTTGTTGCTGTTTTCTGTGTCAGTGCCAGTGTTGTTGTTGCTGTTTTTTGTGTCAGTGCCAGTGTTGTTGTTGTTGCTGTTTTCTCTGTCAGTGCCAGTGTTGTTGTTGTTGTTGCTATTTTCACTGTCAGTGCCAGTGTTGTTGTTGTTGCTGTTTTCTGTGTCAGTGCCAGTGTTGTTGTTGTTGTTGCTGTTTTCTGTGTCAGTGCCAGTGTTGTTGTAGTTGTTGCTGTTTTCTGTGTCAGTGCCAGTGTTGTTGTAGTTGTTGCTGTTTTCACTGTCAGTGCCAGTGTTGTTGTAGTTGTTGCTGTTTTCTGTGTCAGTGCCGGTGTTGTTGTTGTTGCTGTTTTCTCTGTCAGTGCCAGTGTTGTTGTTGTTGCTGTTTTCTCTGTCAGTGCCAGTGTTGTTGTTGTTGCTGTTTTCTGTGTCAGTGCCAGTGTTGTTGTTGTTGCTGTTTTCTGTGTCAGTGCCAGTGTTGTTGTAGTTGTTGCTGTTTTCTGTGTCAGTGCCAGTGTTGTTGTAGTTGTTGCGGTTTTCTGTGTCAGTGCCAGTGTTGTTGTAGTTGTTGCTGTTTTCTCTGTGAGTGCCAGTGTTGCTGTAGTTGTTGCTGTTTTCTCTGTGAGTGCCAGTGTTGTTGTAGTTGTTGCTGTTTTCTGTGTCAGTGCCAGTGTTGTTGTAGTTTTTTGCTGTTTTCTGTGTCAGTGCCACTGTTGTTGTTGCTGTTTTCTGTGTCAGTGTCAGTGTTGATTTTGTTGCTGTTTTCTCTGTCAGTGCCAGTGTTGTTGTTGCTGATTTCTCTGTCAGTGCCAGTGTTGTTGTTGTTGCTGTTTTCTCTGTCAGTGCCAGTGTTGTTGTAGTTGTTGCTGTTTTCTCTGTCAGTGCCAGTGTTGTTGTAGTTGTTGCTGTTTTCTGTGTCAGTGCCGGTGTTGTTGTTGTTGCTGTTTTCTCTGTCAGTGCCAGTGTTGTTGTAGTTGTTGCTGTTTTCTCTGTCAGTGCCAGTGTTGTTGTAGTTGTTGCTGTTTTCTGTGTCAGTGCCAGTGTTGTTGTTGTTGCTGTTTTCTCTGTCAGTGCCAGTGTTGTTGTAGTTGTTGCTGTTTTCTCTGTCAGTGCCAGTGTTGTTGTAGTTGTTGCTGTTTTCTGTGTCAGTGCCAGTGTTGTTGCTGTTGTTGCTGTTTTCTGTGTCAGTGCCAGTGTTGTTGTTGTTGCTGTTTTCTCTGTCAGTGCCAGTGTTGTTGTTGTTGTTGCTGTTTTCTGTGTCAGTGCCAGTGTTGTTGTAGTTGTTGCTGTTTTCTGTTTCAGTGCCACTGTTGTTGTTGCTGTTTTCTGTGTCAGTGCCAGTGTTGTTGTTGTTGCTGTTTTCTCTGTCAGTGCCAGTGTTGTTGTTGCTGTTTTCGCTGTCAGTGCCAGTGTTGTTGTTGTTGCTGTTTTCTGTGTCAGTGCCATTGTTATTGCTGTTGTTGCTGTTTTCTGTGTCAGTGCCAGTGTTGTTGTTGCTGTTGTTGCTGTTTTCTGTGTCAGTGCCAGTGTTGTTGCTGTTGCTGTTTTCTCTGTCAGTGCCAGTGTTGTTGTAGTTGTTGCTGTTTTCTCTGTCAGTGCCAGTGTTGTAGTTGTTGCTGTTTTCTTTGTCAGTGCCAGTGTTGTTGTTGTTGCTGTTTTCTCTGTCAGTGCCAGTGTTGTTGTAGTTGTTGCTGTTTTCTGTGTCAGTGCCGGTGTTGTTGTTGTTGCTGTTTTCTCTGTCAGTGCCAGTGTTGTTGTTGCTGTTTTCTCTGTCAGTGCCAGTGTTGTTGTTGTTGCTGTTTTCTGTGTCAGTGCCAGTGTTGTTGTTGTTGCTGTTTTCTGTGTCAGTGCCAGTGTTGTTGTAGTTGTTGCTGTTTTCTCTGTCAGTGCCAGTGTTGTTGTAGTTGTTGCTGTTTTCTGTGTCAGTGCCAGTGTTGTTGTTGTTGCTGTTTTCTGTGTCAGTGCCAGTGTTGTTGTTGTTGCTGTTTTCTCTGTCAGTGCCAGTGTTGTTGTTGTTGTTGCTGTTTTCTGTGTCAGTGCCAGTGTTGTTGTAGTTGTTGCTGTTTTCTCTGTCAGTGCCAGTGTTGTTGTTGTTGCTGTTTTCTCTGTCAGTGCCAGTGTTGTTGTAGTTGTTGCTGTTTTCTCTGTCAGTGCCAGTTTTGTTGTAGTTGTTGCTGTTTTCTGTGTCCGTGCCAGTGTTGTTGTAGTTGTTGCTGTTTTCTCTGTCAGTGCCAGTGTTGTTGTTGTTGTTGTGTTTTCTCTGTCAGTGCCTGTGTTGTAGTTGTTGCCGTTTTCTCTGTCAGTGCCAGTGTTGTTGTTGTTGTTGTTGCTGTTGCTGTTTTCTGTGTCAGTGCCAGTGTTGTTGTTGTTGTTGCTGTTTTCTGTGTCAGTGCCAGTGTTGTTGTAGTTGTTGCTGTTTTCTCTGTCAGTGCCAGTGTTGTTGTAGTTGTTGCTGTTTTCTGTGTCAGTGCCAGTGTTGTTGTTGTTGCTGTTTTCTGTGTCAGTGCCAGTGTTGTTGTTGTTGCTGTTTTCTCTGTCAGTGCCAATGTTGTTGTTGTTGCTAGTTTCACTGTCAGTGCCAGTGTTGTTGTTGTTGCTGTTTTCTGTGTCAGTGCCAGTGTTGTTGTTGTTGTTGCTGTTTTCTGTGTCAGTGCCAGTGTTGTTGTAGTTGTTGCTGTTTTCTGTGTCAGTGCCAGTGTTGTTGTAGTTGTTGCTGTTTTCTCTGTCAGTGCCAGTGTTGTTGTAGTTGTTGCTGTTTTCTCTGTCAGTGCCAGTGTTGTTGTAGTTGTTGCTGTTTTCTGTGTCAGTGCCAGTGTTGTTGTTGCTGTTTTCTCTGTCAGTTCCAGTGTTGTTGAAGTTGTTGCTGTTTTCTGTGTCAGTGCCACTGTTGTTGTTGCTGTTTTCTGTGTCAGTGCCAGTGTTGTTGTTGCTGTTTTCTCTGTCAGTGCCAGTGTTGTTGTTGCTGTTTTCTCTGTCAGTGCCAGTGTTGTTGTTGTTGCTGTTTTCTGTGTCAGTGCCATTGTTATTGCTGTTGTTGCTGTTTTCTGTGTCAGTGCCAGTGTTGTTGTTGCTGTTGTTGCTGTTTTCTGTGTCAGTGCCAGTGTTGTTGCTGTTGCTGTTTTCTCTGTCAGTGCCAGTGTTGTTGTAGTTGTTCCTGTTTTCTCTGTCAGTGCCAGTGTTGTAGTTGTTGCTGTTTTCTGTGTCAGTGCCAGTGTTGTTGTTGTTGCTGTTTTCTCTGTCAGTTCCAGTGTTGTTGTAGTTGTTGCTGTTTTCTGTGTCAGTGCCGGTGTTGTTGTTGTTGCTGTTTTCTCTGTCAGTGCCAGTGTTGTTGTTGCTGTTTTCTCTGTCAGTGCCAGTGTTGTTGTTGTTGCTGTTTTCTGTGTCAGTGCCAGTGTTGTTGTTGTTGCTGTTTTCTGTGTCAGTGCCAGTGTTGTTGTAGTTGTTGCTGTTTTCTCTGTCAGTGCCAGTGTTGTTGTAGTTGTTGCTGTTTTCTGTGTTAGTGCCAGTGTTGTTGTTGTTGCTGTTTTCTGTGTCAGTGCCAGTGTTGTTGTTGTTGCTGTTTTCTCTGTCAGTGCCAGTGTTGTTGTTGTTGCTATTGTTACTGTCAGTGCCAGTGTTGTTGTTGTTGCTGTTTTCTGTGTCAGTGCCAGTGTTGTTGTTGTTGTTGCTGTTTTCTGTGTCAGTGCCAGTGTTGTTGTAGTTGTTGCTGTTTTCTCTGTCAGTGCCAGTGTTGTTGTTGTTGCTGTTTTCTCTGTCAGTGCCAGTGTTGTTGTAGTTGTTGCTGTTTTCTCTGTCAGTGCCAGTTTTGTTGTAGTTGTTGCTGTTTTCTGTGTCAGTGCCAGTGTTGTTGTAGTTGTTGCTGTTTTCTCTGTCAGTGCCAGTGTTGTTGTTGTTGTTGTGTTTTCTCTGTCAGTGCCAGTGTTGTAGTTGTTGCCGTTTTCTCTGTCAGTGACAGTGTTGTTGTTGTTGTTGCTGTTGCTGTTGCTGTTTTCTGTGTCAGTGCCAGTGTTGTTGTTGTTGTTGCTGTTTTCTGTGTCAGTGCCAGTGTTGTTGTAGTTGTTGCTGTTTTCTCTGTCAGTGCCAGTGTTGTTGTTGTTGCTGTTTTCTCTGTCAGTGCCAGTGTTGTAGTTGTTGCTGTTTTCTCTGTCAGTGCCAGTGTTGTTGTAGTTGTTGCTGTTTTCTGTGTCAGTGCCAGTGTTGTTGTTGTTGCTGTTTTCTGTGTCAGTGCCAGTGTTGTTGTTGTTGCTGTTTTCTCTGTCAGTGCCAATGTTGTTGTTGTTGCTATTTTCACTGTCAGTGCCAGTGTTGTTGTTGTTGCTGTTTTCTGTGTCAGTGCCAGTGTTGTTGTTGTTGTTGCTGTTTTCTGTGTCAGTGCCAGTGTTGTTGTAGTTGTTGCTGTTTTCTGTGTCAGTGCCAGTGTTGTTGTAGTTGTTGCTGTTTTCTCTGTCAGTTCCAGTGTTGTTGAAGTTGTTGCTGTTTTCTGTGTCAGTGCCAGTGTTGTTGTAGTTGTTGCTGTTTTCTGTGTCAGTGCCAGTGTTGTTGTAGTTGTTGCTGTTTTCTCTGCCAGTGCCAGTGTTGTTGTAGTTGTTGCTGTTTTCTGTGTCAGTGGCAGTGTTGTTGCTGTTGTTGCTGTTTTCTCTGTCAGTGCCAGTGTTGTTGTAGTTGTTGCTGTTTTCTCTGTCAGTGCCAGTGTTGTTGTAGTTGTTGTTGTTTTCTGTGTCAGTGCCAGTGTTGTTGTAGTTGTTGTTGTTTTCTCTGTCAGTGCCAGTGTTGTTGTTGCTGCTTTCTCTGTCAGTGCCAGTGTTGTAGTTGTTGCTGTTTTCTCTGTCAGTGCCAGTGTTGTTGTTGTTGCTGTTTTCTGTGTCAGTGCCAGTGTTGTTGTTGTTGCTGTTTTCTCTGTCAGTGCCAGTGCTGTTGCTGTTGCTATTTTCACTGTCAGTGCCAGTGTTGTTGCTGTTGCTATTTTCACTGTCAGTGCCAGTGTTGTTGTTGTTGCTGTTTTCTGTGTCAGTGCCAGAGTTGTTGTTGTTACTGTTGCTGTTTTCTGTGTCAGTGCCACGGTTGTTGCTGTTTTCTGTGTCAGTGCCAGTGTTGTTGCTGTTGTTGCTGTTTTCTGTGTCAGTGCCAGAGTTGTTGTTGCTGTTGTTGCTGTTTTCCGTGCCAGTGTTGTTGTAGTTGTTGCTGTTTTCTGTGTCAGTGCCGGTGTTGTTGTTGTTGCTGTTTTCTCTGTCAGTGCCAGTGTTGTTGTTGTTGCTGTTTTCTCTGTCAGTGCCAGTGTTGTAGTTGTTGCTGTTTTCTCTGTCAGTGCCAGTGTTGTTGTAGTTGTTGCTGTTTTCTGTGTCAGTGCCAGTGTTGTTGTAGTTGTTGCTGTTTTCTCTGTCAGTGCCAGTGTTGTTGTAGTTGTTGATGTTTTCTCTGCCAGTGCCAGTGTTGTTGTAGTTGTTGCTGTTTTCTGTGTCAGTGCCAGTATTGTTGTAGTTGTTGCTGTTTTCTCTGTCAGTGCCAGTGTTGTTGTAGTTGTTGCTGTTTTCTCTGTCAGTGCCAGTGTTGTTGTAGTTGTTGCTGTTTTCTGTGTCAGTGTCAGTGTTGTTGTTGTTGCTGTTTTCTCTGTCAGTGCCAGTGTTGTTGTAGTTGTTGCTGTTCTCTCTGTCAGTGCCAGTGTTGTTGTAGTTGTTGCTGTTTTCTGTGTCAGTGTCAGTGTTGTTGTTGTTGCTGTTTTCTCTGTCAGTGCCAGTGTTGTTGTTGTTGTTGCTGTTTTCTGTGTCAGTGCCACTGTTGTTGTTGCTGTTTTCTGTGTCAGTGCCAGTGTTGTTGTTGTTGCTGTTTTCTCTGTCAGTGTTGTTGTTGCTGTTTTCTGTGTCAGTGCCATTGTTATTGCTGTTGTTGCTGTTTTCAGTGCTGTTGCTGTTGCTATTTTCACTGTCAGTGCCAGTGTTGTTGCTGTTGCTATTTTCACTGTCAGTGCCAGTGTTGTTGTTGTTGCTGTTTTCTGTGTCAGTGCCAGAGTTGTTGTTGTTACTGTTGCTGTTTTCTGTGTCAGTTCCAGTGTTGCTGTTGCTGTTTTCTGTGCCAGTGCCAGTGTTATTGTTGCTGTTGTTGCTGTTTTCTGTGTCAGTGCCACGGTTGTTGCTGTTGTTGCTGTTTTCTGTGTCAGTGCCAGTGTTGTTGCTGTTGTTGCTGTTTTCTGTGTCAGTGCCAGAGTTGTTGTTGCTGTTGTTGCTGTTTTCCGTGCCAGTGTTGTTGTAGTTGTTGCTGTTTTCTGTGTCAGTGTCGGTGTTGTTGTTGTTGCTGTTTTCTCTGTCAGTGCCAGTGTTGTTGTTGTTGCTGTTTTCTCTGTCAGTGCCAGTGTTGTAGTTGTTGCTGTTTTCTCTGTCAGTGCCAGTGTTGTTGTAGTTGTTGCTGTTTTCTGTGTCAGTGCCAGTGTTGTTGTTGTTGCTGTTTTTTGTGTCAGTGCCAGTGTTGTTGTTGTTGCTGTTTTCTCTGTCAGTGCCAGTGTTGTTGTTGTTGCTATTTTCACTGTCAGTGCCAGTGTTGTTGTTGTTGCTGTTTTCTGTGTCAGTGCCAGTGTTGTTGTTGTTGCTGTTTTCTGTGTCAGTGCCAGTGTTGTTGTAGTTGTTGCTGTTTTCTGTGTCAGTGCCAGTGTTGTTGTAGTTGTTGCTGTTTTCTCTGTCAGTGCCAGTGTTGTTGTAGTTGTTGCTGTTTTCTCTGTCAGTGCCAGTGTTGTTGTAGTTGTTGCTGTTTTCTGTGTCAGTGCCAGTGTTGTTGTTGTTGCTGTTTTCTCTGTCAGTGCCAGTGTTGTTGTAGTTGTTGCTGTTTTCTGTGTCAGTGCCACTGTTGTTGTTGCTGTTTTCTGTGTCAGTGCCAGTGTTGTTGTTGTTGCTGTTTTCTCTGTCAGTGCCAGTGTTGTTGTTGCTGTTTTCTCTGTCAGTGCCAGTGTTGTTGTTGCTGTTTTCTGTGTCAGTGACATTGTTATTGCTGTTGTTGCTGTTTTCTGTGTCAGTGACAGTGTTGTTGTTGATGTTGTTGCTGTTTTCTGTGTCAGTGCCAGTGTTGTTGCTGTTGCTGTTTTCTCTGTCAGTCCCAGTGTTGTTGTTGTTGCTAGTTTCACTGTCAGTGCCAGTGTTGTTGTTGTTGCTGTTTTCTGTGTCAGTGCCAGTGTTGTTGTTGTTGTTGCTGTTTTCTGTGTCAGTGCCAGTGTTGTTGTAGTTGTTGCTGTTTTCTGTGTCAGTGCCAGTGTTGTTGTAGTTGTTGCTGTTTTCTCTGTCAGTGCCAGTGTTGTTGTAGTTGTTGCTGTTTTCTCTGTCAGTGCCAGTGTTGTTGTAGTTGTTGCTGTTTTCTGTGTCAGTGCCAGTGTTGTTGTTGCTGTTTTCTCTGTCAGTTCCAGTGTTGTTGAAGTTGTTGCTGTTTTCTGTGTCAGTGCCACTGTTGTTGTTGCTGTTTTCTGTGTCAGTGCCAGTGTTGTTGTTGCTGTTTTCTCTGTCAGTGCCAGTGTTGTTGTTGCTGTTTTCTCTGTCAGTGCCAGTGTTGTTGTTGTTGCTGTTTTCTGTGTCAGTGCCATTGTTATTGCTGTTGTTGCTGTTTTCTGTGTCAGTGCCAGTGTTGTTGTTGCTGTTGTTGCTGTTTTCTGTGTCAGTGCCAGTGTTGTTGCTGTTGCTGTTTTCTCTGTCAGTGCCAGTGTTGTTGTAGTTGTTCCTGTTTTCTCTGTCAGTGCCAGTGTTGTAGTTGTTGCTGTTTTCTGTGTCAGTGCCAGTGTTGTTGTTGTTGCTGTTTTCTCTGTCAGTTCCAGTGTTGTTGTAGTTGTTGCTGTTTTCTGTGTCAGTGCCGGTGTTGTTGTTGTTGCTGTTTTCTCTGTCAGTGCCAGTGTTGTTGTTGCTGTTTTCTCTGTCAGTGCCAGTGTTGTTGTTGTTGCTGTTTTCTGTGTCAGTGCCAGTGTTGTTGTTGTTGCTGTTTTCTGTGTCAGTGCCAGTGTTGTTGTAGTTGTTGCTGTTTTCTCTGTCAGTGCCAGTGTTGTTGTAGTTGTTGCTGTTTTCTGTGTTAGTGCCAGTGTTGTTGTTGTTGCTGTTTTCTGTGTCAGTGCCAGTGTTGTTGTTGTTGCTGTTTTCTCTGTCAGTGCCAGTGTTGTTGTTGTTGCTATTTTTACTGTCAGTGCCAGTGTTGTTGTTGTTGCTGTTTTCTGTGTCAGTGCCAGTGTTGTTGTTGTTGTTGCTGTTTTCTGTGTCAGTGCCAGTGTTGTTGTAGTTGTTGCTGTTTTCTCTGTCAGTGCCAGTGTTGTTGTTGTTGCTGTTTTCTCTGTCAGTGCCAGTGTTGTTGTAGTTGTTGCTGTTTTCTCTGTCAGTGCCAGTTTTGTTGTAGTTGTTGCTGTTTTCTGTGTCAGTGCCAGTGTTGTTGTAGTTGTTGCTGTTTTCTCTGTCAGTGCCAGTGTTGTTGTTGTTGTTGTGTTTTCTCTGTCAGTGCCAGTGTTGTAGTTGTTGCCGTTTTCTCTGTCAGTGACAGTGTTGTTGTTGTTGTTGCTGTTGCTGTTGCTGTTTTCTGTGTCAGTGCCAGTGTTGTTGTTGTTGTTGCTGTTTTCTGTGTCAGTGCCAGTGTTGTTGTAGTTGTTGCTGTTTTCTCTGTCAGTGCCAGTGTTGTTGTTGTTGCTGTTTTCTCTGTCAGTGCCAGTGTTGTAGTTGTTGCTGTTTTCTCTGTCAGTGCCAGTGTTGTTGTAGTTGTTGCTGTTTTCTGTGTCAGTGCCAGTGTTGTTGTTGTTGCTGTTTTCTGTGTCAGTGCCAGTGTTGTTGTTGTTGCTGTTTTCTCTGTCAGTGCCAATGTTGTTGTTGTTGCTATTTTCACTGTCAGTGCCAGTGTTGTTGTTGTTGCTGTTTTCTGTGTCAGTGCCAGTGTTGTTGTTGTTGTTGCTGTTTTCTGTGTCAGTGCCAGTGTTGTTGTAGTTGTTGCTGTTTTCTGTGTCAGTGCCAATGTTGTTGTAGTTGTTGCTGTTTTCTCTGTCAGTGCCAGTGTTGTTGTAGTTGTTGCTGTTTTCTCTGTCAGTGCCAGTGTTGTTGTAGTTGTTGCTATTTTCTGTGTCAGTGCCAGTGTTGTTGTTGTTGCTGTTTTCTCTGTCAGTTCCAGTGTTGTTGAAGTTGTTGCTGTTTTCTGTGTCAGTGCCAGTGTTGTTGTAGTTGTTGCTGTTTTCTGTGTCAGTGCCAGTGTTGTTGTAGTTGTTGCTGTTTTCTCTGCCAGTGCCAGTGTTGTTGTAGTTGTTGCTGTTTTCTGTGTCAGTGGCAGTGTTGTTGCTGTTGTTGCTGTTTTCTCTGTCAGTGCCAGTGTTGTTGTAGTTGTTGCTGTTTTCTCTGTCAGTGCCAGTGTTGTTGTAGTTGTTGTTGTTTTCTGTGTCAGTGCCAGTGTTGTTGTAGTTGTTGTTGTTTTCTCTGTCAGTGCCAGTGTTGTTGTTGTTGTTGCTGCTTTCTCTGTCAGTGCCAGTGTTGTAGTTGTTGCTGTTTTCTCTGTCAGTGCCAGTGTTGTTGTTGTTGCTGTTTTCTGTGTCAGTGCCAGTGTTGTTGTTGTTGCTGTTTTCTCTGTCAGTGCCAGTGCTGTTGCTGTTGCTATTTTCACTGTCAGTGCCAGTGTTGTTGCTGTTGCTATTTTCACTGTCAGTGCCAGTGTTGTTGTTGTTGCTGTTTTCTGTGTCAGTGCCAGAGTTGTTGTTGTTACTGTTGCTGTTTTCTGTGTCAGTGCCACGGTTGTTGCTGTTTTCTGTGTCAGTGCCAGTGTTGTTGCTGTTGTTGCTGTTTTCTGTGTCAGTGCCAGAGTTGTTGTTGCTGTTGTTGCTGTTTTCCGTGCCAGTGTTGTTGTAGTTGTTGCTGTTTTCTGTGTCAGTGCCGGTGTTGTTGTTGTTGCTGTTTTCTCTGTCAGTGCCAGTGTTGTTGTTGTTGCTGTTTTCTCTGTCAGTGCCAGTGTTGTAGTTGTTGCTGTTTTCTCTGTCAGTGCCAGTGTTGTTGTAGTTGTTGCTGTTTTCTGTGTCAGTGCCAGTGTTGTTGTAGTTGTTGCTGTTTTCTCTGTCAGTGCCAGTGTTGTTGTAGTTGTTGATGTTTTCTCTGCCAGTGCCAGTGTTGTTGTAGTTGTTGCTGTTTTCTGTGTCAGTGCCAGTATTGTTGTAGTTGTTGCTGTTTTCTCTGTCAGTGCCAGTGTTGTTGTAGTTGTTGCTGTTTTCTCTGTCAGTGCCAGTGTTGTTGTAGTTGTTGCTGTTTTCTGTGTCAGTGTCAGTGTTGTTGTTGTTGCTGTTTTCTCTGTCAGTGCCAGTGTTGTTGTAGTTGTTGCTGTTTTCTCTGTCAGTGCCAGTGTTGTTGTAGTTGTTGCTGTTTTCTGTGTCAGTGTCAGTGTTGTTGTTGTTGCTGTTTTCTCTGTCAGTGCCACTGTTGTTGTTGCTGTTTTCTGTGTCAGTGCCAGTGTTGTTGTTGTTGCTGTTTTCTCTGTCAGTGTCAGTGTTGTTGTTGCTGTTTTCTGTGTCAGTGCCATTGTTATTGCTGTTGTTGCTGTTTTCAGTGCTGTTGCTGTTGCTATTTTCACTGTCAGTGCCAGTGTTGTTGCTGTTGCTATTTTCACTGTCAGTGCCAGTGTTGTTGTTGTTGCTGTTTTCTGTGTCAGTGCCAGAGTTGTTGTTGTTACTGTTGCTGTTTTCTGTGTCAGTTCCAGTGTTGCTGTTGCTGTTTTCTGTGCCAGTGCCAGTGTTATTGTTGCTGTTGTTGCTGTTTTCTGTGTCAGTGCCACGGTTGTTGCTGTTGTTGCTGTTTTCTGTGTCAGTGCCAGTGTTGTTGCTGTTGTTGCTGTTTTCTGTGTCAGTGCCAGAGTTGTTGTTGCTGTTGTTGCTGTTTTCCGTGCCAGTGTTGTTGTAGTTGTTGCTGTTTTCTGTGTCAGTGTCGGTGTTGTTGTTGTTGCTGTTTTCTCTGTCAGTGCCAGTGTTGTTGTTGTTGCTGTTTTCTCTGTCAGTGCCAGTGTTGTAGTTGTTGCTGTTTTCTCTGTCAGTGCCAGTGTTGTTGTAGTTGTTGCTGTTTTCTGTGTCAGTGCCAGTGTTGTTGTTGTTGCTGTTTTTTGTGTCAGTGCCAGTGTTGTTGTTGTTGCTGTTTTCTCTGTCAGTGCCAGTGTTGTTGTTGTTGCTATTTTCACTGTCAGTGCCAGTGTTGTTGTTGTTGCTGTTTTCTGTGTCAGTGCCAGTGTTGTTGTTGTTGCTGTTTTCTGTGTCAGTGCCAGTGTTGTTGTAGTTGTTGCTGTTTTCTGTGTCAGTGCCAGTGTTGTTGTAGTTGTTGCTGTTTTCTCTGTCAGTGCCAGTGTTGTTGTAGTTGTTGCTGTTTTCTCTGTCAGTGCCAGTGTTGTTGTAGTTGTTGCTGTTTTCTGTGTCAGTGCCAGTGTTGTTGTTGTTGCTGTTTTCTCTGTCAGTGCCAGTGTTGTTGTAGTTGTTGCTGTTTTCTGTGTCAGTGCCACTGTTGTTGTTGCTGTTTTCTGTGTCAGTGCCAGTGTTGTTGTTGGTGCTGTTTTCTCTGTCAGTGCCAGTGTTGTTGTTGCTGTTTTCTCTGTCAGTGTCAGTGTTGTTGTTGCTGTTTTCTGTGTCAGTGCCATTGTTATTGCTGTTGTTGCTGTTTTCTGTGTCAGTGCCAGTGTTGTTGTTGCTGTTGTTGCTGTTTTCTGTGTCAGTGCCAGTGTTGTTGCTGTTGCTGTTTTCTCTGTCAGTCCCAGTGTTGTTGTAGTTGTTGCTGTTTTCTCTGTCAGTGCCAGTGTTGTAGTTGTTGGTGTTTTCTGTGTCAGTGCCAGTGTTGTTGTTGTTGCTGTTTTCTCTGTCAGTGCCAGTGTTGTTGTAGTTGTTGCTGTTTTCTCTGTCAGTGCCAGTGTTGTTGTAGTTGTTGCTGTTTTCTGTGTCAGTTCCGGTGTTGTTGTTGTTGCTGTTTTCTCTGTCAGTGCCAGTGTTGTTGTTGTTGCTGTTTTCTCTGTCAGTGCCAGTGTTGTTGTTGCTGTTTTCTGTGTCAGTGCCAGTGTTGTTGTTGTTGCTGTTTTCTGTGTCAGTGCCAGTGTTGTTGTAGTTGTTGCTGTTTTCTGTGTCAGTGCCAGTGTTGTTGTAGTTGTTGCTGTTTTCTGTGTCAGTGCCAGTGTTGTTGTAGTTGTTGCTGTTTTCTGTGTCAGTGCCAGTGTTGTTGTAGTTGTTGCTGTTTTCTCTGTCAGTGCCAGTGTTGTTGTAGTTGTTGGTGTTTTCTGTGTCAGTGCCAGTGTTGTTGTTGTTGCTGTTTTCTCTGTCAGTGCCAGTGTTGTTGTAGTTGTTGCTGTTTTCTGTGTCAGTGCCAGTGTTGTTGTAGTTTTTTGCTGTTTTCTGTGTCAGTGCAACTGTTGTTGTTGCTGTTTTCTGTGTCAGTGCCAGTGTTGTTGTTGTTGCTGTTTTCTCTGTCAGTGCCAGTGTTGTTGTTGCTGTTTTCTCTGTCAGTGCCAGTGTTGTTGTTGCTGTTTTCTGTGTCAGTGCCAGTGTTGTTGTTGCTGTTGCTGTTTTCTGTGTCAGTGCCAGTGTTGTTGTTGCTGTTGTTGCTGTTTTCTGTGTCAGTGCCAGTGTTGTTGCTGTTGCAGTTTTCTCTGTCAGTGCCAGTGTTGTTGTAGTTGTTGCTGTTTTCTCTGTCAGTGCCAGTGTTGTTGTAGTTGTTGCTGTTTTCTGTGTCAGTGCCAGTGTTGTTGTTGTTGCTGTTTTCTCTGTCAGTGCCTGTGTTGTTGTAGTTGTTGCTGTTTTCTCTGTCAGTGCCAGTGTTGTTGTAGTTGTTGCTGTTTTCTGTGTCAGTGCCAGTGTTGTTGCTGTTGTTGCTGTTTTCTGTGTCTGTGCCAGTGTTGTTGTTGTTGCTGTTTTCTCTGTCAGTGCCAGTGTTGTTGTTGTTGCTGTTTTCTGTGTCAGTGCCAGTGTTGTTGTAGTTGTTGCTGCTTTCTGTGTCAGTGCCACTGTTGTTGTTGCTGTTTTCTGTGTCAGTGCCAGTGTTGTTGTTGTTGCTGTTTTCTCTGTCAGCGCCAGTGTTGTTGTTGCTGTTTTCTCTGTCAGTGCCAGTGTTGTTGTTGTTGCTGTTTTCTGTGTCAGTGCCATTGTTATTGCTGTTGTTGCTGTTTTCTGTGTCAGTGCCAGTGTTGTTGTTGCTGTTGTTGCTGTTTTCTGTGTCAGTGCCAGTGTTGTTGTAGTTGTTGCTGTTTTCTGTGTCAGTGCCACTGTTGTTGTTGCTGTTTTCTGTGTCAGTGCCAGTGTTGTTGTTGTTGCTGTTTTCTCTGTCAGCGCCAGTGTTGTTGTTGCTGTTTTCTCTGTCAGTGCCAGTGTTGTTGTTGTTGCTGTTTTCTCTGTCAGTGCCAGTGTTGTTGTAGTTGTTGCTGTTTTCTCTGTCAATGCCAGTGTTGTAGTTGTTGCTGTTTTCTGTGTCAGTGCCAGTGTTGTAGTTGTTGCTGTTTTCTCTGTCAGTGCCAGTGTTGTTGTAGTTGTTGCTGTTTTCTGTGTCAGTGCCGGTGTTGTTGTTGTTGCTGTTTTCTCTGTCAGTGCCAGTGTTGTTGTTGTTGCTGTTTTCTCTGTCAGTGCCAGTGTTGTTGTTGTTGCTGTTTTCTGTGTCAGTGCCAGTGTTGTTGTTGTTGCTGTTTTCTGTGTCAGTGCCAGTGTTGTTGTAGTTGTTGCTGTTTTCTGTGTCAGTGCCAGTGTTGTTGTAGTTGTTGCTGTTTTCTGTGTCAGTGCCAGTGTTGTTGTAGTTGTTGCTGTTTTTCTGTGAGTGCCAGTGTTGTTGTAGTTGTTGCTGTTTTCTCTGTCAGTGCCAGTGTTGTTGTAGTTGTTGCTGTTTTCTGTGTCAGTGCCAGTGTTGTTGTTGTTGCTGTTTTCTCTGTCAGTGCCAGTGTTGTTGTAGTTGTTGCTGTTTTCTGTGTCAGTGCCAGTGTTGTTGTAGTTGTTGCTGTTTTCTCTGTCAGTGCCAGTGTTGTTGTTGTTGCTGTTTTCTCTGTCAGTGCCAGTGTTGTTGTAGTTGTTGCTGTTTTCTCTGTCAGTGCCAGTTTTGTTGTAGTTGTTGCTGTTTTCTGTGTCAGTGCCAGTGTTGTAGTTGTTGCTGTTTTCTCTGTCAGTGCCAGTGTTGTTGTAGTTGTTGCTGTTTTCTGTGTCAGTGCCAGTGTTGTTGTTGTTGCTGTTTTTTGTGCCAGTGCCAGTGTTGTTGTTGTTGCTGTTTTCTCTGTCAGTGCCAGTGTTGTTGTTGTTGCTATTTTCACTGTCAGTGCCAGTGTTGTTGTTGTTGCTGTTTTCTGTGTCAGTGCCAGTGTTGTTGTTGTTGTTGCTGTTTTCTGTGTCAGTGCCAGTGTTGTTGTAGTTGTTGCTGTTTTCTGTGTCAGTGCCAGTGTTGTTGTAGTTGTTGCTGTTTTCTCTGTCAGTGCCAGTGTTGTTGTAGTTGTTGCTGTTTTCTCTGTCAGTGCCAGTGTTGTAGTAGTTGTTGCTGTTTTCTGTGTCAGTGCCAGTGTTGTTGTTGTTGCTGTTTTCTCTGTCAGTGCCAGTGTTGTTGAAGTTGTTGCTGTTTTCTGTGTCAGTGCCAGTGTTGTTGTAGTTGTTGCTGTTTTCTGTGTCAGTGCCAGTGTTGTTGTAGTTGTTGGTGTTTTCTCTGTCAGTGCCAGTGTTGTTGTAGTTGTTGATGTTTTCTCTGCCAGTGCCAGTGTTGTTGTAGTTGTTGCTGTTTTCTGTGTCAGTGCCAGTGTTGTTGTAGTTGTTGCTGTTTTCTCTGTCAGTGCCAGTGTTGTTGTAGTTGTTGCTGTTTTCTCTGTCAGTGCCAGTGTTGTTGTAGTTGTTGCTGTTTTCTGTGTCAGTGCCAGTGTTGTTGTTGTTGCTGTTTTCTCTGTCAGTGCCAGTGTTGTTGTAGTTGTTGCTGTTTTCTGTGTCAGTGCCACTGTTGTTGTTGCTGTTTTCTGTGTCAGTGCCAGTGTTGTTGTTGTTGCTGTTTTCTCTGTCAGTGCCAGTGTTGTTGTTGCTGTTTTCTCTGTCAGTGCCAGTGTTGTTGTTGCTGTTTTCTGTGTCAGTGCCATTGTTATTGCTGTTGTTGCTGTTTTCTGTGTCAGTGCCAGTGTTGTTGTTGCTGTTGTTGCTGTTTTCTGTGTCAGTGCCAGTGTTGTTGCTGTTGCTGTTTCCTCTGTCAGTGCCAGTGTTGTTGTAGTTGTTGCTGTTTTCTCTGTCAGTGCCAGTGTTGTAGTTGTTGCTGTTTTCTGTGTCAGTGCCAGTGTTGTTGTTGTTGCTGTTTTCTCTGTCAGTGCCAGTGTTGTTGTAGTTGTTGCTGTTTTCTCTGTCAGTGCCAGTGTTGTTGTAGTTGTTGCTGTTTTCTGTGTCAGTGCCGGTGTTGTTGTTGTTGCTGTTTTCTCTGTCAGTGCCAGTGTTGTTGTTGCTGCTGTTTTCTCTGTCAGTGCCAGTGTTGTTGTTGTTGCTGTTTTCTGTGTCAGTGCCAGTGTTGTTGTTGTTGCTGTTTTCTGTGTCAGTGCCAGTGTTGTTGTAGTTGTTGCTGTTTTCTGTGTCAGTGCCAGTGTTGTTGTAGTTGTTGCTGTTTTCTGTGTCAGTGCCAGTGTTGTTGTAGTTGTTGCTGTTTTCTCTGTGAGTGCCAGTGTTGTTGTAGTTGTTGCTGTTTTCTCTGTCAGTGCCAGTGTTGTTGTAGTTGTTGCTGTTTTCTCTGTCAGTGCCAGTGTTGTTGTTGTTGCTGTTTTCTGTATCAGTGCCAGTGTTGTTGTTGTTGCTGTTTTCTCTGTCAGTGCCAGTGTTGTTGTAGTTGTTGCCGTTTTCTGTGTCAGTGCCACTGTTGTTGTTGCTGTTTTCTGTGTCAGTGCCAGTGTTGTTGTTGTTGCTGTTTTCTCTGTCAGTGCCAGTGTTGTTGTTGCTGTTTTCTCTGTCAGTGCCAATGTTGTTGTTGTTGCTGTTTTCTGTGTCAGTGCCAGTGTTGTTGTTGCTGTTGTTGCTGTTTTCTGTGTCAGTGCCAGTGTTGTTGTTGCTATTGTTGCTGTTTTCTGTGTCAGTGCCAGTGTTGTTGCTGTTGCTGTTTTCTCTGTCAGTGCCAGTGTTGTTGTAGTTGTTGCTGTTTTCTGTGTCAGTGCCAGTGTTGTTGTTGTTGCTGTTTTCTTTGTCAGTGCCAGTGTTGTTGTAGTTGTTGCTGTTTTCTCTGTCAGTGCCAGTGTTGTTCTAGTTGTTGCTGTTTTCTGTGTCAGTGCCAGTGTTGTCGTAGTTGTTGCTGTTTTCTGTGTCAGTACCAGTGTTGTTGTAGTTGTTGCTGTTTTCTCTGTGAGTGCCAGTGTTGTTGTAGTTGTTGCTGTTTTCTCTGTCAGTGCCAGTGTTGTTGTAGTTGTTGCTGTTTTCTGTGTCAGTGCCAGTGTTGTTGTTGTTGCTGTTTTCTCTGTCAGTACCAGTGTTGTTGTAGTTGTTGCTGTTTTCTGTGTCAGTGCCAGTGTTGTTGTAGTTGTTGCTGTTTTCTCTGTCAGTGCCAGTGTTGTTGTTGTTGTTGTTGTTTTCTCTGTCAGTGCCAGTGTTGTTGTAGTTGTTGCTGTTTTCTCTGTCAGTGCCAGTTTTGTTGTAGTTGTTGCTGATTTCTGTGTCAGTGCCAGTGTTGTTGTAGTTGATGCTGTTTTCTCTGTCAGTGCCAGTGTTGTTGTTGTTGTTGTGTTTTCTCTGTCAGTGCCAGTGTTGTAGTTGTTGCTGTTTTCTCTGTCAGTGCCAGTGTTGTTGTTGTTGTTGCTGTTGCTGTTTTCTGTGTCAGTGCCAGTGTTGTTGTTGCTGTTTTCTGTGTCAGTGCCAGTGTTGTTGTAGTTGTTGCTGTTTTCTCTGTCAGTACCAGTGTTGTTGTTGTTGCTGTTTTCTCTGTCAGTGCCAGTGTTGTAGTTGTTGCTGTTTTCTCTGTCAGTGCCAGAGTTGTTGTAGTTGTTGCTGTTTTCTGTGTCAGTGCCAGTGTTGTTGTTGTTGCTGTTTTCTGTGTCAGTGCCAGTGTTGTTGTTGTTGCTGTTTTCTCTGTCAGTGCCAGTGTTGTTGTTGTTGCTATTTTCACTGTCAGTGCCAGTGTTGTTGTTGTTGCTGTTTTCTGTGTCAGTGCCAGTGTTGTTGTTGTTGTTGCTGTTTTCTGTGTCAGTGCCAGTGTTGTTGTAGTTGTTGCTGTTTTCTGTGTCAGTGCCAGTGTTGTTGTAGTTGTTGCTGTTTTCTCTGTCAGTGCCAGTGTTGTTGTAGTTGTTGCTGTTTTCTCTGTGAGTGCCAGTGTTGTTGTAGTTGTTGCTGTTTTCTCTGTCAGTGCCAGTGTTGTTGTAGTTGTTGCTGTTTTCTATGTCAGTGCCAGTGTTGTTGTTGTTGCTGTTTTCTCTGTCAGTGCCAGTGTTGTTGTAGTTGTTGCTGTTTTCTGTGTCAGTGCCAGTGTTGTTGTAGTTGTTGCTGTTTTCTCTGTCAGTGCCAGTGTTGTTGTAGTTGTTGCTGTTTTCTGTGTCAGTGACAGTGTTGTTGTTGCTGTTTTCTGTGTCAGTGCCGGTGTTGTTGTTGTTGCTGTTTTCTCTGTCAGTGCCAGTGTTGTTGTTGTTGCTGTTTTCTCTGTCAGTGCCAGTGTTGTTGTTGTTGCTGTTTTCTGTGTCAGTGCCAGTGTTGTTGTAGTTGTTGCTGTTTTCTGTGTCAGTGCCAGTGTTGTTGCTGTTGCTGTTTTCTCTGTCAGTGCCAGTGTTGTTGTAGTTGTTGCTGCTTTCTCTGTCAGTGCCAGTGTTGTTGTAGTTGTTTCTGTTTTCTGTATCAGTGCCAGTGTTGTTGTTGTTGCTGTTTTCTCTGTCAGTGCCAGTGTTGTTGTAGTTGTTGCCGTTTTCTGTGTCAGTGCCACTGTTGTTGTTGCTGTTTTCTGTGTCAGTGCCAGTGTTGTTGTTGTTGCTGTTTTCTCTGTCAGTGCCAGTGTTGTTGTTGCTGTTTTCTCTGTCAGTGCCAATGTTGTTGTTGTTGCTGTTTTCTGTGTCAGTGCCAGTGTTGTTGTTGCTGTTGTTGCTGTTTTCTGTGTCAGTACCAGTGTTGTTGTTGCTATTGTTGCTGTTTTCTGTGTCAGTGCCAGTGTTGTTGCTGTTGCTGTTTTCTCTGTCAGTGCCAGTGTTGTTGTAGTTGTTGCCGTTTTCTCTGTCAGTGCCAGTGTTGTTGTAGTTGTTGCTGTTTTCTGTGTCAGTGCCAGTGTTGTTGTTGTTGCTGTTTTCTTTGTCAGTGCCAGTGTTGTTGTAGTTGTTGCTGTTTTCTCTGTCAGTGCCAGTGTTGTTCTAGTTGTTGCTGTTTTCTGTGTCAGTGCCAGTGTTGTTGTTGTTGCTGTTTTCTTTGTCAGTGCCAGTGTTGTTGTAGTTGTTGCTGTTTTCTCTGTCAGTGCCAGTGTTGTTCTAGTTGTTGCTGTTTTCTGTGTCAGTGCCAGTGTTGTTGTAGTTGTTGCTGTTTTCTGTGTCAGTACCAGTGTTGTTGTAGTTGTTGCTGTTTTCTCTGTGAGTGCCAGTGTTGTTGTAGTTGTTGCTGTTTTCTCTGTCAGTGCCAGTGTTGTTGTAGTTGTTGCTGTTTTCTGTGTCAGTGCCAGTGTTGTTGTTGTTGCTGTTTTCTCTGTCAGTACCAGTGTTGTTGTAGTTGTTTCTGTTTTCTGTGTCAGTGCCAGTGTTGTTGTTGTTGTTGCTGTTTTCTCTGTCAGTGCCAGTGTTGTTGTAGTTGTTGCTGTTTTCTCTGTCAGTGCCAGTTTTGTTGTAGTTGTTGCTGATTTCTGTGTCAGTGCCAGTGTTGTTGTAGTTGATGCTGTTTTCTCTGTCAGTGCCAGTGTTGTTGTTGTTGTTGTGTTTTCTCTGTCAGTGCCAGTGTTGTAGTTGTTGCTGTTTTCTCTGTCAGTGCCAGTGTTGTTGTTGTTGTTGCTGTTGCTGTTTTCTGTGTCAGTGCCAGTGTTGTTGTTGCTGTTTTCTGTGTCAGTGCCAGTGTTGTTGTAGTTGTTGCTGTTTTCTCTGTCAGTACCAGTGTTGTTGTTGTTGCTGTTTTCTCTGTCAGTGCCAGTGTTGTAGTTGTTGCTGTTTTCTCTGTCAGTGCCAGTGTTGTTGTAGTTGTTGCTGTTTTCTGTGTCAGTGCCAGTGTTGTTGTTGTTGCTGTTTTCTGTGTCAGTGCCAGTGTTGTTGTTGTTGCTGTTTTCTCTGTCAGTGCCAGTGTTGTTGTTGTTGCTATTTTCACTGTCAGTGCCAGTGTTGTTGTTGTTGCTGTTTTCTGTGTCAGTGCCAGTGTTGTTGTTGTTGTTGCTGTTTTCTGTGTCAGTGCCAGTGTTGTTGTTGTTGCTGTTTTCTGTGTCAGTGCCAGTGTTGTTGTTGTTGTTGCTGTTTTCTCTGTCAGTGCCAGTGTTGTTGTAGTTGTTGCTGTTTTCTCTGTCAGTGCCAGCGTTGTTTTAGTTGTTGCTGTTTTCTGTGTCAGTGCCAGTGTTGTTGTTGCTGTTTTCTCTGTCAGTGCCAGTGTTGTTGAAGTTGTTGCTGTTTTCTGTGTCAGTGCCAGTGTTGTTGTAGTTGTTGCTGTTTTCTGTGTCAGTGCCAGTGTTGTTGTAGTTGTTGCTGTTTTCTCTGTCAGTGCCAGTGTTGTTGTAGTTGTTGCTGTTTTCTCTGCCAGTGCCAGTGTTGTTGTAGTTGTTGCTGTTTTCTGTGTCAGTGCCAGTGTTGTTGCTGTTGTTGCTGTTTTCTCTGTCAGTGCCAGTGTTGTTGTAGTTGTTGCTGTTTTCTCTGTCAGTGCCAGTGTTGTTGTAGTTGTTGTTGTTTTCTGTGTCAGTGCCAGTGTTGTTGTAGTTGTTGCTGTTTTCTCTGTCAGTGCCAGTGTTGTTGTTGTTGCTGCTGCTTTCTCTGTCAGTGCCAGTGTTGTAGTTGTTGCTGTTTTCTCTGTCAGTGCCAGTGTTGTTGTTGCTGTTTTCTGTGTCAGTGCCAGTGTTGTTGTTGTTGCTGTTTTCTCTGTCAGTGCCAGTGTTGTTGCCGTTGCTATTTTCACTGTCAGTGCCAGTGTTGTTGCTGTTGCTATTTTCACTGTCAGTGCCAGTGTTGTTGTTGTTGCTGTTTTCTGTGTCAGTGCCAGTGTTGTTGTTGTTACTGTTGCTGTTTTCTGTGTCAGTTCCAGTGTTGCTGTTGCTGTTTTCTGTGCCAGTGCCAGTGTTATTGTTGCTGTTGTTGCTGTTTTCTGTGTCAGTGCCACGGTTGTTGCTGTTGTTGCTGTTTTCTGTGTCAGTGCCAGTGTTGTTGCTGTTGTTGCTGTTTTCTCTGTCAGTGCCAGTGTTGTTGTTGTTGCTGTTTTCTCTGTCAGTGCCAGTGTTGTTGTAGTTGTTGCTGCTTTCTCTGTCAGTGCCAGTGTTGTTGTAGTTGTTTCTGTTTTCTGTATCAGTGCCAGTGTTGTTGTTGTTGCTGTTTTCTCTGTCAGTGCCAGTGTTGTTGTAGTTGTTGCTGTTTTCTGTGTCAGTGCCACTGTTGTTGTTGCTGTTTTCTGTGTCACTGCCAGTGTTGTTGTTGTTGCTGTTTTCTCTGTCAGTGCCAGTGTTGTTGTTGCTGTTTTCTCTGTCAGTGCCAGTGTTGTTGTTGTTGCTGTTTTCTCTGTAAGTGCCAGTGTTGTTGTTGCTGTTGTTGCTGTTTTCTGTGTCAGTGCCAGTGTTGTTGCTGTTGCTGTTTTCTGTGTCAGTGCCAGTGTTGTTGTAGTTGTTGCTGTTTTCTCTGTCAGTGCCAGTGTTGTTGTAGTTGTTGCTGTTTTCTGTGTCAGTGCCAGTGTTGTTGTTGTTGCTGTTTTCTCTGTCAGTGCCAGTGTTGTTGTAGTTGTTGCTGTTTTCTCTGTCAGTGCCAGTGTTGTTGTAGTTGTTGCTGTTTTCTGTGTCAGTGCCAGTGTTGTTGCTGTTGTTGCTGTTTTCTGTGTCAGTGCCAGTGTTGTTGTTGTTGCTGTTTTCTCTGTCAGTGCCAGTGTTGGTGTTGTTGCTGTTTTCTGTGTCAGTGCCAGTGTTGTTGTAGTTGTTGCTGTTTTCTGTGTCAGTGCCAGTGTTGTTGTAGTTGTTGCTGTTTTCTCTGTCAGTGCCAGTGTTGTTGTAGTTGTTGCGGTTTTCTCTGTCAGTGCCAGTGTTGTTGTAGTTGTTGCTGTTTTCTGTGTCAGTGCCAGTGTTGTTGTTGTTGCTGTTTTCTCTGTCAGTGCCAGTGTTGTTGTAGTTGTTGCTGTTTTCTGTGTCAGTGCCACTGTTGTTGTTGCTGTTTTCTGTGTCAGTGCCAGTGTTGTTGTTGTTGCTGTTTTCTCTGTCAGTGCCAATGTTGTTGTTGCTGTTTTCTCTGTCAGTGCCAGTGTTGTTGTTACTGTTTTCTGTGTCAGTGCCATTTTTATTGCTGTTGTTGCGGTTTTCTGTGTCAGTGCCAGTGTTGTTGCTGTTGTTGCTGTTTTCTCTGTCAGTGCCAGTGTTGTTGTTGTTGCTGTTTTCTCTGTCAGTGCCAGTGTTGTTGTAGTTGTTGCTGTTTTCTGTGTCAGTGCCACTGTTGTTGTTGCTGTTTTCTGTGTCAGTGCCAGTGTTGTTGTTGTTGCTGTTTTCTCTGTCAGTGCCAGTGTTGTTGTTGCTGTTTTCTCTGTCAGTGCCAGTGTTGTTGTTGTTGCTGTTTTCTCTGTCAGTGCCAGTGTTGTTGTTGCTGTTGTTGCTGTTTTCTGTGTCAGTGTCAGTGTTGTTGCTGTTGCTGTTTTCTGTGTCAGTGCCAGTGTTGTTGTAGTTGTTGCTGTTTTCTCTGTCAGTGCCAGTGTTGTTGTAGTTGTTGCTGTTTTCTGTGTCAGTGCCAGTGTTGTTGTAGTTGTTGCTGTTTTCTCTGTCAGTGCCAGTGTTGTTGTAGTTGTTGCTGTTTTCTGTGTCAGTGCCAGTGTTGTTGCTGTTGTTGCTGTTTTCTGTGTCAGTGCCAGTGTTGTTGTTGATGCTGTTTTCTCTGTCAGTGCCAGTGTTGTTGTTGTTGCTGTTTTCTGTGTCAGTGCCAGTGT
Organism: Eledone cirrhosa; assembly: GCA_964016885.1. Taxonomy (NCBI): domain Eukaryota; kingdom Metazoa; phylum Mollusca; class Cephalopoda; order Octopoda; family Eledonidae; genus Eledone; species Eledone cirrhosa. The sequence continues at coordinate 254,591,282 of OZ024741.1, read as the reverse complement.
TGTTGTAGTTGTTGCTGTTTTCTGTGTCAGTGCCAGTGTTGTTGTAGTTGTTGCTGTTTTCTCTTTCAGTGCCAGTGTTGTTGTAGTTGTTGCTGTTTTCTCTGTCAGTGCCAGTGTTGTTGTAGTTGTTGCTGTTTTCTGTGTCAGTGCCAGTGTTGTTGTTGTTGCTGTTTTCTCTGTCAGTGCCAGTGTTGTTGTAGTTGTTGCTGTTTTCTGTGTCAGTGCCACTGTTGTTGTTGCTGTTTTCTGTGTCAGTGCCAGTGTTGTTGTTGCTGTTTTCTCTGTCAGTGCCAATGTTGTTGTTGCTGTTTTCTCTGTCAGTGCCAGTGTTGTTGTTGCTGTTTTCTGTGTCAGTGCCATTGTTATTGCTGTTGTTGCGGTTTTCTGTGTCAGTGCCAGTGTTGTTGTTGCTGTTGTTGCTGTTTTCTGTGTCAGTGCCAGTGTTGTTGCTGTTGCTGTTTTCTCTGTCAGTGCCAGTGTTGTTGTAGTTGTTGCTGTTTTCTCTGTCAGTGCCAGTGTTGTAGTTGTTGCTGTTTTCTGTGTCAGTGTCAGTGTTGTTGTTGTTGTTGCTGTTTTCTCTGTCAGTGCCAGTGATGTTGTAGTTGTTGCTGTTTTCTCTGTCAGTGCCAGTGTTGTTGTAGTTGTTGCTGTTTTCTGTGTCAGTGCCGGTGTTGTTGTTGTTGCTGTTTTCTCTGTCAGTGCCAGTGTTGTTGCTGTTGCTATTTTCACTGTCAGTGCCAGTGTTGTTGTTGTTGCTGTTTTCTGTGTCAGTGCCAGTGTTGTTGTTGTTACTGTTGCTGTTTTCTGTGTCAGTTCCAGTGTTGCTGTTGCTGTTTTCTGTGCCAGTGCCAGTGTTATTGTTGCTGTTGTTGCTGTTTTCTGTGTCAGTGCCACGGTTGTTGCTGTTGTTGCTGTTTTCTGTGTCAGTGCCAGTGTTGTTGCTGTTGTTGCTGTTTTCTCTGTCAGTGCCAGTGTTGTTGTTGTTGCTGTTTTCTCTGTCAGTGCCAGTGTTGTTGTAGTTGTTGCTGCTTTCTCTGTCAGTGCCAGTGTTGTTGTAGTTGTTTCTGTTTTCTGTATCAGTGCCAGTGTTGTTGTTGTTGCTGTTTTCTCTGTCAGTGCCAGTGTTGTTGTAGTTGTTGCTGTTTTCTGTGTCAGTGCCACTGTTGTTGTTGCTGTTTTCTGTGTCAGTGCCAGTGTTGTTGTTGTTGCTGTTTTCTCTGTCAGTGCCAGTGTTGTTGTTGCTGTTTTCTCTGTCAGTGCCAGTGTTGTTGTTGTTGCTGTTTTCTCTGTCAGTGCCAGTGTTGTTGTTGCTGTTGTTGCTGTTTTCTGTGTCAGTGCCAGTGTTGTTGCTGTTGATGTTTTCTGTGTCAGTGCCAGTGTTGTTGTAGTTGTTGCTGTTTTCTCTGTCAGTGCCAGTGTTGTTGTAGTTGTTGCTGTTTTCTGTGTCAGTGCCAGTGTTGTTGTTGTTGCTGTTTTCTCTGTCAGTGCCAGTGTTGTTGTAGTTGTTGCTGTTTTCTCTGTCAGTGCCAGTGTTGTTGTAGTTGTTGCTGTTTTCTGTGTCAGTGCCAGTGTTGTTGCTGTTGTTGCTGTTTTCTGTGTCAGTGCCAGTGTTGTTGTTGTTGCTGTTTTCTCTGTCAGTGCCAGTGTTGTTGTTGTTGCTGTTTTCTGTGTCAGTGCCAGTGTTGTTGTAGTTGTTGCTGTTTTCTGTGTCAGTGCCAGTGTTGTTGTAGTTGTTGCTGTTTTCTCTGTCAGTGCCAGTGTTGTTGTAGTTGTTGCTGTTTTCTCTGTCAGTGCCAGTGTTGTTGTAGTTGTTGCTGTTTTCTGTGTCAGTGCCAGTGTTGTTGTTGTTGCTGTTTTCTCTGTCAGTGCCAGTGTTGTTGTAGTTGTTGCTGTTTTCTGTGTCAGTGCCACTGTTGTTGTTGCTGTTTTCTGTGTCAGTGCCAGTGTTGTTGTTGTTGCTGTTTTCTCTGTCAGTGCCAATGTTGTTGTTGCTGTTTTCTCTGTCAGTGCCAGTGTTGTTGTTGCTGTTTTCTGTGTCAGTGCCATTGTTATTGCTGTTGTTGCGGTTTTCTGTGTCAGTGCCAGTGTTGTTGCTGTTGTTGCTGTTTTCTCTGTCAGTGCCAGTGTTTTTGTTGTTGCTGTTTTCTCTGTCAGTGCCAGTGTTGTTGTAGTTGTTGCTGCTTTCTCTGTCAGTGCCAGTGTTGTTGTAGTTGTTTCTGTTTTCTGTATCAGTGCCAGTGTTGTTGTTGTTGCTGTTTTCTCTGTCAGTGCCAGTGTTGTTGTAGTTGTTGCTGTTTTCTGTGTCAGTGCCACTGTTGTTGTTGCTGTTTTCTGTGTCAGTGCCAGTGTTGTTGTTGTTGCTGTTTTCTCTGTCAGTGCAAGTGTTGTTGTTGCTGTTTTCTCTGTCAGTGCCAGTGTTGTTGTTGTTGCTGTTTTCTCTGTCAGTGCCAGTGTTGTTGTTGCTGTTGTTGCTGTTTTCTGTGTCAGTGCCAGTGTTGTTGCTGTTGCTGTTTTCTGTGTCAGTGCCAGTGTTGTTGTAGTTGTTGCTGTTTTCTCTGTCAGTGCCAGTGTTGTTGTAGTTGTTGCTGTTTTCTGTGTCAGTGCCAGTGTTGTTGTTGTTGCTGTTTTCTCTGTCAGTGCCAGTGTTGTTGTAGTTGTTGCTGTTTTCTCTGTCAGTGCCAGTGTTGTTGTAGTTGTTGCTGTTTTCTGTGTCAGTGCCAGTGTTGTTGCTGTTGTTGCTGTTTTCTGTGTCAGTGCCAGTGTTGTTGTTGTTGCTGTTTTCTCTGTCAGTGCCAGTGTTGTTGTTGTTGCTGTTTTCTGTGTCAGTGCCAGTGTTGTTGTAGTTGTTGCTGTTTTCTGTGTCAGTGCCAGTGTTGTTGTAGTTGTTGCTGTTTTCTCTGTCAGTGCCAGTGTTGTTGTAGTTGTTGCTGTTTTCTCTGTCAGTGCCAGTGTTGTTGTAGTTGTTGCTGTTTTCTGTGTCAGTGCCAGTGTTGTTGTTGTTGCTGTTTTCTCTGTCAGTGCCAGTGTTGTTGTAGTTGTTGCTGTTTTCTGTGTCAGTGCCACTGTTGTTGTTGCTGTTTTCTGTGTCAGTGCCAGTGTTGTTGTTGTTGCTGTTTTCTCTGTCAGTGCCAATGTTGTTGTTGCTGTTTTCTCTGTCAGTGCCAGTGTTGTTGTTGCTGTTTTCTGTGTCAGTGCCATTGTTATTGCTGTTGTTGCGGTTTTCTGTGTCAGTGCCAGTGTTGTTGTTGCTGTTGTTGCTGTTTTCTGTGTCAGTGCCAGTGTTGTTGCTGTTGCTGTTTTCTCTGTCAGTGCCAGTGTTGTTGTAGTTGTTGCTGTTTTCTCTGTCAGTGCCAGTGTTGTAGTTGTTGCTGTTTTCTGTGTCAGTGTCAGTGTTGTTGTTGTTGTTGCTGTTTTCTCTGTCACTGCCAGTGATGTTGTAGTTGTTGCTGTTTTCTCTGTCAGTGCCAGTGTTGTTGTAGTTGTTGCTGTTTTCTGTGTCAGTGCCGGTGTTGTTGTTGTTGCTGTTTTCTCTGTCAGTGCCAGTGTTGTTGTTGTTGCTGTTTTCTCTGTCAGTGCCAGTGTTGTTGTTGTTGCTGTTTTCTCTGTCAGTGTCAGTGTTGTTGTTGTTGCTGTTTTCTGTGTCAGTGCCAGTGTTGTTGTAGTTGTTGCTGTTTTCTGTGTCAGTGCCAGTGTTGTTGTAGTTGTTGCTGTTTTCTGTGTCAGTGCCAGTGTTGTTGTAGTTGTTGCTGTTTTCTCTGTGAGTGCCAGTGTTGTTGTAGTTGTTGCTGTTTTCTCTGTCAGTGCCAGTGTTGTTGTAGTTGTTGCTGTTTTCTATGTCAGTGCCAGTGTTGTTGTTGTTGCTGTTTTCTCTGTCAGTGCCAGTGTTGTTGTAGTTGTTGCTGTTTTCTGTGTCAGTGCCAGTGTTGTTGTAGTTGTTGCTGTTTTCTCTGTCAGTGCCAGTGTTGTTGTAGTTGTTGCTGTTTTCTGTGTCAGTGACAGTGTTGTTGTTGCTGTTTTCTGTGTCAGTGCCGGTGTTGTTGTTGTTGCTGTTTTCTCTGTCAGTGCCAGTGTTGTTGTTGTTGCTGTTTTCTCTGTCAGTGCCAGTGTTGTTGTTGTTGCTGTTTTCTGTGTCAGTGCCAGTTTGTTGTAGTTGTTGCTGTTTTCTGTGTCAGTGCCAGTGTTGTTGTAGTTGTTGCTGTTTTCTGTGTCAGTGCCAGTGTTGTTGTTATTGCTGTTTTCTCTGTCAGTGCCAGTGTTGTTGTAGTTGTTGCTGTTTTCTCTGTCAGTGCCAGTTTTGTAGTTGTTGCTGTTTTCTCTGTCAGTGCCAGTGTTGTTGTTGTTGTTGCTGTTGCTGTTTTCTGTGTCAGTGCAAGTGTTGTTGTAGTTGTTGCTGTTTTCTCTGTCAGTGCCAGTGTTGTTGTTGTTGTTGCTGTTTTCTCTGTCAGTGCCAGTGTTGTAGTTGTTGCTGTTTTCTCTGTCAGTGCCAGTGTTGTTGTTGTTGTTGCTGTTGCTGTTTTCTGTGCCAGTGCCAGTGTTATTGTTGCTGTTGTTGCTGTTTTCTGTGTCAGTGCCACTGTTGTTGTTGCTGTTGTTGCTGTTTTCTGTGTCAGTGCCATTGTTGTTGTTGCTGTTTTCTCTGTCAGTGCCAGTGTTGTTGTTGCTGTTTTCTCTGTCAGTGCCAGTGTTGTTGTTGTTGCTGTTTTCTGTGTCAGTGCCAGTGTTGTTGTTGCTGTTGTTGCTGTTTTCTGTGTCAGTGCCAGTGTTGTTGCTGTTGTTGCTGTTTTCTGTGCCAGTGCCAGTGTTGTTGCTGTTGCTGTTTTCTCTGTCAGTGCCAGTGTTGTTGTAGTTGTTGCTGTTTTCTCTGTCAGTGCCAGTGTTGTTGTAGTTGTTGCTGATTTCTGTGCCAGTGCCAGTGTTGTTGTTGTTGCTGTTTTCTCTGTCAGTGCAAGTGTTGTTGTAGTTGTTGCTGTTTTCTCTGTCAGTGCCAGTGTTGTTGTAGTTGTTGCTGTTTTCTGTGTCAGTGCCGGTGTTGTTGTTGTTGCTGTTTTCTCTGTCAGTGCCAATGTTGTTGTAGTTGTTGCTGTTTTCACTGTCATTGCCAGTGTTGTTGTAGTTGTTGCTGTTTTCTGTGTCAGTGCCAGTGTTGTTGTAGTTGTTGCTGTTTTCTCTGTCAGTGCCAGTGTTGTTGTAGTTGTTGCTGTTTTCTCTGTCAGTGCCAGTGTTGTTGTAGTTGTTGCTGTTTTCTGTGTCAGTGCCAGTGTTGTTGTTGTTGCTGTTTTCTCTGTCAGTGCCAGTGTTGTTGAAGTTGTTGCTGTTTTCTGTGTCAGTGCCAGTGTTGTTGTAGTTGTTGCTGTTTTCTCTGTCAGTGCCAGTGTTGTTGTTGTTGCTATTTTCACTGTCAGTGCCAGTGTCGTTGTTGTTGCTGTTTTCTGTGTCAGTGCCAGTGTTATTGTTGTTGTTGCTGTTTTCTGTGTCAGTGCCAGTGTTGTTGTAGTTGTTGCTGTTTTCTGTGTCAGTGCCAGTGTTGTTGTAGTTGTTGCTATTTTCTCTGTCAGTGCCAGTGTTGTTGTAGTTGTTGCTGTTTTCTGTGTCAGTGGCAGTGTTGTTGTTGTTGTTGCTGTTTTCTCTGTCAGTGCCAGTGTTGTTGAAGTTGTTGCTGTTTTCTGTGTCAGTGCCAGTGTTGTTGTTGTTGCTGTTTTCTCTGTCAGTGCCAGTGTTGTTGTAGTTGTTGCTGTTTTCTGTGTCAGTGCCACTGTTGTTGCTGTTTTCTGTGTCAGTGCCAGTGTTGTTGTTGTTGCTGTTTTCTCTGTCAGTGCCAGTGTTGTTGTTGCTGTTTTCTCTGTCAGTGCCAGTGTTGTTGTTGTTGCTGTTTTCTGTGTCAGTGCCATTGTTATTGCTGTTGTTGCTGTTTTCTGTGTCAGTCCCAGTGTTGTTGCTTTTGTTGCGGTTTTCTGTGTCAGTGCCAGTGTTGTTGCTGTTGCTGTTTTCTCTGTCAGTGCCAGTGTTGTTGTAGTTGTTGCTGTTTTCTCTGTCAGTGCCAGTGTTGTAGTTGTTGCTGTTTTCTGTGTCAGTGCCAGTGTTGTTGTTGTTGCTGTTTTCTCTGACAGTGCCAGTGTTGTTGTAGTTGTTGCTGTTTTCTCTGTCAGTGCCAGTGTTGTTGTAGTTGTTGCTGTTTTCTGTGTCAGTGCCGGTGTTGTTGTTGTTGCTGTTTTCTCTGTCAGTGCCAGTGTTGTTGTTGTTGCTGTTTTCTCTGTCAGTGCCAGTGTTGTTGTTGTTGCTGTTTTCTCTGTCAGTGCCAGTGTTGTTGTAGTTGTTGCTGTTTTCTCTGTCAGTGCCAGTTTTGTTGTTGTTGTTGCTGTTTTCTGTGTCAGTGCCAGTGTTGTTGTAGTTGTTGCTGTTTTCTCTGTCAGTGCCAGTGTTGTTGTTGTTGTTGCTGTTTTCTCTGTCAGTGCCAGTGTTGTAGTTGTTGATGTTTTCTCTGTCAGTGCCAGTGTTGTTGTTGTTGTTGCTGTTTTCTCTGTCAGTGCCAGTGTTGTTGTTGCTATTTTCACTGTCAGTGCCAGTGTTGTTGTTGTTGCTGTTTTCTGTGTCAGTGCCAGTGTTGTTGTTGTTACTGTTGCTGTTTTCTGTGTCAGTGCCACTGTTCTTGTTGCTGTTTTCTGTGTCAGTGCCACTGTTGTTGTTGCTGTTTTCTGTGTCAGTGCCAGTGTTGTTGTTGTTACTGTTGCTGTTTTCTGTGCCAGTGCCAGTGTTATTGTTCCTGTTGTTGCTGTTTTCTGTGTCAGAGCCACTGTTGTTGCTGTTGTTGCTGTTTTCTGTGTCAGTGCCAGTGTTGTTGTTGCTGTTGTTGCTGTTTTCTGTGTCAGTGCCAGTGTTGTTGTTGCTGTTGTTGCTGTTTTCCGTGCCAGTGTTGTTGTAGTTGTTGCTGTTTTCTGTGTCAGTGCCAGTGTTCTTGCTGTTGCTGTTTTCCTGTGTCAGTGCCAGTGTTGTTGTTGTTACTGTTGCTGTTTTCTGTGTCAGTTCCAGTGTTGTTGTTGTTGCTGTTGCTGTTTTCTGTGCCAGTGCCAGTGTTATTGTTGCTGTTGTTGCTGTTTTCTGTGTCAGTGCCACTGTTGTTGTTGCTGTTGTTGCTGTTTTCTGTGTCAGTGCCAGTGTTGTTGTTGTTGCTGTTTTCTCTGTCAGTGCCAGTGTTGTTGTAGTTGTTGCTGTTTTCTCTGTCAGTGCCAGTGTTGTTGTAGTTGTTGCTGTTTTCTGTGTCAGTGCCGGTGTTGTTGTTGTTGCTGTTTTCTCTGTCAGTGCCAGTGTTGTTGTTGTTGCTGTTTTCTCTGTCAGTGCCAGTGTTGTTGTTGTTGCTGTTTTCTCTGTCAGTGCCACTGTTGTTGTAGTTGTTGCTGTTTTCTGTGTCAGTGCCAGTGTTGTTGTAGTTGTTGCTGTTTTCTCTGTCAGTGCCAGTGTTGTTGTAGTTGTTGCTGTTTACTCTGTCAGTGCCAGTGTTGTTGTTGTTGCTGTTTTCTCTGTCAGTGCCAGTGTTGTTGTAGTTGTTGCTGTTTTCTCTGTCAGTGCCAGTGTTGTTGTAGTTGTTGCTGTTTTCTCTGTCAGTGCCAGTTTTGTTGTAGTTGTTGCTGTTTTCTGTGTCAGTGCCAGTGTTGTTGTTGTTGCTGTTTTCTCTGTCAGTGCCAATGTTGTTGTAGTTGTTGCTGTTTTCACTGTCAGTGCCAGTGTTGTTGTATTTGTTGCTGTTTTCTGTGTCAGTGACAGTGTTGTTGTAGTTGTTGCTGTTTTCTGTGTCATAGCCAGTGTTTTTGTTGTTGTTTTCTGTGTCAGTGCCAGTGTTGTTGTAGTTGTTGCTGTTTTCTGTGTCAGTGCCATTGTTGTTGTAGTTGTTGCTGTTTTCTCTGTCAGTGCCAGTGTTGTTGTAGTTGTTGCTGTTTTCTCTGTCAGTGCCAGTGTTGTTGTAGTTGTTGCTGTTTTCTGTGTCAGTGCCAGTGTTGTTGTTGTTGTTGCTGTTTTCTCTGTCAGTGCCAGTGTTGTTGAAGTTGTTGCTGTTTTCTGTGTCAGTGCCAGTGTTGTTGTAGTTGTTGCTGTTTTCTCTGTCAGTGCCAGTTTTGTAGTTGTTGCTGTTTTCTCTGTCAGTGCCAGTGTTGTTGTTGTTGTTGCATTTGCTGTTTTCTGTGTCAGTGCAAGTGTTGTTGTAGTTGTTGCTGTTTTCTCTGTCAGTGCCAGTGTTGTTGTTGTTGTTGCTGTTTTCTCTGTCTGTGCCAGTGTTGTAGTTGTTGCTGTTTTCTCTGTCAGTGCCAGTGTTGTTGTTGTTGTTGCTGTTGCTGTTTTCTGTGCCAGTGCCAGTGTTATTGTTGCTGTTGTTGCTGTTTTCTGTGTCAGTGCCACTGTTGTTGTTGCTGTTGTTGCTGTTTTCTGTGTCAGTGCCAGTGTTGTTGTTGCTGTTTTCTCTGTCAGTGCCAGTGTTGTTGTTGCTGTTTTCTCTGTCAGTGCCAGTGTTGTTGTTGTTGCTGTTTTCTGTGTCAGTGCCAGTGTTGTTGTTGCTGTTGTTGCTGTTTTCTGTGTCAGTGCCAGTGTTGTTGCTGTTGTTGCTGTTTTCTGTGCCAGTGCCAGTGTTGTTGCTGTTGCTGTTTTCTCTGTCAGTGCCAGTGTTGTTGTAGTTGTTGCTGTTTTCTCTGTCAGTGCCAGTGTTGTTGTAGTTGTTGCTGTTTTCTGTGTCAGTGCCAGTGTTGTTGTTGTTGCTGTTTTCTCTGTCAGTGCCAGTGTTGTTGTTGTTGCTGTTTTCTCTGTCAGTGCCACTGTTGTTGTTGCTGTTTTCTCTGTCAGTGCCAGTGTTGTTGTAGTTGTTGCTGTTTTCTGTGTCAGTGCCACTGTTGTTGTTGCTGTTTTCTGTGTCAGTGCCAGTGTTGTTGTTGCTGTTGTTGCTGTTTTCTGTGTCAGTGCCAGTGTTGTTGCTGTTGCTGTTTTCTGTGTCAGTGACAGTGTTGTTGTAGTTGTTGCTGTTTTCTCTGTCAGTGCCAGTGTTGTTGTAGTTGTTGCTGTTTTCTGTGTCAGTGCCAGTGTTGTTGTTGTTGCTGTTTTCTCTGTCAGTGCCAGTGTTGTTGTAGTTGTTGCTGTTTTCTCTGTCAGTGCCAGTGTTGTTGTAGTTGTTGCTGTTTTCTGTGTCAGTGCCAGTGCTGTTGCTGTTGTTGCTGTTTTCTGTGTCAGTGCCAGTGTTGTTGTTGTTGCTGTTTTCTCTGTCAGTGCCAGTGTTGTTGTTGTTGCTGTTTTCTGTGTCAGTGTCAGTGTTGTTGTAGTTGTTGCTGTTTTCTCTGTCAGTGCCAGTGTTGTTGTAGTTGTTGCTGTTTTCTCTGTCAGTGCCAGTGTTGTTGTAGTTGTTGCTGTTTTCTGTGTCAGTGCCAGTGTTGTTGTTGTTGCTGTTTTCTCTGTCAGTGCCAGTGTTGTTGTAGTTGTTGCTGTTTTCTGTGTCAGTGCCACTGTTGTTGTTGCTGTTTTCTGTGTCAGTGCCAGTGTTGTTGTTGTTGCTGTTTTCTCTGTCAGTGCCAATGTTGTTGTTGCTGTTTTCTCTGTCAGTGCCAGTGTTGTTGTTGCTGTTTTCTGTGTCAGTGCCATTGTTATTGCTGTTGTTGCGGTTTTCTGTGTCAGTGCCAGTGTTGTTGTTGCTGTTGTTGCTGTTTTCTGTGTCAGTGCCAGTGTTGTTGCTGTTGCTGTTTTCTGTGTCAGTGCCAGTGTTGTTGTTGTTGCTGTTTTCTCTGACAGTGCCAGTGTTGTTGTAGTTGTTGCTGTTTTCTCTGTCAGTGCCAGTGTTGTTGTAGTTGTTGCTGTTTTCTGTGTCAGTGCCGGTGTTGTTGTTGTTGCTGTTTTCTCTGTCAGTGCCAGTGTTGTTGTTGTTGCTGTTTTCTCTGTCAGTGCCAGTGTTGTTGTTGTTGCTGTTTTCTCTGTCAGTGCCAGTGTTGTTGTAGTTGTTGCTGTTTTCTCTGTCAGTGCCAGTTTTGTTGTTGTTGTTGCTGTTTTCTGTGTCAGTGCCAGTGTTGTTGTAGTTGTTGCTGTTTTCTCTGTCAGTGCCAGTGTTGATGTTGTTGTTGCTGTTTTCTCTGTCAGTGCCAGTGTTGTAGTTGTTGATGTTTTCTCTGTCAGTGCCAGTGTTGTTGTTGTTGTTGCTGTTTTCTCTGTCAGTGCCAGTGTTGTTGTTGTTGCTGTTTTCTCTGTCAGTGCCAGTGTTGTTGTTGTTGCTGTTTTCTGTGTCAGTGCCATTTTGTTGTAGTTGTTGCTGTTTTCTGTGTCAGTGCCAGTGTTGTTGTAGTTGTTGCTGTTTTCTGTGTCAGTGCCAGTGTTGTTGTTGTTGCTGTTTTCTCTGTCAGTGCCAGTGTTGTTGTAGTTGTTGCTGTTTTCTCTGTCAGTGCCAGTTTTGTAGTTGTTGCTGTTTTCTCTGTCAGTGCCAGTGTTGTTGTTGTTGTTGCTGTTGCTGTTTTCTGTGTCAGTGCAAGTGTTGTTGTAGTTGTTGCTGTTTTCTCTGTCAGTGCCAGTGTTGTTGTTGTTGTTGCTGTTTTCTCTGTCAGTGCCAGTGTTGTAGTTGTTGCTGTTTTCTCTGTCAGTGCCAGTGTTGTTGTTGTTGTTGCTGTTGCTGTTTTCTGTGCCAGTGCCAGTGTTATTGTTGCTGTTGTTGCTGTTTTCTGTGTCAGTGCCACTGTTGTTGTTGCTGTTGTTGCTGTTTTCTGTGTCAGTGCCAGTGTTGTTGTTGCTGTTTTCTCTGTCAGTGCCAGTGTTGTTGTTGCTGTTTTCTCTGTCAGTGCCAGTGTTGTTGTTGTTGCTGTTTTCTGTGTCAGTGCCAGTGTTGTTGTTGCTGTTGTTGCTGTTTTCTGTGTCAGTGCCAGTGTTGTTGCTGTTGTTGCTGTTTTCTGTGCCAGTGCCAGTGTTGTTGCTGTTGCTGTTTTCTCTGTCAGTGCCAGTGTTGTTGTAGTTGTTGCTGTTTTCTCTGTCAGTGCCAGTGTTGTTGTAGTTGTTGCTGATTTCTGTGCCAGTGCCAGTGTTGTTGTTGTTGCTGTTTTCTCTGTCAGTGCAAGTGTTGTTGTAGTTGTTGCTGTTTTCTCTGTCAGTGCCAGTGTTGTTGTAGTTGTTGCTGTTTTCTGTGTCAGTGCCGGTGTTGTTGTTGTTGCTGTTTTCTCTGTCAGTGCCAATGTTGTTGTAGTTGTTGCTGTTTTCACTGTCATTGCCAGTGTTGTTGTAGTTGTTGCTGTTTTCTGTGTCAGTGCCAGTGTTGTTGTAGTTGTTGCTGTTTTCTCTGTCAGTGCCAGTGTTGTTGTAGTTGTTGCTGTTTTCTCTGTCAGTGCCAGTGTTGTTGTAGTTGTTGCTGTTTTCTGTGTCAGTGCCAGTGTTGTTGTTGTTGCTGTTTTCTCTGTCAGTGCCAGTGTTGTTGAAGTTGTTGCTGTTTTCTGTGTCAGTGCCAGTGTTGTTGTAGTTGTTGCTGTTTTCTCTGTCAGTGCCAGTGTTGTTGTTGTTGCTATTTTCACTGTCAGTGCCAGTGTCGTTGTTGTTGCTGTTTTCTGTGTCAGTGCCAGTGTTATTGTTGTTGTTGCTGTTTTCTGTGTCAGTGCCAGTGTTGTTGTAGTTGTTGCTGTTTTCTGTGTCAGTGCCAGTGTTGTTGTAGTTGTTGCTATTTTCTCTGTCAGTGCCAGTGTTGTTGTAGTTGTTGCTGTTTTCTGTGTCAGTGGCAGTGTTGTTGTTGTTGTTGCTGTTTTCTCTGTCAGTGCCAGTGTTGTTGAAGTTGTTGCTGTTTTCTGTGTCAGTGCCAGTGTTGTTGTTGTTGCTGTTTTCTCTGTCAGTGCCAGTGTTGTTGTAGTTGTTGCTGTTTTCTGTGTCAGTGCCACTGTTGTTGCTGTTTTCTGTGTCAGTGCCAGTGTTGTTGTTGTTGCTGTTTTCTCTGTCAGTGCCAGTGTTGTTGTTGCTGTTTTCTCTGTCAGTACCAGTGTTGTTGTTGTTGCTGTTTTCTGTGTCAGTGCCATTGTTATTGCTGTTGTTGCTGTTTTCTGTGTCAGTCCCAGTGTTGTTGCTTTTGTTGCGGTTTTCTGTGTCAGTGCCAGTGTTGTTGCTGTTGCTGTTTTCTCTGTCAGTGCCAGTGTTGTTGTAGTTGTTGCTGTTTTCTCTGTCAGTGCCAGTGTTGTAGTTGTTGCTGTTTTCTGTGTCAGTGCCAGTGTTGTTGTTGTTGCTGTTTTCTCTGACAGTGCCAGTGTTGTTGTAGTTGTTGCTGTTTTCTCTGTCAGTGCCAGTTTTGTTGTTGTTGTTGCTGTTTTCTGTGTCAGTGCCAGTGTTGTTGTAGTTGTTGCTGTTTTCTCTGTCAGTGCCAGTGTTGTTGTTGTTGTTGCTGTTTTCTCTGTCAGTGCCAGTGTTGTAGTTGTTGATGTTTTCTCTGTCAGTGCCAGTGTTGTTGTTGTTGTTGCTGTTTTCTCTGTCAGTGCCAGTGTTGTTGTTGCTATTTTCACTGTCAGTGCCAGTGTTGTTGTTGTTGCTGTTTTCTGTGTCAGTGCCAGTGTTGTTGTTGTTACTGTTGCTGTTTTCTGTGTCAGTGCCACTGTTCTTGTTGCTGTTTTCTGTGTCAGTGCCACTGTTGTTGTTGCTGTTTTCTGTGTCAGTGCCAGTGTTGTTGTTGTTACTGTTGCTGTTTTCTGTGCCAGTGCCAGTGTTATTGTTCCTGTTGTTGCTGTTTTCTGTGTCAGTGCCACTGTTGTTGCTGTTGTTGCTGATTTCTGTGTCACTGCCAGTGTTGTTGTTGCTGTTGTTGCTGTTTTCTGTGTCAGTGCCAGTGTTGTTGTTGCTGTTGTTGCTGTTTTCCGTGCCAGTGTTGTTGTAGTTGTTGCTGTTTTCTGTGTCAGTGCCAGTGTTCTTGCTGTTGCTGTTTTCTGTGTCAGTGCCAGTGTTGTTGTTGTTACTGTTGCTGTTTTCTGTGTCAGTTCCAGTGTTGTTGTTGTTGTTGCTGTTGCTGTTTTCTGTGCCAGTGCCAGTGTTATTGTTGCTGTTGTTGCTGTTTTCTGTGTCAGTGCCACTGTTGTTGTTGCTGTTTTCTGTGTCAGTGCCAGTGTTGTTGTTGTTGTTGCTGTTTTCTCTGTCAGTGCCAGTGTTGTTGTAGTTGTTGCTGTTTTCTCTGTCAGTGCCAGTGTTGTTGTAGTTGTTGCTGTTTTCTGTGTCAGTGCCGGTGTTGTTGTTGTTGCTGTTTTCTCTGTCAGTGCGAGTGTTGTTGTTGTTGCTGTTTTCTCTGTCAGTGACAGTGTTGTTGTTGTTGCTGTTTTCTCTGTCAGTGCCACTGTTGTTGTAGTTGTTGCTGTTTTCTGTGTCAGTGCCAGTGTTGTTGTAGTTGTTGCTGTTTTCTCTGTCAGTGCCAGTGTTGTTGTAGTTGTTGCTGTTTACTCTGTCAGTGCCAGTGTTGTTGTTGTTGCTGTTTTCTCTGTCAGTGCCAGTGTTGTTGTAGTTGTTGCTGTTTTCTGTGTCAGTGCCAGTGTTGTTGTTGTTGCTGTTTTCTGTGTCAGTGCCAGTGTTGTTGTAGTTGTTGCTGTTTTCTCTGTCAGTGCCAGTGTTGTTGTAGTTGTTGCTGTTTTCTCTGTCAGTGCCAGTTCTGTTGTAGTTGTTGCTGTTTTCTGTGTCAGTGCCAGTGTTGTTGCTGTTTTCTCTGTCAGTGCCAATGTTGTTGTAGTTGTTGCTGTTTTCACTGTCAGTGCCAGTGTTGTTGTAGTTGTTGCTGTTTTCTGTGTCAGTGACAGTGTTGTTGTAGTTGTTGCTGTTTTCTCTGTCAGTGCCAGTGTTGTTGTTGTTGCTGTTTTCTCTGTCAGTGCCAGTGTTGTTGAAGTTGTTGCTGTTTTCTGTGTCAGTGCCAGTGTTGTTGTAGTTGTTGCTGTTTTCTCTGTCAGTGCCAGTGTTGTTGTTGTTGCTATTTTCACTGTCAGTGCCAGTGTTGTTGAAGTTGTTGCTGTTTTCTGTGTCAGTGCCAGTGTTATTGTTGTTGTTGCTGTTTTCTGTGTCAGTGCCAGTGTTGTTGTAGTTGTTGCTGTTTTCTGTGTCAGTGCCATTGTTGTTGTAGTTGTTGCTGTTTTCTCTGTCAGTGCCAGTGTTGTTGTAGTTGTTGCTGTTTTCTCTGTCAGTGCCAGTGTTGTTGTAGTTGTTGCTGTTTTCTGTGTCAGTGCCAGTGTTGTTGTTGTTGTTGCTGTTTTCTCTGTCAGTGCCAGTTTTGTAGTTGCTGTTTTCTCTGTCAGTGCCAGTGTTGTTGTTGTTGTTGCTGTTGCTGTTTTCTGTGTCAGTGCAAGTGTTGTTGTAGTTGTTGCTGTTTTCTCTGTCAGTGCCAGTGTTGTTGTTGTTGCTGTTTTCTCTGTCTGTGCCAGTGTTGTAGTTGTTGCTGTTTTCTCTGTCAGTGCCAGTGTTGTTGTAGTTGTTGCTGTTTTCTGTGCCAGTGCCAGTGTTATTGTTGCTGTTGTTGCTGTTTTCTGTGTCAGTGCCACTGCTGTTGTTGCTGTTGTTGCTGTTTTCTGTGTCAGTGCCAGTGTTGTTGTTGCTGTTTTCTCTGTCAGTGCCAGTGTTGTTGTTGCTGTTTTCTCTGTCAGTGCCAGTGTTGTTGTTGTTGCTGTTTTCTGTGTCAGTGCCAGTGTTGTTGTTGCTGTTGTTGCTGGTTTCTGTGTCAGTGCCAGTGTTGTTGCTGTTGTTGCTGTTTTCTGTGCCAGTGCCAGTGTTGTTGCTGTTGCTGTTTTCTCTGTCAGTGCCAGTGTTGTTGTAGTTGTTGCTGTTTTCTCTGTCAGTGCCAGTGTTGTTGTAGTTGTTGCTGTTTTCTGTGTCAGTGCCAGTGTTGTTGTTGTTGCTGTTTTCTCTGTCAGTGCCAGTGTTCTTGTAGTTGTTGCTGTTTTCTCTGTCAGTGCCAGTGTTGTTGTAGTTGTTGCTGTTTTCTGTGTCAGTGCCGGTGTTGTTGTTGTTGCTGTTTTCTCTGTCAGTGCCAATGTTGTTGTAGTTGTTGCTGTTTTCACTGTCAGTGCCAGTGTTGTTGTAGTTGTTGCTGTTTTCTGTGTCAGTGCCAGTGTTGTTGTAGTTGTTGCTGTTTTCTCTGTCAGTGCCAGTGTTGTTGTAGTTGTTGCTGTTTTCTCTGTCAGTGCCAGTGTTGTTGTAGTTGTTGCTGTTTTCTCTGTGAGTGCCAGTGTTGTTGTAGTTGTTGCTGTTTTCTCTGTCAGTGCCAGTGTTGTTGTAGTTGTTGCTGTTTTCTCTGTCAGTGCCAGTGTTGTTGTTGTTGCTATTTTCACTGTCAGTGCCAGTGTTGTTGTTGTTGCTGTTTTCTGTGTCAGTGCCAGTGTTATTGTTGTTGTTGCTGTTTTCTCTGTCAGTGCCAGTTTTGTTGTAGTTGTTGCTGTTTTCTGTGTCAGTGCCAGTGTTGTTGAAGTTGTTGCTGTTTTCTGTGTCAGTGCCAGTGTTGTTGTAGTTGTTGCTGTTTTCTGTGTCAGTGCCAGTGTTGTTGTTGTTGCTGTTTTCTCTGTCAGTGCCAGTGTTGTTGTAGTTGTTGCTGTTTTCTGTGTCAGTGCCACTGTTGTTGTTGCTGTTTTCTGTGTCAGTGCCAGTGTTGTTGCTGTTGCTGTTTTCTCTGTCAGTGCCAGTGTTGTTGTTGCTGTTTTCTCTGTCAGTGCCAGTGTTGTTGTTGTTGCTGTTTTCTGTGTCAGTGCCATTGTTATTGCTGTTGTTGCTGTTTTCTGTGTCAGTCCCAGTGTTGTTGTTGCTGTTGTTGCGGTTTTCTGTGTCAGTGCCAGTGTTGTTGTAGTTGTTGCTGTTTTCTGTGTCAGTGCCAGTGTTGTTGTTGTTGCTGTTTTCTCTGTCAGTGCCAGTGTTGTTGTAGTTGTTGCTGTTTTCTCTGTCAGTGCCAGTTTTGTAGTTGTTGCTGTTTTCTCTGTCAGTGCCAGTGTTGTTGTTGTTGTTGCTGTTGCTGTTTTCTGTGTCAGTGCAAGTGTTGTTGTAGTTGTTGCTGTTTTCTCTGTCAGTGCCAGTGTTGTTGTTGTTGTTGCTGTTTTCTCTGTCAGTGCCAGTGTTGTAGTTGTTGCTGTTTTCTCTGTCAGTGCCAGTGTTGTTGTTGTTGTTGCTGTTGCTGTTTTCTGTGCCAGTGCCAGTGTTATTGTTGCTGTTGTTGCTGTTTTCTGTGTCAGTGCCACTGTTGTTGTTGCTGTTGTTGCTGTTTTCTGTGTCAGTGCCAGTGTTGTTGTTGCTGTTTTCTCTGTCAGTGCCAGTGTTGTTGTTGCTGTTTTCTCTGTCAGTGCCAGTGTTGTTGTTGTTGCTGTTTTCTGTGTCAGTGCCAGTGTTGTTGTTGCTGTTGTTGCTGTTTTCTGTGTCAGTGCCAGTGTTGTTGCTGTTGTTGCTGTTTTCTGTGCCAGTGCCAGTGTTGTTGCTGTTGCTGTTTTCTCTGTCAGTGCCAGTGTTGTTGTAGTTGTTGCTGTTTTCTCTGTCAGTGCCAGTGTTGTTGTAGTTGTTGCTGATTTCTGTGCCAGTGCCAGTGTTGTTGTTGTTGCTGTTTTCTCTGTCAGTGCAAGTGTTGTTGTAGTTGTTGCTGTTTTCTCTGTCAGTGCCAGTGTTGTTGTAGTTGTTGCTGTTTTCTGTGTCAGTGCCGGTGTTGTTGTTGTTGCTGTTTTCTCTGTCAGTGCCAATGTTGTTGTAGTTGTTGCTGTTTTCACTGTCATTGCCAGTGTTGTTGTAGTTGTTGCTGTTTTCTGTGTCAGTGCCAGTGTTGTTGTAGTTGTTGCTGTTTTCTCTGTCAGTGCCAGTGTTGTTGTAGTTGTTGCTGTTTTCTCTGTCAGTGCCAGTGTTGTTGTAGTTGTTGCTGTTTTCTGTGTCAGTGCCAGTGTTGTTGTTGTTGCTGTTTTCTCTGTCAGTGCCAGTGTTGTTGAAGTTGTTGCTGTTTTCTGTGTCAGTGCCAGTGTTGTTGTAGTTGTTGCTGTTTTCTCTGTCAGTGCCAGTGTTGTTGTTGTTGCTATTTTCACTGTCAGTGCCAGTGTCGTTGTTGTTGCTGTTTTCTGTGTCAGTGCCAGTGTTATTGTTGTTGTTGCTGTTTTCTGTGTCAGTGCCAGTGTTGTTGTAGTTGTTGCTGTTTTCTGTGTCAGTGCCAGTGTTGTTGTAGTTGTTGCTATTTTCTCTGTCAGTGCCAGTGTTGTTGTAGTTGTTGCTGTTTTCTGTGTCAGTGGCAGTGTTGTTGTTGTTGTTGCTGTTTTCTCTGTCAGTGCCAGTGTTGTTGAAGTTGTTGCTGTTTTCTGTGTCAGTGCCAGTGTTGTTGTTGTTGCTGTTTTCTCTGTCAGTGCCAGTGTTGTTGTAGTTGTTGCTGTTTTCTGTGTCAGTGCCACTGTTGTTGCTGTTTTCTGTGTCAGTGCCAGTGTTGTTGTTGTTGCTGTTTTCTCTGTCAGTGCCAGTGTTGTTGTTGCTGTTTTCTCTGTCAGTACCAGTGTTGTTGTTGTTGCTGTTTTCTGTGTCAGTGCCATTGTTATTGCTGTTGTTGCTGTTTTCTGTGTCAGTCCCAGTGTTGTTGCTTTTGTTGCGGTTTTCTGTGTCAGTGCCAGTGTTGTTGCTGTTGCTGTTTTCTCTGTCAGTGCCAGTGTTGTTGTAGTTGTTGCTGTTTTCTCTGTCAGTGCCAGTGTTGTAGTTGTTGCTGTTTTCTGTGTCAGTGCCAGTGTTGTTGTTGTTGCTGTTTTCTCTGACAGTGCCAGTGTTGTTGTAGTTGTTGCTGTTTTCTCTGTCAGTGCCAGTTTTGTTGTTGTTGTTGCTGTTTTCTGTGTCAGTGCCAGTGTTGTTGTAGTTGTTGCTGTTTTCTCTGTCAGTGCCAGTGTTGTTGTTGTTGTTGCTGTTTTCTCTGTCAGTGCCAGTGTTGTAGTTGTTGATGTTTTCTCTGTCAGTGCCAGTGTTGTTGTTGTTGTTGCTGTTTTCTCTGTCAGTGCCAGTGTTGTTGTTGCTATTTTCACTGTCAGTGCCAGTGTTGTTGTTGTTGCTGTTTTCTGTGTCAGTGCCAGTGTTGTTGTTGTTACTGTTGCTGTTTTCTGTGTCAGTGCCACTGTTCTTGTTGCTGTTTTCTGTGTCAGTGCCACTGTTGTTGTTGCTGTTTTCTGTGTCAGTGCCAGTGTTGTTGTTGTTACTGTTGCTGTTTTCTGTGCCAGTGCCAGTGTTATTGTTCCTGTTGTTGCTGTTTTCTGTGTCAGTGCCACTGTTGTTGCTGTTGTTGCTGATTTCTGTGTCACTGCCAGTGTTGTTGTTGCTGTTGTTGCTGTTTTCTGTGTCAGTGCCAGTGTTGTTGTTGCTGTTGTTGCTGTTTTCCGTGCCAGTGTTGTTGTAGTTGTTGCTGTTTTCTGTGTCAGTGCCAGTGTTCTTGCTGTTGCTGTTTTCTGTGTCAGTGCCAGTGTTGTTGTTGTTACTGTTGCTGTTTTCTGTGTCAGTTCCAGTGTTGTTGTTGTTGTTGCTGTTGCTGTTTTCTGTGCCAGTGCCAGTGTTATTGTTGCTGTTGTTGCTGTTTTCTGTGTCAGTGCCACTGTTGTTGTTGCTGTTTTCTGTGTCAGTGCCAGTGTTGTTGTTGTTGTTGCTGTTTTCTCTGTCAGTGCCAGTGTTGTTGTAGTTGTTGCTGTTTTCTCTGTCAGTGCCAGTGTTGTTGTAGTTGTTGCTGTTTTCTGTGTCAGTGCCGGTGTTGTTGTTGTTGCTGTTTTCTCTGTCAGTGCGAGTGTTGTTGTTGTTGCTGTTTTCTCTGTCAGTGACAGTGTTGTTGTTGTTGCTGTTTTCTCTGTCAGTGCCACTGTTGTTGTAGTTGTTGCTGTTTTCTGTGTCAGTGCCAGTGTTGTTGTAGTTGTTGCTGTTTTCTCTGTCAGTGCCAGTGTTGTTGTAGTTGTTGCTGTTTACTCTGTCAGTGCCAGTGTTGTTGTTGTTGCTGTTTTCTCTGTCAGTGCCAGTGTTGTTGTAGTTGTTGCTGTTTTCTGTGTCAGTGCCAGTGTTGTTGTTGTTGCTGTTTTCTGTGTCAGTGCCAGTGTTGTTGTAGTTGTTGCTGTTTTCTCTGTCAGTGCCAGTGTTGTTGTAGTTGTTGCTGTTTTCTCTGTCAGTGCCAGTTCTGTTGTAGTTGTTGCTGTTTTCTGTGTCAGTGCCAGTGTTGTTGCTGTTTTCTCTGTCAGTGCCAATGTTGTTGTAGTTGTTGCTGTTTTCACTGTCAGTGCCAGTGTTGTTGTAGTTGTTGCTGTTTTCTGTGTCAGTGACAGTGTTGTTGTAGTTGTTGCTGTTTTCTCTGTCAGTGCCAGTGTTGTTGTTGTTGCTGTTTTCTCTGTCAGTGCCAGTGTTGTTGAAGTTGTTGCTGTTTTCTGTGTCAGTGCCAGTGTTGTTGTAGTTGTTGCTGTTTTCTCTGTCAGTGCCAGTGTTGTTGTTGTTGCTATTTTCACTGTCAGTGCCAGTGTTGTTGAAGTTGTTGCTGTTTTCTGTGTCAGTGCCAGTGTTATTGTTGTTGTTGCTGTTTTCTGTGTCAGTGCCAGTGTTGTTGTAGTTGTTGCTGTTTTCTGTGTCAGTGCCATTGTTGTTGTAGTTGTTGCTGTTTTCTCTGTCAGTGCCAGTGTTGTTGTAGTTGTTGCTGTTTTCTCTGTCAGTGCCAGTGTTGTTGTAGTTGTTGCTGTTTTCTGTGTCAGTGCCAGTGTTGTTGTTGTTGTTGCTGTTTTCTCTGTCAGTGCCAGTTTTGTAGTTGCTGTTTTCTCTGTCAGTGCCAGTGTTGTTGTTGTTGTTGCTGTTGCTGTTTTCTGTGTCAGTGCAAGTGTTGTTGTAGTTGTTGCTGTTTTCTCTGTCAGTGCCAGTGTTGTTGTTGTTGCTGTTTTCTCTGTCTGTGCCAGTGTTGTAGTTGTTGCTGTTTTCTCTGTCAGTGCCAGTGTTGTTGTAGTTGTTGCTGTTTTCTGTGCCAGTGCCAGTGTTATTGTTGCTGTTGTTGCTGTTTTCTGTGTCAGTGCCACTGCTGTTGTTGCTGTTGTTGCTGTTTTCTGTGTCAGTGCCAGTGTTGTTGTTGCTGTTTTCTCTGTCAGTGCCAGTGTTGTTGTTGCTGTTTTCTCTGTCAGTGCCAGTGTTGTTGTTGTTGCTGTTTTCTGTGTCAGTGCCAGTGTTGTTGTTGCTGTTGTTGCTGGTTTCTGTGTCAGTGCCAGTGTTGTTGCTGTTGTTGCTGTTTTCTGTGCCAGTGCCAGTGTTGTTGCTGTTGCTGTTTTCTCTGTCAGTGCCAGTGTTGTTGTAGTTGTTGCTGTTTTCTCTGTCAGTGCCAGTGTTGTTGTAGTTGTTGCTGTTTTCTGTGTCAGTGCCAGTGTTGTTGTTGTTGCTGTTTTCTCTGTCAGTGCCAGTGTTCTTGTAGTTGTTGCTGTTTTCTCTGTCAGTGCCAGTGTTGTTGTAGTTGTTGCTGTTTTCTGTGTCAGTGCCGGTGTTGTTGTTGTTGCTGTTTTCTCTGTCAGTGCCAATGTTGTTGTAGTTGTTGCTGTTTTCACTGTCAGTGCCAGTGTTGTTGTAGTTGTTGCTGTTTTCTGTGTCAGTGCCAGTGTTGTTGTAGTTGTTGCTGTTTTCTCTGTCAGTGCCAGTGTTGTTGTAGTTGTTGCTGTTTTCTCTGTCAGTGCCAGTGTTGTTGTAGTTGTTGCTGTTTTCTCTGTGAGTGCCAGTGTTGTTGTAGTTGTTGCTGTTTTCTCTGTCAGTGCCAGTGTTGTTGTAGTTGTTGCTGTTTTCTCTGTCAGTGCCAGTGTTGTTGTTGTTGCTATTTTCACTGTCAGTGCCAGTGTTGTTGTTGTTGCTGTTTTCTGTGTCAGTGCCAGTGTTATTGTTGTTGTTGCTGTTTTCTCTGTCAGTGCCAGTTTTGTTGTAGTTGTTGCTGTTTTCTGTGTCAGTGCCAGTGTTGTTGAAGTTGTTGCTGTTTTCTGTGTCAGTGCCAGTGTTGTTGTAGTTGTTGCTGTTTTCTGTGTCAGTGCCAGTGTTGTTGTTGTTGCTGTTTTCTCTGTCAGTGCCAGTGTTGTTGTAGTTGTTGCTGTTTTCTGTGTCAGTGCCACTGTTGTTGTTGCTGTTTTCTGTGTCAGTGCCAGTGTTGTTGCTGTTGCTGTTTTCTCTGTCAGTGCCAGTGTTGTTGTTGCTGTTTTCTCTGTCAGTGCCAGTGTTGTTGTTGTTGCTGTTTTCTGTGTCAGTGCCATTGTTATTGCTGTTGTTGCTGTTTTCTGTGTCAGTCCCAGTGTTGTTGTTGCTGTTGTTGCGGTTTTCTGTGTCAGTGCCAGTGTTGTTGCTGTTGCTGTTTTCTCTGTCAGTGCCAGTGTTGTTGTAGTTGTTGCTGTTTTCTCTGTCAGTGCCAGTGTTGTAGTTGTTGCTGTTTTCTGTGTCAGTGCCGGTGTTGTTGTTGTTGCTGTTTTCTCTGTCAGTGCCAGTGTTGTTGTTGTTGCTGTTTTCTCTGTCAGTGCCAGTGTTGTTGTTGTTGCTGTTTTCTCTGTCAGTGCCAGTGTTGTTGTAGTTGTTGCTGTTTTCTCTGTCAGTGCCAGTTTTGTTGTTGTTGTTGCTGTTTTCTGTGTCAGTGCCAGTGTTGTTGTAGTTGTTGCTGTTTTCTCTGTCAGTGCCAGTGTTGTTGTTGTTGCTGTTTTCTCTGTCAGTGCCAGTGTTGTAGTTGTTGCTGTTTTCTCTGTCAGTGCCAGTGTTGTTGTTGTTGTTGCTGTTTTCTCTGTCAGTGCCAGTGTTGTTGTTGCTATTTTCACTGTCAGTGCCAGTGTTGTTGTTGTTGCTGTTTTCTGTGTCAGTGCCAGTGTTGTTGTTGTTGTTGCTGTTTTCTGTGTCAGTGCCAGTGTTGTTGTTGTTACTGTTGCTGTTTTCTGTGTCAGTGCCACTGTTCTTGTTGCTGTTTTCTGTGTCAGTGTCAGTGTTGTTGTTGTTACTGTTGCTGTTTTCTGCGCCAGTGCCAGTGTTATTGTTCCTGTTGTTGCTGTTTTCTGTGTCAGTGCCACTGTTGTTGCTGTTGTTGCTGTTTTCTGTGTCAGTGCCAGTGTTGTTGTTGCTGTTGTTGCTGTTTTCTGTGTCAGTGCCAGTGTTGTTGTTGCTGTTGTTGCTGTTTTCCGTGCCAGTGTTGTTGTAGTTGTTGCTGTTTTCTGTGTCAGTGCCAGTGTTCTTGCTGTTGCTGTTTTCTGTGTCAGTGCCAGTGTTGTTGTTGTTACTGTTGCTGTTTTCTGTGTCAGTTCCAGTGTTGTTGTTGTTGTTGCTGTTGCTGTTTTCTGTGCCAGTGCCAGTGTTATTGTTGCTGTTGTTGCTGTTTTCTGTGTCAGTGCCACTGTTGTTGTTGCTGTTGTTGCTGTTTTCTGTGTCAGTGCTAGTGTTGTTGTTGTTGCTGTTTTCTCTGTCAGTGCCAGTGCTGTTGTAGTTGTTGCTGTTTTCTCTGTCAGTGCCAGTGTTGTTGTAGTTGTTGCTGTTTTCTGTGTCAGTGCCGGTGTTGTTGTTGTTGCTGTTTTCTCTGTCAGTGCGAGTGTTGTTGTTGTTGCTGTTTTCTCTGTCAGTGCCAGTGTTGTTGTTGTTGCTGTTTTCTCTGTCAGTGCCACTGTTGTTGTAGTTGTTGCTGTTTTCTGTGTCAGTGCCAGTGTTGTTGTAGTTGTTGCTGTTTTCTCTGTCAGTGCCAGTGTTGTTGTAGTTGTTGCTGTTTTCTCTGTCAGTGCCAGTGTTGTTGTTGTTGCTGTTTTCTCTGTCAGTGCCAGTGTTGTTGTAGTTGTTGCTGTTTTCTGTGTCAGTGCCAGTGTTGTTGTTGCTGTTTTCTGTGTCAGTGCCAGTGTTGTTGTAGTTGTTGCTGTTTTCTCTGTCAGTGCCAGTGTTGTTGTAGTTGTTGCTGTTTTCTCTGTCAGTGCCAGTTTTGTTGTAGTTGTTGCTGTTTTCTGTGTCAGTGCCAGTGTTGTTGTTGTTGCTGTTTTCTGTGTCAGTGCCAATGTTGTTGTAGTTGTTGCTGTTTTCACTGTCAGTGCCAGTGTTGTTGTAGTTGTTGCTGTTTTCTGTGTCAGTGCCAGTGTTGTTGTAGTTGTTGCTGTTTTCTCTGTCAGTGCCAGTGTTGTTGTTGTTGCTGTTTTCTCTGTCAGTGCCAGTGTTGTTGAAGTTGTTGCTGTTTTCTCTGTCAGTGCCAGTGTTGTTGTAGTTGTTGCTGTTTTCTCTGTCAGTGCCAGTGTTGTTGTTGTTGCTATTTTCACTGTCAGTGCCAGTGTTGTTGTTGTTGCTGTTTTCTGTGTCAGTGCCAGTCTTATTGTTGTTGTTGCTGTTTTCTGTGTCAGTGCCAGTGTTGTTGTAGTTGTTGCTGTTTTCTGTGTCAGTGCCATTGTTGTTGTAGTTGTTGCTGTTTTCTCTGTCAGTTCCAGTGTTGTTGTAGTTGTTGCTGTTTTCTCTGTCAGTGCCAGTGTTGTTGTAGTTGTTGCTGTTTTCTGTGTCAGTGCCAGTGTTGTTGTTGTTGTTGCTGTTTTCTCTGTCAGTGCCAGTGTTGTTGAAGTTGTTGCTGTTTTCTGTGTCAGTGCCAGTGTTGTTGTAGTTGTTGCTGTTTTCTGTGTCAGTGCCAGTGTTGTTGTAGTTATTGCTGTTTTCTCTGTCAGTGCCAGTGTTGTTATAGTTGTTGCTGTTTTCTCTGCCAGTGCCAGTGTTGTTGTAGTTGTTGCTGTTTTCTGTGTCAGTGCCAGTGTTGTTGCTGTTGTTGTTGTTTTCTCTGTCAGTGCCAGTGTTGTTGTAGTTGTTGCTGTTTTCTGTGTCAGTGCCAGTGTTGTTGTTGTTGCTGTTTTCTCTGACAGTGCCAGTGTTGTTGTAGTTGTTGTTGTTTTCTGTGTCAGTGCCAGTGTTGTTGTAGTTGTTGCTGTTTTCTCTGTCAGTGCCAGTGTTGTTGTTGTTGTTGCTGCTTTCTCTGTCAGTGCCAGTGTTGTAGTTGTTGCTGTTTTCTCTGTCAGTGCCAGTGTTGTTGTTGTTGCTGTTTTCTGTGTCGGTGCCAGTGTTGTTGTTGTTGCTGTTTTCTCTGTCAGTGCCAGTGTTGTTGCTGTTGCTATTTTCACTGTCAGTGCCAGTGTTGTTGCTGTTGCTATTTTCACTGTCAGTGCCAGTGTTGTTGTTGTTGCTGTTTTCTGTGTCAGTGCCAGTGTTGTTGTTGTTACTGTTGCTGTTTTCTGTGTCAGTTCCAGTGTTGCTGTTGCTGTTTTCTGTGCCAATGCCAGTGTTATTGTTGCTGTTGTTGCTGTTTTCTGTGTCAGTGCCACGGTTGTTGCTGTTGTTGCTGTTTTCTGTGTCAGTGCCAGTGTTGTTGCTGTTGTTGCTGTTTTCTGTGTCAGTGCCAGTGTTGTTGTTGCTGTTGTTGCTGTTTTCCGTGCCAGTGTTGTTGTAGTTGTTGCTGTTTTCTGTGTCAGTGCCGGTGTTGTTGTTGTTGCTGTTTTCTCTGTCAGTGCCAGTGTTGTTGTTGTTGCTGTTTTCTCTATCAGTGCCAGTGTTGTTGTTGTTGCTGTTTTCTGTGTCAGTGCCAGTGTTGTTGTAGTTGTTGCTGTTTTCTGTGTCAGTGCCAGTGTTGTTGTAGTTGTTGCTGTTTTCTGTGTCAGTGCCAGTGTTGTTGTAGTTGTTGCTGTTTTCTCTGTGAGTGCCAGTGTTGTTGTAGTTGTTGCTGTTTTCTCTGTCAGTGCCAGTGTTGTTGTAGTTGTTGCTGTTTTCTGTGTCAGTGCCAGTGTTGTTGTTGTTGCTGTTTTCTCTGTCAGTGCCAGTGTTGTAGTTGTTGCTGTTTTCTCTGTCAGTGCCAGTGTTGTTGTTGTTGTTGCTGTTTTCTCTGTCAGTGCCAGTGTTGTTGTTGTTGCTATTTTCACTGTCAGTGCCAGTGTTGTTGTTGTTGCTGTTTTCTGTGTCAGTGCCAGTGTTGTTGTTGTTGCTGTTTTCTGTGTCAGTGCCAGTGTTGTTGTTGCTGTTTTCTCTGTCAGTGCCAGTGTTGTTGTTGTTGCTGTTTTCTGTGTCAGTGCCAGTGTTGTTGTTGCTGTTGTTGCTGTTTTCTGTGTCAGTGCCAGTGTTGTTGTTGCTGTTGTTGCTGTTTTCTGTGTCAGTGCCAGTGTTGTTGTAGTTGTTGCTGTTTTCTCTGTCAGTGCCAGTGTTGTTGTAGTTGTTGCTGTTTTCTCTGTCAGTGCCAGTGTTGTTGTAGTTGTTGCTGTTTTCTGTGTCAGTGCCAGTGTTATGCTGTTGCTGTTTTCTCTGTCAGTGCCAGTGTTGTTGTAGTTGTTGCTGCTTTCTCTGTCAGTGCCAGTGTTGTTGTAGTTGTTTCTGTTTTCTGTATCAGTGCCAGTGTTGTTGTTGTTGTTGTTTTCTCTGTCAGTGCCAGTGTTGTTGTAGTTGTTGCTGTTTTCTGTGTCAGTGACACTGTTGTTGTTGCTGTTTTCTGTGTCAGTGCCAGTGTTGTTGTTGTTGCTGTTTTCTCTGTCAGTGCCAGTGTTATTGTTGCTGTTTTCTCTGTCAGTGCCAGTGTTGTTGTTGTTGCTGTTTTCTGTGTCAGTGCCAGTGTTGTTGTTGCTGTTGTTGCTGTTTTCTGTGTCAGTGCCAGTGTTGTTGTTGCTGTTGTTGCTGTTTTCTGTGTCAGTGCCAGTGTTGTTGCTGTTGCTGTTTTCTCTGTCAGTGCCAGTGCTGTTGTAGTTGTTGCTGTTTTCTCTGTCAGTGCCAGTGTTGTTGTAGTTGTTGCTGTTTTCTCTGTCAGTGCCAGGGTTGTTGTAGTTGTTGCTGTTTTCTCTGTCAGTGCCAGTGTTGTTGTAGTTGTTGCTGTTTTCTGTGTCAGTGCCAGTGTTGTTGCTGTTGTTGCTGTTTTCTCTGTCAGTGCCAGTGTTGTTGTTGTTGCTGTTTTCTCTGTCAGTGCCAGTGTTGTTGTTGTTGCTGTTTTCTGTGTCAGTGCCAGTGATGTTGTAGTTGTTGCTGTTTTCTCTGTGAGTGCCAGTGTTGTTGTAGTTGTTGCTGTTTTCTCTGTCAGTGCCAGTGTTGTTGTAGTTGTTGCTGTTTTCTCTGTCAGTGCCAGTGTTGTTGTAGTTGTTGCTGTTTTCTGTGTCAGTGCCAGTGTTGTTGTAGTTGTTGCTGTTTTCTCTGTCAGTGCCAGTGTTGTTGTTGTTGTTGCTGCTTTCTCTGTCAGTGCCAGTGTTGTAGTTGTTGCTGTTTTCTCTGTCAGTGCCAGTGTTGTTGTTGTTGCTGTTTTCTGTGTCGGTGCCAGTGTTGTTGTTGTTGCTGTTTTCTCTGTCAGTGCCAGTGTTGTTGCTGTTGCTATTTTCACTGTCAGTGCCAGTGTTGTTGCTGTTGCTATTTTCACTGTCAGTGCCAGTGTTGTTGTTGTTGCTGTTTTCTGTGTCAGTGCCAGTGTTGTTGTTGTTACTGTTGCTGTTTTCTGTGTCAGTTCCAGTGTTGCTGTTGCTGTTTTCTGTGCCAATGCCAGTGTTATTGTTGCTGTTGTTGCTGTTTTCTGTGTCAGTGCCACGGTTGTTGCTGTTGTTGCTGTTTTCTGTGTCAGTGCCAGTGTTGTTGCTGTTGTTGCTGTTTTCTGTGTCAGTGCCAGTGTTGTTGTTGCTGTTGTTGCTGTTTTCCGTGCCAGTGTTGTTGTAGTTGTTGCTGTTTTCTGTGTCAGTGCCGGTGTTGTTGTTGTTGCTGTTTTCTCTGTCAGTGCCAGTGTTGTTGTTGTTGCTGTTTTCTCTATCAGTGCCAGTGTTGTTGTTGTTGCTGTTTTCTGTGTCAGTGCCAGTGTTGTTGTAGTTGTTGCTGTTTTCTGTGTCAGTGCCAGTGTTGTTGTAGTTGTTGCTGTTTTCTGTGTCAGTGCCAGTGTTGTTGTAGTTGTTGCTGTTTTCTCTGTGAGTGCCAGTGTTGTTGTAGTTGTTGCTGTTTTCTCTGTCAGTGCCAGTGTTGTTGTAGTTGTTGCTGTTTTCTGTGTCAGTGCCAGTGTTGTTGTTGTTGCTGTTTTCTCTGTCAGTGCCAGTGTTGTAGTTGTTGCTGTTTTCTCTGTCAGTGCCAGTGTTGTTGTTGTTGTTGCTGTTTTCTCTGTCAGTGCCAGTGTTGTTGTTGTTGCTATTTTCACTGTCAGTGCCAGTGTTGTTGTTGTTGCTGTTTTCTGTGTCAGTGCCAGTGTTGTTGTTGTTGCTGTTTTCTGTGTCAATGCCAGTGTTGTTGTTGCTGTTTTCTCTGTCAGTGCCAGTGTTGTTGTTGTTGCTGTTTTCTGTGTCAGTGCCAGTGTTGTTGTTGCTGTTGTTGCTGTTTTCTGTGTCAGTGCCAGTGTTGTTGTTGCTGTTGTTGCTGTTTTCTGTGTCAGTGCCAGTGTTGTTGTAGTTGTTGCTGTTTTCTCTGTCAGTGCCAGTGTTGTTGTAGTTGTTGCTGTTTTCTGTGTCAGTGCCAGTGTTATGCTGTTGCTGTTTTCTCTGTCAGTGCCAGTGTTGTTGTAGTTGTTGCTGCTTTCTCTGTCAGTGCCAGTGTTGTTGTAGTTGTTTCTGTTTTCTGTATCAGTGCCAGTGTTGTTGTTGTTGTTGTTTTCTCTGTCAGTGCCAGTGTTGTTGTAGTTGTTGCTGTTTTCTGTGTCAGTGACACTGTTGTTGTTGCTGTTTTCTGTGTCAGTGCCAGTGTTGTTGTTGTTGCTGTTTTCTCTGTCAGTGCCAGTGTTATTGTTGCTGTTTTCTGTGTCAGTGCCAGTGTTGTTGTTGCTGTTGTTGCTGTTTTCTGTGTCAGTGCCAGTGTTGTTGTTGCTGTTGTTGCTGTTTTCTGTGTCAGTGCCAGTGTTGTTGCTGTTGCTGTTTTCTCTGTCAGTGCCAGTGTTGTTGTAGTTGTTGCTGTTTTCTCTGTCAGTGCCAGTGTTGTTGTAGTTGTTGCTGTTTTCTCTGTCAGTGCCAGGGTTGTTGTAGTTGTTGCTGTTTTCTCTGTCAGTGCCAGTGTTGTTGTAGTTGTTGCTGTTTTCTCTGTCAGTGCCAGTGTTGTTGCTGTTGTTGCTGTTTTCTCTGTCAGTGCCAGTGTTGTTGTTGTTGCTGTTTTCTCTGTCAGTGCCAGTGTTGTTGTTGTTGCTGTTTTCTGTGTCAGTGCCAGTGATGTTGTAGTTGTTGCTGTTTTCTCTGTGAGTGCCAGTGTTGTTGTAGTTGTTGCTGTTTTCTCTGTCAGTGCCAGTGTTGTTGTAGTTGTTGCTGTTTTCTCTGTCAGTGCCAGCGTTGTTGTAGTTGTTGCTGTTTTCTGTGTCAGTGCCAGTGTTGTTGTTGTTGCTGTTTTCTCTGTCAGTGCCAGTGTTGTTGTAGTTGTTGCTGTTTTCTGTGTCAGTGCCACTGTTGTTGTTGCTGTTTTCTGTGTCAGTGCCAGTGGTGTTGTTGTTGCTGTTTTCTCTGTCAGTGCCAGTGTTGTTGTTGCTGTTTTCTCTGTCAGTGCCAGTGTTGTTGTTGCTGTTTTCTGTGTCAGTGCCATTGTTATTGCTGTTGTTGCTGTTTTCTGTGTCAGTGCCAGTCTTGTTGTTGCTGTTGTTGCTGTTTTCTGTGTCAGTGCCAGTGTTGTTGCTGTTGCTGTTTTCTCTGTCAGTGCCAGTGTTGTTGTAGTTGTTGCTGTTTTCTCTGTCAGTGCCAGTGTTGTAGTTGTTGCTGTTTTCTGTGTCAGTGCCAGTGTTGTTGTTGTTGCTGTTTTCTCTGTCAGTGCCAGTGTTGTTGTAGTTGTTGCTGTTTTCTGTGTCAGTGCCAGTGTTGTTGTAGTTGTTGCTGTTTTCTCTGTCAGTGCCAGTGTTGTTGTAGTTGTTGCTGAAATCTGTGTCAGTGCCGGTGTTGTTGTTGTTGCTGTTTTCTCTGTCAGTGCCAGTGTTGTTGTTGTTGCTGTTTTCTCTGTCAGTGCCAGTGTTGTTGTTGTTGCTGTTTTCTGTGTCAGTGCCAGTGTTGTTGTAGTTGTTGCTGTTTTCTGTGTCAGTGTCAGAGTTGTTGTAGTTGTTGCTGTTTTCTGTGTCAGTGCCAGTGTTCTTGCTGTTGCTGTTTTCTGTGTCAGTGCCAGTGTTGTTGTTGTTACTGTTGCTGTTTTCTGTGTCAGTTCCAGTGTTGTTGTTGTTGTTGCTGTTGCTGTTTTCAGTGCCAGTGTTATTGTTGCTGTTGTTGCTGTTTTCTGTGTCAGTGCCACTGTTGTTGTTGCTGTTTTCTGTGTCAGTGCCAGTGTTGTTGTTGTTGCTGTTTTCTCTGTCAGTGCCAGTGTTCTTGTAGTTGTTGCTGTTTTCTCTGTCAGTGCCAGTGTTGTTGTAGTTGTTGCTGTTTTCTGTGTCAGTGCCGGTGTTGTTGTTGTTGCTGTTTTCTCTGTCAGTGCCAGTGTTGTTGTTGTTGCTGTTTTCTCTGTCAGTGCCAGTGTTGTTGTTGTTGCTGTTTTCTCTGTCTGTGCCACTGTTGTTGTAGTTGTTGCTGTTATTTGTGTCAGTGCCAGTGTTGTTGTAGTTGTTGCTGTTTTCTCTGTCAGTGCCAGTGTTGTTGTAGTTGTTGCTGTTTTCTCTGTCAGTGCCAGTGTTGTTGTTGTTGTTGCTGTTTTCTCTGTCAGTGCCAGTGTTGTTGTAGTTGTTGCTGTTTTCTGTGTCAGTGCCAGTGTTGTTGTAGTTGTTGCTGTTTTCTCTGTCAGTGCCAGTGTTGTTGTAGTTGTTGCTGTTTTCTCTGTCAGTGCCAGTGTTGTTGTAGTTGTTGCTGTTTTCTGTGTCAGTGCCAGTGTTGTTGTTGTTGCTGTTTTCTCTGTCAGTGCCAGTGTTGTTGAAGTTGTTGCTGTTTTCTGTGTCAGTGCCAGTGTTGTTGTAGTTGTTGCTGTTTTCTGTGTCAGTGCCAGTGTTGTTGTAGTTGTTGCTGTTTTCTCTGTCAGTGCCAGTGTTGTTGTAGTTGTTGCTGTTTTCTCTGCCAGTGCCAGTGTTGTTGTAGTTGTTGCTGTTTTCTGTGTCAGTGCCAGTGTTGTTGCTGTTGTTGTTGTTTTCTCTGTCAGTGTCAGTGTTGTTGTAGTTGTTGCTGTTTTCTCTGTCAGTGCCAGTGTTGTTGTAGTTGTTGTTGTTTTCTGTGTCAGTGCCAGTGTTGTTGTAGTTGTTGCTGTTTTCTCTGTCAGTGCCAGTGTTGTTGTTGTTGTTGCTGCTTTCTCTGTCAGTGCCAGTGTTGTAGTTGTTGCTGTTTTCTCTGTCAGTGCCAGTGTTGTTGTTGTTGTTGCTGTTTTCTGTGTCGGTGCCAGTGTTGTTGTTGTTGCTGTTTTCTCTGTCAGTGCCAGTGTTGTTGCTGTTGCTATTTTCACTGTCAGTGCCAGTGTTGTTGCTGTTGCTATTTTCACTGTCAGTGCCAGTGTTGTTGTTGTTGCTGTTTTCTGTGTAAGTGCCATTGTTATTGCTGTTGTTGCTGTTTTCTGTGTCAGTCCCAGTGTTGTTGTTGCTGTTGTTGCGGTTTTCTGTGTCAGTGCCAGTGTTGTTGCTGTTGCTGTTTTCTCTGTCAGTGCCAGTGTTGTTGTAGTTGTTGCTGTTTTCTCTGTCAGTGCCAGTGTTGTAGTTGTTGCTGTTTTCTGTGTCAGTGCCAGTGTTGTTGTTGTTGCTGTTTTCTCTGACAGTGCCAGTGTTGTTTTAGTTGTTGCTGTTTTCTCTGTCAGTGCCAGTGTTGTTGTAGTTGTTGCTGTTTTCTGTGTCAGTGCCGGTGTTGTTGTTGTTGCTGTTTTCTCTGTCAGTGCCAGTGTTGTTGTTGTTACTGTTTTCTCTGTCAGTGCCAGTGTTGTTGTTGTTGCTGTTTTCTCTGTCAGTGCCAGTGTTGTTGTAGTTGTTGCTGTTTTCTCTGTCAGTGCCAGTTTTGTTGTTGTTGTTGCTGTTTTCTGTGTCAGTGCCAGTGCTGTTGTAGTTGTTGCTGTTTTCTCTGTCAGTGCCAGTGTTGTTGTTGTTGTTGCTGTTTTCTCTGTCAGTGCCAGTGTTGTAGTTGTTGCTGTTTTCTCTGTCAGTGCCAGTGTTGTTGCTGTTGTTGCTGTTTTCTCTGTCAGTGCCAGTGTTGTTGTTGTTGCTATTTTCACTGTCAGTGCCAGTGTTGTTGTTGTTGCTGTTTTCTGTGTCAGTGCCAGTGTTGTTGTTGTTGCTGTTTTCTGTGTCAGTGCCAGTGTTGTTGTTGCTGTTTTCTCTGTCAGTGCCAGTGTTGTTGTTGTTGCTGTTTTCTGTGTCAGTGCCAGTGTTGTTGTTGCTGTTGTTGCTGTTTTCTGTGTCAGTGCCAGTGTTGTTGTTGCTGTTGTTGCTGTTTTCTGTGTCAGTGCCAGTGTTGTTGTAGTTGTTGCTGTTTTCTCTGTCAGTGCCAGTGTTGTTGTAGTTGTTGCTGTTTTCTCTGTCAGTGCCAGTGTTGTTGTAGTTGTTGCTGTTTTCTGTGTCAGTGCCAGTGTTATGCTGTTGCTGTTTTCTCTGTCAGTGCCAGTGTTGTTGTAGTTGTTGCTGCTTTCTCTGTCAGTGCCAGTGTTGTTGTAGTTGTTTCTGTTTTCTGTATCAGTGCCAGTGTTGTTGTTGTTGTTGTTTTCTCTGTCAGTGCCAGTGTCGTTGTAGTTGTTGCTATTTTCTGTGTCAGTGACACTGTTGTTGTTGCCGTTTTCTGTGTCAGTGCCAGTGTTGTTGTTGTTGCTGTTTTCTCTGTCAGTGCCAGTGTTATTGTTGCTGTTTTCTCTGTCAGTGCCAGTGTTGTTGTTGTTGCTGTTTTCTGTGTCAGTGCCAGTGTTGTTGTTGCTGTTGTTGCTGTTTTCTGTGTCAGTGCCAGTGTTGTTGTTGCTGTTGTTGCTGTTTTCTATGTCAGTGCCAGTGTTGTTGCTGTTGCTGTTTTCTCTGTCAGTGCCAGTGTTGTTGTAGTTGTTGCTGTTTTCTCTGTCAGTGCCAGTGTTGTTGTAGTTGTTGCTGTTTTCTCTGTCAGTGCCAGGGTTGTTGTAGTTGTTGCTGTTTTCTCTGTCAGTGCCAGTGTTGTTGTAGTTATTCCTGTTTTCTGTGTCAGTGCCAGTGTTGTTGCTGTTGTTGCTGTTTTCTCTGTCAGTGCCAGTGTTGTTGTTGTTGCTGTTTTCTCTGTCAGTGCCAGTGTTGTTGTTGTTGCTGTTTTCTGTGTCAGTGCCAGTGATGTTGTAGTTGTTGCTGTTTTCTCTGTCAGTGCCAGTGTTGTTGTAGTTGTTGCTGTTTTCTCTGTCAGTGCCAGTGTTGTTGTAGTTGTTGCTGTTTTCTCTGTCAGTGCCAGTGTTGTTGTAGTTGTTGCTGTTTTCTGTGTCAGTGCCAGTGTTCTTGTTGTTGCTGTTTTCTCTGTCAGTGCCAGTGTTGTTGTAGTTGTTGCTGTTTTCTGTGTCAGTGCCACTGTTGTTGTTGCTGTTTTCTGTGTCAGTGCCAGTGGTGTTGTTGTTGCTGTTTTCTCTGTCAGTGCCTGTGTTGTTGTTGCTGTTTTCTCTGTCAGTGCCAGTGTTGTTGTTGTTGCTGTTTTCTGTGTCAGTGCCATTGTTATTGCTGTTGTTGCTGTTTTCTGTGTCAGTGCCAGTCTTGTTGTTGCTGTTGTTGCTGTTTTCTGTGTCAGTGCCAGTGTTGTTGCTGTTGCTGTTTTCTCTGTCAGTGCCAGTGTTGTTGTAGTTGTTGCTGTTTTCTCTGTCAGTGCCAGTGTTGTAGTTGTTGCTGTTTTCTGTGTCAGTGCCAGTGTTGTTGTTGTTGCTGTTTTCTCTGTCAGTGCCAGTGTTGTTGTAGTTGTTGCTGTTTTCTGTGTCAGTGCCAGTGTTGTTGTAGTTGTTGCTGTTTTCTCTGTCAGTGCCAGTGTTGTTGTAGTTGTTGCTGAAATCTGTGTCAGTGCCGGTGTTGTTGTTGTTGCTGTTTTCTCTGTCAGTGCCAGTGTTGTTGTTGTTGCTGTTTTCTCTGTCAGTGCCAGTGTTGTTGTTGTTGCTGTTTTCTGTGTCAGTGCCAGTGTTGTTGTTGTTGCTGTTTTCTGTGTCAGTGCCAGTGTTGTTGTAGTTGTTGCTGTTTTCTGTGTCAGTGTCAGAGTTGTTGTATTTGTAGCTGTTTTCTGTGTCAGTGCCAGTGTTCTTGCTGTTGCTGTTTTCTGTGTCAGTGCCAGTGTTGTTGTTGTTACTGTTGTTGTTTTCTGTGTCAGTGCCACTGTTCTTGTTGCTGTTTTCTGTGTCAGTGCCACTGTTGTTGTTGCTGTTTTCTGTGTCAGTGCCAGTGTTGTTGTTGTTAC
Source organism: Eledone cirrhosa (assembly GCA_964016885.1). NCBI lineage: Eukaryota > Metazoa > Mollusca > Cephalopoda > Octopoda > Eledonidae > Eledone > Eledone cirrhosa. Next base: position 254,558,163 of record OZ024741.1, on the reverse strand, counting down.
TGTTGCTGTTTTCTGTGCCAGTGCCAGTGTTATTGTTCCTGTTGTTGCTGTTTTCTGTGTCAGTGCCACTGTCGTTGCTGTTGTTGCTGTTTTCTGTGTCAGTGCCAGTGTTGTTGTTGCTGTTGTTGCTGTTTTCCGTGCCAGTGTTGTTGTAGTTGTTGCTGTTTTCTGTGTCAGTGCCAGTGTTCTTGCTGTTGCTGTTTTCTGTGTAAGTGCCAGTGTTGTTGTTGTTACTGTTGCTGTTTTCTGTGTCAGTTCCAGTGTTGTTGTTGTTGTTGCTGTTTTCTGTGTCAGTGCCACTGTTGTTGTTGCTGTTGTTGCTGTTTTCTGTGTCAGTGCCAGTGTTGTTGTTGTTGCTGTTTTCTCTGTCAGTGCCAGTGTTGTTGTAGTTGTTGCTGTTTTCTCTGTCAGTGCCAGTGTTGTTGTAGTTGTTGCTGTTTTCTGTGTCAGTGCCGGTGTTGTTGTTGTTGCTGTTTTCTCTGTCAGTGCGAGTGTTGTTGTTGTTGCTGTTTTCTCTGTCAGTGCCAGTGTTGTTGTTGTTGCTGCTTTCTCTGTCAGTGCCACTGTTGTTGTAGTTGTTGCTGTTTTCTGTGTCAGTGCCAGTGTTGTTGTAGTTGTTGCTGTTTTCTCTGTCAGTGCCAGTGTTGTTGTAGTTGTTGCTGTTTTCTCTGTCAGTGCCAGTGTTGTTGTTGTTGCTGTTTTCTCTGTCAGTGCCAGTGTTGTTATAGTTGTCGCTGTTTTCTGTGTCAGTGCCAGTGTTGTTGTTGTTGCTGTTTTCTGTGTCAGTGCCAGTGTTGTTGTAGTTGTTGCTGTTTTCTCTGTCAGTGCCAGTGTTGTTGTAGTTGTTGCTGTTTTCTCTGTCACTGCCAGTTTTGTTGTAGTTGTTGCTGTTTTCTCTCTCAGTGCCAATGTTGTTGTAGTTGTTGCTGTTTTCACTGTCAGTGCCAGTGTTGTTGTAGTTGTTGCTGTTTTCTGTGTCAGTGCCAGTGTTGTTGTAGTTGTTGCTGTTTTCTCTGTCAGTGCCAGTGTTATTGTTGTTGCTGTTTTCTCTGTCAGTGCCAGTGTTGTTGAAGTTGTTGCTGTTTTCTGTGTCAGTGCCAGTGTTGTTGTAGTTGTTGCTGTTTTCTCTGTCAGTGCCAGTGTTGTTGTTGTTGCTATTTTCACTGTCAGTGCCAGTGTTGTTGTTGTTGCTGTTTTCTGTGTCAGTGCCAGTGTTATTGTTGTTGTTGCTGTTTTCTGTGTCAGTGCCAGTGTTGTTGTAGTTGTTGCTGTTTTCTGTGTCAGTGCCATTTTTGTTGTAGTTGTTGCTGTTTTCTCTGTCAGTGCCAGTGTTGTTGTAGTTGTTGCTGTTTTCTCTGTCAGTGCCAGTGTTGTTGTAGTTGTTGCTGTTTTCTGTGTCAGTGCCAGTGTTGTTGTTGTTGTTGCTGTTTTCTCTGTCAGTGCCAGTGTTGTTGAAGTTGTTGCTGTTTTCTGTGTCAGTGCCAGTGTTGTTGTAGTTGTTGCTGTTTTCTGTGTCAGTGCCAGTGTTGTTGTTGTTGCTGTTTTCTGTGTCAGTGCCAGTGTTGTTGTAGTTGTTGCTGTTTTCTGTGTCAGTGCCACTGTTGTTGTTGCTGTTTTCTGTGTCAGTGCCAGTGTTGTTGTTGTTGCTGTTTTCTCTGTCAGTGCCAGTGTTGTTGTTGCTGTTTTCTCTGTCAGTGCCAGTGTTGTTGTTGTTGCTGTTTTCTGTGTCAGTGCCATTGTTATTGCTGTTGTTGCTGTTTTCTGTGTCAGTCCCAGTGTTGTTGTTGCTGTTGTTGCGGTTTTCTGTGTCAGTGCCAGTGTTGTTGCTGTTGCTGTTTTCTCTGGCAGTGCCAGTGTTGTTGTAGTTGTTGCTGTTTTCTCTGACAGTGCCAGTGTTGTAGTTGTTGCTGTTTTCTGTGTCAGTGCCAGTGTTGTTGTTGTTGCTGTTTTCTCTGACAGTGCCAGTGTTGTTGTAGTTATTGCTGTTTTCTCTGTCAGTGCCAGTGTTGTTGTAGTTGTTGCTGTTTTCTCTGTCAGTGCCAGTGTTGTTGTAGTTGTTGCTGTTTTCTCTGTCAGTGCCAGTGTTGTTGTTGTTGCTGTTTTCTCTGTCAGTGCCAGTGTTGTTGTAGTTGTTGCTGTTTTCTGTGTCAGTGCCAGTGTTGTTGTTGTTGTTGTTTTCTGTGTCAGTGCCAGTGTTGTTGTAGTTGTTGCTGTTTTCTCTGTCAGTGCCAGTGTTGTTGTAGTTGTTGCTGTTTTCTCTGTCAGTGCCAGTTTTGTTGTAGTTGTTGCTGTTTTCTGTGTCAGTGCCAGTGTTGTTGTTGTTGCTGTTTTCTCTGTCAGTGCCAATGTTGTTGTAGTTGTTGCTGTTTTCACTGTCAGTGCCAGTGTTGTTGTAGTTGTTGCTGTTTTCTGTGTCAGTGCCAGTGTTGTTGTAGTTGTTGCTGTTTTCTCTGTCAGTGGCAGTGTTGTTGTTGTTGCTGTTTTCTCTGTCAGTGCCAGTGTTGTTGAAGTTGTTGCTGTTTTATGTGTCAGTGCCAGTGTTGTTGTAGTTGTTGCTGTTTTCTCTGTCAGTGCCAGTGTTGTTGTTGTTGCTATTTTCACTGTCAGTGCCAGTGTTGTTGTTGTTGCTGTCTTCTGTGTCAGTGCCAGTGTTATTGTTGTTGTTGCTGTTTTCTGTGTCAGTGCCAGTGTTGTTGTAGTTGCTGCTGTTTTCTGTGTCAGTGCCATTGTTGTTGTAGTTGTTGCTGTTTTCTTTGTCAGTGCCAGTGTTGTTGTAGTTGTTGCTGTTTTCTCTGTCAGTGCCAGTGTTGTTGTAGTTGTTGCTGTTTTCTGTGTCAGTGCCAGTGTTGTTGTTGTTGTTGCTGTTTTCTCTGTCAGTGCCAGTGTTGTTGAAGTTGTTGCTGTTTTCTGTGTCAGTGCCAGTGTTGTTGTAGTTGTTGCTGTTTTCTGTGTCAGTGCCAGTGTTGTTGTTGTTGCTGTTTTCTCTGTCAGTGCCAGTGTTGTTGTAGTTGTTGCTGTTTTCTGTGTCAGTGCCACTGTTGTTGTTGCTGTTTTCTGTGTCAGTGCCAGTGTAGTTGTTGTTGCTGTTTTCTCTGTCAGTGCCAGTGTTGTTGTTGCTGTTTTCTCTGTCAGTGCCAGTGTTGTTGTTGTTGCTGTTTTCTGTGTCAGTGCCATTGTTATTGCTGTTGTTGCTGTTTTCTGTGTCAGTCCCAGTGTTGTTGTTGCTGTTGTTGCGGTTTTCTGTGTCAGTGCCAGTGTTGTTGCTGTTGCTGTTTTCTCTGGCAGTGCCAGTGTTGTAGTTGTTGCTGTTTTCTCTGTCAGTGCCAGTGTTGTTGTTGTTGCTGTTTTCTCTGACAGTGCCAGTGTTGTTGTAGTTATTGCTGTTTTCTCTGTCAGTGCCAGTGTTGTTGTACTTGTTGCTGTTTTCTGTGTCAGTGCCGGTGTTGTTGTTGTTGCTGTTTTCTCTGTCAGTGCCAGTGTTGTTGTTGTTGCTGTTTTCTCTGTCAGTGCCAGTGTTGTTGTTGTTGCTGTTTTCTCTGTCAGTACCAGTGTTGTTGTTGTTGTTGCTGTTTTCTCTGTCAGTGCCAGTTTTGTTGTTGTTGTTGCTGTTTTCTGTGTCAGTGCCAGTGTTGTTGTAGTTGTTGCTGTTTTCTCTGTCAGTGCCAGTGTTGTTGTTGTTGTTGCTGTTTTCTCTGTCAGTGCCAGTGTTGTAGTTGTTGCTGTTTTCTCTGTCAGTGCCAGTGTTGTTGTTGTTGTTGCTGTTTTCTCTGTCAGTGCCAGTGTTGTTGTTGTTGCTATTTTCACTGTCAGTGCCAGTGTTGTTGTTGTTGCTGTTTTCTGTGTCAGTGCCAGTGTTGTTGTTGTTGTTGCTGTTTTCTGTGTCAGTGCCAGTGTTGTTGTTGTTACTGTTGCTGTTTTCTGTGTCAGTGCCACTGTTCTTGTTGCTGTTTTCTGTGTCAGTGCCACTGTTGTTGTTGCTGTTTTCTGCGTCAGTGCCAGTGTTGTTGTTGTTACTGTTGCTGTTTTCTGTGCCAGTGCCAGTGTTATTGTTCCTGTTGTTGCTGTTTTCTGTGTCAGTGCCACTGTTGTTGCTGTTGTTGCTGTTTTCTGTGCCAGTGCCAGTGTTATTGTTCCTGTTGTTGCTGTTTTCTGTGTCAGTGCCACTGTTGTTGCTGTTGTTGCTGTTTTCTGTGTCAGTGCCAGTGTTGTTGTAGTTGTTGCTGTTTTCTGTGTCAGTGCCAGTGTTCTTGCTGTTGCTGTTTTCTGTGTCAGTGCCAGTGTTGTTGTTGTTACTGTTGCTGTTTTCTGTGTCAGTTCCAGTGTTGTTGTTGTTGTTGCTGTTGCTGTTTTCTGTGCCAGTGCCAGTGTTATTGTTGCTGTTGTTGCTGTTTTCTTGTCAGTGCCACTGTTGTTGTTGCTGTTGTTGGTGTTTTCTGTGTCAGTGCCAGTGTTGTTGTTGTTGCTGTTTTCTCTGTCAGTGCCAGTGTTGTTGTAGTTGTTGCTGTTTTCTCTGTCAGTGCCAGTGTTGTTGTAGTTGTTGCTGTTTTCTGTGTCAGTGCCGGTGTTGTTGTTGTTGCTGTTTTCTCTGTCAGTGCGAGTGTTGTTGTTGTTGCTGTTTTCTCTGTCAGTGCCAGTGTTGTTGTTGTTGCTGTTTTCTCTGTCAGTGCCACTGTTGTTGTAGTTGTTGCTGTTTTCTGTGTCAGTGCCAGTGTTGTTGTAGTTGTTGCTGTTTTCTCTGTCAGTGCCAGTGTTGTTGTAGTTGTTGCTGTTTTCTCTGTCAGTGCCAGTGTTGTTGTTGTTGCTGTTTTCTCTGTCAGTGCCAGTGTTGTTGTAGTTGTTGCTGTTTTCTGTGTCAGTGCCAGTGTTGTTGTTGTTGCTGTTTTCTGTGTCAGTGCCAGTGTTGTTGTAGTTGTTGCTGTTTTCTCTGTCAGTGCCAGTGTTGTTGTAGTTTTTGCTGTTTTCTCTGTCAGTGCCAGTTTTGTTGTAGTTGTTGCTGTTTTCTGTGTCAGTGCCAGTGTTGTTGTTGTTGCTGTTTTCTCTGTCAGTGCCAATGTTGTTGTAGCTGTTGCTGTTTTCACTGTCAGTGCCAGTGTTGTTGTAGTTGTTGCTGTTTTCTGTGTCAGTGCCAGTGTTGTTGTAGTTGTTGCTGTTTTCTCTGTCAGTGCCAGTGTTGTTGTTGTTGCTGTTTTCTCTGTCAGTGCCAGTGTTGTAGTTGTTGCTGTTTTCTCTGTCAGTGCCAGTGTTGTTGTAGTTGTTGCTGTTTTCTGTGTCAGTGCCAGTGTTGTTGTTGTTGCTGTTTTCTGTGTCAGTGCCAGTGTTGTTGTTGTTGCTGTTTTCTCTGTCAGTGCCAGTGTTGTTGTTGCTATTTTCACTGTCAGTGCCAGTGTTGTTGTTGTTGCTGTTTTATGTGTCAGTGCCAGTGTTGTTGTTGTTGTTGCTGTTTTCTGTGTCAGTGCCAGTGTTGTTGTAGTTGTTGTTGTTTTCTGTGTCAGTGCCAGTGTTGTTGTAGTTGTTGCTGTTTTCTCTGTCAGTGCCAGTGTTGTTGTAGTTGTTGCTGTTTTCTCTGTCAGTGCCAGTGTTGTTGTAGTTGTTGCTGTTTTCTGTGTCAGTGCCAGTGTTGTTGTTGTTGCTGTTTTCTCTGTCAGTGCCAGTGTTGTTGAAGTTGTTGCTGTTTTCTGTGTCAGTGCCAGTGTTGTTGTAGTTGTTGCTGTTTTCTGTGTCAGTGCCAGTGTTGTTGTAGTTATTGCTGTTTTCTCTGTCAGTGCCAGTGTTGTTATAGTTGTTGCTGTTTTCTCTGCCAGTGCCAGTGTTGTTGTAGTTGTTGCTGTTTTCTGTGTCAGTGCCAGTGTTGTTGCTGTTGTTGTTGTTTTCTCTGTCAGTGCCAGTGTTGTTGTAGTTGTTGCTGTTTTCTGTGTCAGTGCCAGTGTTGTTGTTGTTGCTGTTTTCTCTGACAGTGCCAGTGTTGTTGTAGTTGTTGTTGTTTTCTGTGTCAGTGCCAGTGTTGTTGTAGTTGTTGCTGTTTTCTCTGTCAGTGCCAGTGTTGTTGTTGTTGTTGCTGCTTTCTCTGTCAGTGCCAGTGTTGTAGTTGTTGCTGTTTTCTCTGTCAGTGCCAGTGTTGTTGTTGTTGCTGTTTTCTGTGTCGGTGCCAGTGTTGTTGTTGTTGCTGTTTTCTCTGTCAGTGCCAGTGTTGTTGCTGTTGCTATTTTCACTGTCAGTGCCAGTGTTGTTGCTGTTGCTATTTTCACTGTCAGTGCCAGTGTTGTTGTTGTTGCTGTTTTCTGTGTCAGTGCCAGTGTTGTTGTTGTTACTGTTGCTGTTTTCTGTGTCAGTTCCAGTGTTGCTGTTGCTGTTTTCTGTGCCAATGCCAGTGTTATTGTTGCTGTTGTTGCTGTTTTCTGTGTCAGTGCCACGGTTGTTGCTGTTGTTGCTGTTTTCTGTGTCAGTGCCAGTGTTGTTGCTGTTGTTGCTGTTTTCTGTACCAGTGCCAGTGTTGTTGTTGCTGTTGTTGCTGTTTTCCGTGCCAGTGTTGTTGTAGTTGTTGCTGTTTTCTGTGTCAGTGCCGGTGTTGTTGTTGTTGCTGTTTTCTCTGTCAGTGCCAGTGTTGTTGTTGTTGCTGTTTTCTCTATCAGTGCCAGTGTTGTTGTTGTTGCTGTTTTCTGTGTCAGTGCCAGTGTTGTTGTAGTTGTTGCTGTTTTCTGTGTCAGTGCCAGTGTTGTTGTAGTTGTTGCTGTTTTCTCTGTCAGTGCCAGTGTTGTTGTAGTTGTTGCTGTTTTCTCTGTCAGTGCCAGTGTTGTTGTAGTTGTTGCTGTTTTCTGTGTCAGTGCCAGTGTTATGCTGTTGCTGTTTTCTCTGTCAGTGCCAGTGTTGTTGTAGTTGTTGCTGCTTTCTCTGTCAGTGGCAGTGTTGTTGTAGTTGTTTCTGTTTTCTGTATCAGTGCCAGTGTTGTTGTTGTTGTTGTTTTCTCTGTCAGTGCCAGTGTTGTTGTAGTTGTTGCTGTTTTCTGTGTCAGTGCTACTGTTGTTGTTGCTGTTTTCTGTGTCAGTGCCAGTGTTGTTGTTGTTGCTGTTTTCTCTGTCAGTGCCAGTGTTGTTGTTGCTGTTTTCTCTGTCAGTGCCAGTGTTGTTGTTGTTGCTGTTTTCTGTGTCAGTGCCAGTGTTGTTGTTGCTGTTGTTGCTGTTTTCTGTGTCAGTGCCAGTGTTGTTGTTGCTGTTGTTGCTGTTTTCTGTGTCAGTGCCAGTGTTGTTGCTGTTGCTGTTTTCTCTGTCAGTGCCAGTGTTGTTGTAGTTGTTGCTGTTTTCTCTGTCAGTGCCAGTGTTGTTGTAGTTGTTGCTGTTTTCTGTGTCAGTGCCAGTGTTGTTGTTGTTGCTGTTTTCTCTGTCAGTGCCAGTGTTGTTGTAGTTGTTGCTGTTTTCTCTGTCAGTGCCAGGGTTGTTGTAGTTGTTGCTGTTTTCTCTGTCAGTGCCAGTGTTGTTGTAGTTGTTGCTGTTTTCTGTGTCAGTGCCAGTGTTGTTGCTGTTGTTGCTGTTTTCTGTGTCAGTGCCAGTGTTGTTGTTGTTGCTGTTTTCTCTGTCAGTGCCAGTGTTGTTGTTGTTGCTGTTTTATGTGTCAGTGCCAGTGATGTTGTAGTTGTTGCTGTTTTCTCTGTCAGTGCCAGTGTTGTTGTAGTTGTTGCTGTTTTCTCTGTCAGTGCCAGTGTTGTTGTAGTTGTTGCTGTTTTCTCTGTCAGTGCCAGTGTTGTTGTAGTTGTTGCTGTTTTCTGTGTCAGTGCCAGTGTTGTTGTTGTTGCTGTTTTCTCTGTCAGTGCCAGTGTTGTTGTAGTTGTTGCTGTTTTCTGTGTCAGTGCCACTGTTGTTGTTGCTGTTTTCTGTGTCAGTGCCAGTGGTGTTGTTGTTGCTGTTTTCTCTGTCAGTGCCAGTGTTGTTGTTGCTGTTTTCTCTGTCAGTGCCAGTGTTGTTGTTGTTGCTGTTTTCTGTGTCAGTGCCATTGTTATTGCTGTTGTTGCTGTTTTCTGTGTCAGTGCCAGTCTTGTTGTTGCTGTTGTTGCTGTTTTCTGTGTCAGTGCCAGTGTTGTTGCTGTTGCTGTTTTCTCTGTCAGTGCCAGTGTTGTTGTAGTTGTTGCTGTTTTCTGTGTCAGTGCCAGTGTTGTTGCTGTTGCTGTTTTCTCTGTCAGTGCCAGTGTTGTTGTAGTTGTTGCTGTTTTCTGTGTCAGTGCCAGTGTTGTTGTTGTTGCTGTTTTCTCTGTCAGTGCCAGTGTTGTTGTAGTTGTTGCTGTTTTCTCTGTCAGTGCCAGGGTTGTTGTAGTTGTTGCTGTTTTCTCTGTCAGTGCCAGTGTTGTTGTAGTTGTTGCTGTTTTCTGTGTCAGTGCCAGTGTTGTTGCTGTTGTTGCTGTTTTCTGTGTCAGTGCCAGTGTTGTTGTTGTTGCTGTTTTCTCTGTCAGTGCCAGTGTTGTTGTTGTTGCTGTTTTCTGTGTCAGTGCCAGTGATGTTGTAGTTGTTGCTGTTTTCTCTGTCAGTGCCAGTGTTGTTGTAGTTGTTGCTGTTTTCTCTGTCAGTGCCAGTGTTGTTGTAGTTGTTGCTGTTTTCTCTGTCAGTGCCAGTGTTGTTGTAGTTGTTGCTGTTTTCTGTGTCAGTGCCAGTGTTGTTGTTGTTGCTGTTTTCTCTGTCAGTGCCAGTGTTGTTGTAGTTGTTGCTGTTTTCTGTGTCAGTGCCACTGTTGTTGTTGCTGTTTTCTGTGTCAGTGCCAGTGGTGTTGTTGTTGCTGTTTTCTCTGTCAGTGCCAGTGTTGTTGTTGCTGTTTTCTCTGTCAGTGCCAGTGTTGTTGTTGTTGCTATTTTCACTGTCAGTGCCAGTGTTGTTGTTGTTGCTGTTTTCTGTGTCAGTGCCAGTGTTGTTGTTGTTGCTGTTTTCTGTGTCAGTGCCAGTGTTGTTGTTGTTACTGTTGCTGTTTTCTGTGTCAGTGCCAGTGTTGTTGTTGTTACTGTTGCTGTTTTCTGTGCCAGTGCCAGTGTTATTGTTGCTGTTGTTGCTGTTTTCTGTGCCAGTGCCACTGTTGTTGCTGTTGTTGCTGTTTTCTGTGTCAGTGCCGGTGTTGTTGTTGCTGTTGTTGCTGTTTTCTGTGTCAGTGCCAGTGTTGTTGTTGCTGTTGTTGCTGTTTTCCGTGCCAGTGTTGTTGTAGTTGTTGCTGTTTTCTGTGTCAGTGCCAGTGTTCTTGCTGTTGCTGTTTTCTGTGTCAGTGCCAGTGTTGTTGTTGTTACTGTTGCTGTTTTCTGTGTCAGTTCCAGTGTTGTTGTTGTTGTTGCTGTCGCTGTTTTCAGTGCCAGTGTTATTGTTGCTGTTGTTACAGTTTTCTGTGTCAGTGCCACTGTTGTTGTTGCTGTTTTCTATGTCAGTGCCAGTGTTGTTGTTGTTGCTGTTTTCTCTGTCAGTGCCAGTGTTGTTGTAGTTGTTGCTGTTTTCTCTGTCAGTGCCAGTGTTGTTGTAGTTGTTGCTGTTTTCTGTGTCAGTGCCGGTGTTGTTGTTGTTGCTGTTTTCTCTGTCAGTGCCAGTGTTGTTGTTGTTGCTGTTTTCTCTGTCAGTGCCAGTGTTGTTGTTGTTGCTGTTTTCTCTGTCTGTGCCACTGTTGTTGTAGTTGTTGCTGTTTTCTGTGTCAGTGCCAGTGTTGTTGTAGTTGTTGCTGTTTTCTGTGTCAGTGCCAGTGTTGTTGTAGTTGTTGCTGTTTTCTCTGTCAGTGCCAGTGTTGTTGTTGTTGTTGCTGTTTTCTCTGTCAGTGCCAGTGTTGTTGTAGTTGTTGCTGTTTTCTGTGTCAGTGCCAGTGTTGTTGTTGTTGCTGTTTTCTGTGTCAGTGCCAGTGTTGTTGTAGTTGTTGCTGTTTTCTCTGTCAGTGCCAGTGTTGTTGTAGTTGTTGCTGTTTTCTGTGTCAGTGCCAGTGTTGTAGTTGTTGCTGTTTTCTGTGTCAGTGCCAGTGTTGTTGTAGTTGTTGCTATTTTCTCTGTCAGTGCCAGTGTTGTTGTAGTTGTTGCTGTTTTCTCTGTCAGTGCCAGTGTTGTTGTAGTTGTTGCTGTTTTTTGTGTCAGTGCCAGTGTTGTTGTTGCTGTTTTCTCTGTCAGTGCCAGTGTTGTTGTTGTTGCTGTTTTCTGTGTCAGTGCCATTGTTATTGCTGTTGTTGCTGTTTTCTGTGTCAGTGCCAGTCTTGTTGTTGCTGTTGTTGCTGTTTTCTGTGTCAGTGCCAGTGTTGTTGCTGTTGCTGTTTTCTCTGTCAGTGCCAGTGTTGTTGTAGTTGTTGCTGTTTTCTGTGTCAGTGCCAGTGTTGTTGCTGTTGCTGTTTTCTCTGTCAGTGCCAGTGTTGTTGTAGTTGTTGCTGTTTTCTGTGTCAGTGCCAGTGTTGTTGTTGTTGCTGTTTTCTCTGTCAGTGCCAGTGTTGTTGTAGTTGTTGCTGTTTTCTCTGTCAGTGCCAGGGTTGTTGTAGTTGTTGCTGTTTTCTCTGTCAGTGCCAGTGTTGTTGTAGTTGTTGCTGTTTTCTGTGTCAGTGCCAGTGTTGTTGCTGTTGTTGCTGTTTTCTGTGTCAGTGCCAGTGTTGTTGTTGTTGCTGTTTTCTCTGTCAGTGCCAGTGTTGTTGTTGTTGCTGTTTTCTGTGTCAGTGCCAGTGATGTTGTAGTTGTTGCTGTTTTCTCTGTCAGTGCCAGTGTTGTTGTAGTTGTTGCTGTTTTCTCTGTCAGTGCCAGTGTTGTTGTAGTTGTTGCTGTTTTCTCTGTCAGTGCCAGTGTTGTTGTAGTTGTTGCTGTTTTCTGTGTCAGTGCCAGTGTTGTTGTTGTTGCTGTTTTCTCTGTCAGTGCCAGTGTTGTTGTAGTTGTTGCTGTTTTCTGTGTCAGTGCCACTGTTGTTGTTGCTGTTTTCTGTGTCAGTGCCAGTGGTGTTGTTGTTGCTGTTTTCTCTGTCAGTGCCAGTGTTGTTGTTGCTGTTTTCTCTGTCAGTGCCAGTGTTGTTGTTGTTGCTATTTTCACTGTCAGTGCCAGTGTTGTTGTTGTTGCTGTTTTCTGTGTCAGTGCCAGTGTTGTTGTTGTTGCTGTTTTCTGTGTCAGTGCCAGTGTTGTTGTTGTTACTGTTGCTGTTTTCTGTGTCAGTGCCAGTGTTGTTGTTGTTACTGTTGCTGTTTTCTGTGCCAGTGCCAGTGTTATTGTTGCTGTTGTTGCTGTTTTCTGTGCCAGTGCCACTGTTGTTGCTGTTGTTGCTGTTTTCTGTGTCAGTGCCGGTGTTGTTGTTGCTGTTGTTGCTGTTTTCTGTGTCAGTGCCAGTGTTGTTGTTGCTGTTGTTGCTGTTTTCCGTGCCAGTGTTGTTGTAGTTGTTGCTGTTTTCTGTGTCAGTGCCAGTGTTCTTGCTGTTGCTGTTTTCTGTGTCAGTGCCAGTGTTGTTGTTGTTACTGTTGCTGTTTTCTGTGTCAGTTCCAGTGTTGTTGTTGTTGTTGCTGTCGCTGTTTTCAGTGCCAGTGTTATTGTTGCTGTTGTTACAGTTTTCTGTGTCAGTGCCACTGTTGTTGTTGCTGTTTTCTATGTCAGTGCCAGTGTTGTTGTTGTTGCTGTTTTCTCTGTCAGTGCCAGTGTTGTTGTAGTTGTTGCTGTTTTCTCTGTCAGTGCCAGTGTTGTTGTAGTTGTTGCTGTTTTCTGTGTCAGTGCCGGTGTTGTTGTTGTTGCTGTTTTCTCTGTCAGTGCCAGTGTTGTTGTTGTTGCTGTTTTCTCTGTCAGTGCCAGTGTTGTTGTTGTTGCTGTTTTCTCTGTCTGTGCCACTGTTGTTGTAGTTGTTGCTGTTTTCTGTGTCAGTGCCAGTGTTGTTGTAGTTGTTGCTGTTTTCTGTGTCAGTGCCAGTGTTGTTGTAGTTGTTGCTGTTTTCTCTGTCAGTGCCAGTGTTGTTGTTGTTGTTGCTGTTTTCTCTGTCAGTGCCAGTGTTGTTGTAGTTGTTGCTGTTTTCTGTGTCAGTGCCAGTGTTGTTGTTGTTGCTGTTTTCTGTGTCAGTGCCAGTGTTGTTGTAGTTGTTGCTGTTTTCTCTGTCAGTGCCAGTGTTGTTGTAGTTGTTGCTGTTTTCTGTGTCAGTGCCAGTGTTGTAGTTGTTGCTGTTTTCTGTGTCAGTGCCAGTGTTGTTGTAGTTGTTGCTATTTTCTCTGTCAGTGCCAGTGTTGTTGTAGTTGTTGCTGTTTTCTCTGTCAGTGCCAGTGTTGTTGTAGTTGTTGCTGTTTTTTGTGTCAGTGCCAGTGTTGTTGTTGTTGCTGTTTTCTCTGTCAGTGCCAGTGTTGTTGAAGTTGTTGCTGTTTTCTGTGTCAGTGCCAGTGTTGTTGTAGTTGTTGCTGTTTTCTGTGTCAGTGCCAGTGTTGTTGTAGTTGTTGCTGTTTTCTCTGTCAGTGCCAGTGTTGTTGTAGTTGTTGCTGTTTTCTCTGCCAGTGCCAGTGTTGTTGTAGTTGTTGCTGTTTTCTGTGTCAGTGCCAGTGTTCTTGCTGTTGTTGTTGTTTTCTCTGTCAGTGTCAGTGTTGTTGTAGTTGTTGTTGTTTTCTGTGTCAGTGCCAGTGTTGTTGTAGTTGTTGCTGTTTTCTCTGTCAGTGCCAGTGTTGTTGTTGTTGTTGCTGCTTTCTCTGTCAGTGCCAGTGTTGTAGTTGTTGCTGTTTTCTCTGTCAGTGCCAGTGTTGTTGTTGTTGCTGTTTTCTGTGTCGGTGCCAGTGTTGTTGTTGTTGCTGTTTTCTCTGTCAGTGCCAGTGTTGTTGCTGTTGCTATTTTCACTGTCAGTGCCAGTGTTGTTGCTGTTGCTATTTTCACTGTCAGTGCCAGTGTTGTTGTTGTTGCTGTTTTCTGTGTCAGTGCCAGTGTTGTTGTTGTTACTGTTGCTGTTTTCTGTGTCAGTTCCAGTGTTGCTGTTGCTGTTTTCTGTGCCAGTGCCAGTGTTATTGTTGCTGTTGTTGCTGTTTTCTGTGTCAGTGCCACGGTTGTTGCTGTTTTCTGTGTCAGTGCCAGTGTTGTTGCTGTTGTTGCTGTTTTCTGTGTCAGTGCTGTGTTGTTGTTGCTGTTGTTGCTGTTTTCCGTGCCAGTGTTGTTGTAGTTGTTGCTGTTTTCTGTGTCAGTGCCGCTGTTGTTGTTGTTGCTGTTTTCTCTGTCAGTGCCAGTGTTGTTGTTGTTGCTGTTTTCTCTATCAGTACCAGTGTTGTTGTTGTTGCTGTTTTCTGTGTCAGTGCCAGTGTTGTTGTAGTTGTTGCTGTTTTCTGTGTCAGTGCCAGTGTTGTTGTAGTTGTTGCTGTTTTCTCTGTCAGTGCCAGTGTTGTTGTAGTTGTTGCTGTTTTCTCTGTCAGTGCCAGTGTTGTTGTAGTTGTTGCTGTTTTCTGTGTCAGTGCCAGTGTTGTTGCTGTTGCTGTTTTCTCTGTCAGTGCCAGTGTTGTTGTAGTTGTTGCTGCTTTCTCTGTCAGTGCCATTGTTGTTGTAGTTGTTTCTCTTTTCTGTATCAGTGCCAGTGTTGTTGTTGTTGTTTTCTGTGTCAGTGCCAGTGTTGTTGTAGTTGTTGCTGTTTTCTGTGTCAGTGCCACTGTTGTTGTTGCTGTTTTCTGTGTCAGTGCCAGTGTTGTTGTTGTTGCTGTTTTCTCTGTCAGTGCCAGTGTTGTTGTTGCTGTTTTCTCTGTCAGTGCCAGTGTTGTTGTTGTTGCTGTTTTCTGTGTCAGTGCCAGTGTTGTTGTTGCTGTTGTTGCTGTTTTCTGTGTCAGTGCCAGTGTTGTTGTTGCTGTTGTTGCTGTTTTCTGTGTCAGTGCCAGTGTTGTTGCTGTTGCTGTTTTCTCTGTCAGTGCCAGTGTTGTTGTAGTTGTTGCTGTTTTCTCTGTCAGTGCCAGTGTTGTTGTAGTTGTTGCTGTTTTCTGTGTCAGTGCCAGTGTTGTTGTTGTTGCTGTTTTCTCTGTCAGTGCCAGTGTTGTTGTAGTTGTTGCTGTTTTCTCTGTCAGTGCCAGTGTTGTTGTTGTTGCTGTTTTCTGTGTCAGTGCCAGTGTTGTTGTAGTTGTGGCTGTTTTCTGTGTCAGTGCCAGTGTTGTTGTAGTTGTTGCTGTTTTCTCTGTCAGTGCCAGTGTTGTTGTAGTTGTTGCTGTTTTCTCTGTCAGTGCCAGTGTTGTTGTAGTTGTTGCTGTTTTCTGTGTCAGTGCCAGTGTTGTTGTTGTTGCTGTTTTCTCTGTCAGTGCCAGTGTTGTTGTAGTTGTTGCTGTTTTCTGTGTCAGTGCCACTGTTGTTGTTGCTGTTTTCTGTGTCAGTGCCAGTGTTGTTGTTGTTGCTGTTTTCTCTGTCACTGCCAGTGTTGTTGTTGCTGTTTTCTCTGTCAGTGCCAGTGTTGTAGTTGTTGGTGTTTTCTCTGTCAGTGCCAGTGTTGTTGTTGTTGCTGTTTTCTGTGTCGGTGCCAGTGTTGTTGTTGTTGCTGTTTTCTCTGTCAGCGCCAGTGTTGTTGCTGTTGCTGTTTTCACTGTCAGTGCCAGTGTTGTTGCTGTTGCTATTTTCACTGTCAGTGCCAGTGTTGTTGTTGTTGCTGTTTTCTGTGTCAGTGCCAGTGTTGTTGTTGTTACTGTTGCTGTTTTCTGTGTCAGTTCCAGTGTTGCTGTTGCTGTTTTCTGTGCCAGTGCCAGTGTTATTGTTGCTGTTGTTGCTGTTTTCTGTGTCAGTGCCACGGTTGTTGCTGTTTTCTGTGTCAGTGCCAGTGTTGTTGCTGTTGTTGCTGTTTTCTGTGTCAGTGCCAGTGTTGTTGTTGCTGTTGTTGCTGTTTTCCGTGCCAGTGTTGTTGTAGTTGTTGCTGTTTTCTGTGTCAGTGCCGGTGTTGTTGTTGTTGCTGTTTTCTCTGTCAGTGCCAGTGTTGTTGTTGTTGCTGTTTTCTCTATCAGTACCAGTGTTGTTGTTGTTGCTGTTTTCTGTGTCAGTGCCAGTGTTGTTGTAGTTGTTGCTGTTTTCTGTGTCAGTGCCAGTGTTGTTGTAGTTGTTGTTGTTTTCTCTGTCAGTGCCAGTGTTGTTGTAGTTGTTGCTGTTTTCTCTGTCAGTGCCAGTGTTGTTGTAGTTGTTGCTGTTTTCTGTGTCAGTGCCAGTGTTGTTGCTGTTGCTGTTTTCTCTGTCAGTGCCAGTGTGGTTGTAGTTGTTGCTGCTTTCTCTGTCAGTGCCAGTGTTGTTGTAGTTGTTGCTGTTTTCTGTGTCAGTGCCGGTGTTGTTGTTGTTGCTGTTTTCTCTGTCAGTGCCAGTGTTGTTGTTGTTGCTGTTTTCTCTGTCAGTGCCAGTGTTGTTGTTGTTGCTGTTTTCTCTGTCTGTGCCACTGTTGTTGTAGTTGTTGCTGTTTTCTGTGTCAGTGCCAGTGTTGTTGTAGTTGTTGCTGTTTTCTGTGTCAGTGCCAGTGTTGTTGTAGTTGTTGCTGTTTTCTCTGTCAGTGCCAGTGTTGTTGTTGTTGTTGCTGTTTTCTCTGTCAGTGCCAGTGTTGTTGTAGTTGTTGCTGTTTTCTGTGTCAGTGCCAGTGTTGTTGTTGTTGCTGTTTTCTGTGTCAGTGCCAGTGTTGTTGTAGTTGTTGCTGTTTTCTCTGTCAGTGCCAGTGTTGTTGTAGTTGTTGCTGTTTTCTGTGTCAGTGCCAGTGTTGTAGTTGTTGCTGTTTTCTGTGTCAGTGCCAGTGTTGTTGTAGTTGTTGCTGTTTTCTCTGTCAGTGCCAGTGTTTTTGTAGTTGTTGCTGTTTTCTCTGTCAGTGCCAGTGTTGTTGTAGTTGTTGCTGTTTTTTGTGTCAGTGCCAGTGTTGTTGTTGTTGCTGTTTTCTCTGTCAGTGCCAGTGTTGTTGAAGTTGTTGCTGTTTTCTGTGTCAGTGCCAGTGTTGTTGTAGTTGTTGCTGTTTTCTGTGTCAGTGCCAGTGTTGTTGTAGTTGTTGCTGTTTTTTCTGTCAGTGCCAGTGTTGTTGTAGTTGTTGCTGTTTTCTCTGCCAGTGCCAGTGTTGTTGTAGTTGTTGCTGTTTTCTGTGTCAGTGCCAGTGTTCTTGCTGTTGTTGTTGTTTTCTCTGTCAGTGTCAGTGTTGTTGTAGTTGTTGTTGTTTTCTGTGTCAGTGCCAGTGTTGTTGTAGTTGTTGCTGTTTTCTCTGTCAGTGCCAGTGTTGTTGTTGTTGCTGCTTTCTCTGTCAGTGCCAGTGTTGTAGTTGTTGCTGTTTTCTCTGTCAGTGCCAGTGTTGTTGTTGTTGCTGTTTTCTGTGTCGGTGCCAGTGTTGTTGTTGTTGCTGTTTTCTCTGTCAGTGCCAGTGTTGTTGCTGTTGCTATTTTCACTGTCAGTGCCAGTGTTGTTGCTGTTGCTATTTTCACTGTCAGTGCCAGTGTTGTTGTTGTTGCTGTTTTCTGTGTCAGTGCCAGTGTTGTTGTTGTTACTGTTGCTGTTTTCTGTGTCAGTTCCAGTGTTGCTGTTGCTGTTTTCTGTGCCAGTGCCAGTGTTATTGTTGCTGTTGTTGCTGTTTTCTGTGTCAGTGCCACGGTTGTTGCTGTTTTCTGTGTCAGTGCCAGTGTTGTTGCTGTTGTTGCTGTTTTCTGTATCAGTGCTGTGTTGTTGTTGCTGTTGTTGCTGTTTTCCGTGCCAGTGTTGTTGTAGTTGTTGCTGTTTTCTGTGTCAGTGCCGCTGTTGTTGTTGTTGCTGTTTTCTCTGTCAGTGCCAGTGTTGTTGTTGTTGCTGTTTTCTCTATCAGTACCAGTGTTGTTGTTGTTGCTGTTTTCTGTGTCAGTGCCAGTGTTGTTGTAGTTGTTGCTGTTTTCTGTGTCAGTGCCAGTGTTGTTGTAGTTGTTGCTGTTTTCTCTGTCAGTGCCAGTGTTGTTGTAGTTGTTGCTGTTTTCTCTGTCAGTGCCAGTGTTGTTGTAGTTGTTGCTGTTTTCTGTGTCAGTGCCAGTGTTGTTGCTGTTGCTGTTTTCTCTGTCAGTGCCAGTGTTGTTGTAGTTGTTGCTGCTTTCTCTGTCAGTGCCATTGTTGTTGTAGTTGTTTCTCTTTTCTGTATCAGTGCCAGTGTTGTTGTTGTTGTTTTCTGTGTCAGTGCCAGTGTTGTTGTAGTTGTTGCTGTTTTCTGTGTCAGTGCCACTGTTGTTGTTGCTGTTTTCTGTGTCAGTGCCAGTGTTGTTGTTGTTGCTGTTTTCTCTGTCAGTGCCAGTGTTGTTGTTGCTGTTTTCTCTGTCAGTGCCAGTGTTGTTGTTGTTGCTGTTTTCTGTGTCAGTGCCAGTGTTGTTGTTGCTGTTGTTGCTGTTTTCTGTGTCAGTGCCAGTGTTGTTGTTGCTGTTGTTGCTGTTTTCTGTGTCAGTGCCAGTGTTGTTGCTGTTGCTGTTTTCTCTGTCAGTGCCAGTGTTGTTGTAGTTGTTGCTGTTTTCTCTGTCAGTGCCAGTGTTGTTGTAGTTGTTGCTGTTTTCTGTGTCAGTGCCAGTGTTGTTGTTGTTGCTGTTTTCTCTGTCAGTGCCAGTGTTGTTGTAGTTGTTGCTGTTTTCTCTGTCAGTGCCAGTGTTGTTGTTGTTGCTGTTTTCTGTGTCAGTGCCAGTGTTGTTGTAGTTGTTGCTGTTTTCTGTGTCAGTGCCAGTGTTGTTGTAGTTGTTGCTGTTTTCTCTGTCAGTGCCAGTGTTGTTGTAGTTGTTGCTGTTTTCTCTGTCAGTGCCAGTGTTGTTGTAGTTGTTGCTGTTTTCTGTGTCAGTGCCAGTGTTGTTGTTGTTGCTGTTTTCTCTGTCAGTGCCAGTGTTGTTGTAGTTGTTGCTGTTTTCTGTGTCAGTGCCACTGTTGTTGTTGCTGTTTTCTGTGTCAGTGCCAGTGTTGTTGTTGTTGCTGTTTTCTCTGCCACTGCCAGTGTTGTTGTTGCTGTTTTCTCTGTCAGTGCCAGTGTTGTAGTTGTTGGTGTTTTCTCTGTCAGTGCCAGTGTTGTTGTTGTTGCTGTTTTCTGTGTCGGTGCCAGTGTTGTTGTTGTTGCTGTTTTCTCTGTCAGCGCCAGTGTTGTTGCTGTTGCTGTTTTCACTGTCAGTGCCAGTGTTGTTGCTGTTGCTATTTTCACTGTCAGTGCCAGTGTTGTTGTTGTTGCTGTTTTCTGTGTCAGTGCCAGTGTTGTTGTTGTTACTGTTGCTGTTTTCTGTGTCAGTTCCAGTGTTGCTGTTGCTGTTTTCTGTGCCAGTGCCAGTGTTATTGTTGCTGTTGTTGCTGTTTTCTGTGTCAGTGCCACGGTTGTTGCTGTTTTCTGTGTCAGTGCCAGTGTTGTTGCTGTTGTTGCTGTTTTCTGTGTCAGTGCCAGTGTTGTTGTTGCTGTTGTTGCTGTTTTCCGTGCCAGTGTTGTTGTAGTTGTTGCTGTTTTCTGTGTCAGTGCCGGTGTTGTTGTTGTTGCTGTTTTCTCTGTCAGTGCCAGTGTTGTTGTTGTTGCTGTTTTCTCTATCAGTACCAGTGTTGTTGTTGCTGTTTTCTGTGTCAGTGCCAGTGTTGTTGTAGTTGTTGCTGTTTTCTGTGTCAGTGCCAGTGTTGTTGTAGTTGTTGTTGTTTTCTCTGTCAGTGCCAGTGTTGTTGTAGTTGTTGCTGTTTTCTCTGTCAGTGCCAGTGTTGTTGTAGTTGTTGCTGTTTTCTGTGTCAGTGCCAGTGTTGTTGCTGTTGCTGTTTTCTCTGTCAGTGCCAGTGTGGTTGTAGTTGTTGCTGCTTTCTCTGTCAGTGCCAGTGTTGTTGTAGTTGTTTCTGTTTTCTGTATCAGTGCCAGTGTTGTTGTTGTTGTTTTCTGTGTCAGTGCCAGTGTTGTTGTAGTTGTTGCTGTTTTCTGTGTCAGTGCCACTGTTGTTGTTGCTGTTTTCTGTGTCAGTGCCAGTGCTGTTGTTGTTGCTGTTTTCTCTGTCAGTGCCAGTGTTGTTGTTGCTGTTTTCTCTGTCAGTGCCAGTGTTGTTGTTGTTGCTGTTTTTTGTGTCAGTGCCAGTGTTGTTGTTGTTGCTGTTTTCTCTGTCAGTGCCAGTGTTGTTGAAGTTGTTGCTGTTTTCTGTGTCAGTGCCAGTGTTGTTGTAGTTGTTGCTGTTTTCTGTGTCAGTGCCACTGTTGTTGTTGCTGTTTTCTGTGTCAGTGCCAGTGTTGTTGTTGTTGCTGTTTTCTCTGTCAGTGCCAGTGTTGTTGTTGCTGTTTTCTCTGTCAGTGCCAGTGTTGTTGTTGTTGCTGTTTTTTGTGTCAGTGCCAGTGTTGTTGTTGTTGCTGTTTTCTCTGTCAGTGCCAGTGTTGTTGAAGTTGTTGCTGTTTTCTGTGTCAGTGCCAGTGTTGTTGTAGTTGTTGCTGTTTTCTGTGTCAGTGCCACTGTTGTTGTTGCTGTTTTCTGTGTCAGTGCCAGTGTTGTTGTTGTTGCTGTTTTCTCTGTCAGTGCCAGTGTTGTTGTTGCTGTTTTCTCTGTCAGTGCCAGTGTTGTTGTAGTTGTTGCTGTTTTTTGTGTCAGTGCCAGTGTTGTTGTTGTTGCTGTTTTCTCTGTCAGTGCCAGTGTTGTTGAAGTTGTTGCTGTTTTCTGTGTCAGTGCCAGTGTTGTTGTAGTTGTTGCTGTTTTCTGTGTCAGTGCCAGTGTTGTCGTAGTTGTTGCTGTTTTCTCTGTCAGTGCCAGTGTTGTTGTAGTTGTTGCTGTTTTCTCTGCCAGTGCCAGTGTTGTTGTAGTTGTTGCTGTTTTCTGTGTCAGTGCCAGTGTTGTTGCTGTTGTTGTTGTTTTCTCTGTCAGTGTCAGTGTTGTTGTAGTTGTTGCTGTTTTCTCTGTCAGTGCCGGTGTTGTTGTAGTTGTTGTTGTTTTCTGTGTCAGTGCCAGTGTTGTTGTAGTTGTTGCTGTTTTCTCTGTCAGTGCCAGTGTTGTTGTTGTTGTTGCTGCTTTCTCTGTCAGTGCCAGTGTTGTAGTTGTTGCTGTTTTCTCTGTCAGTGCCAGTGTTGTTGTTGTTGCTGTTTTCTGTGTCGGTGCCAGTGTTGTTGTTGTTGCTGTTTTCTCTGTCAGTGCCAGTGTTGTTGCTGTTGCTATTTTCACTGTCAGTGCCAGTGTTGTTGCTGTTGCTATTTTCACTGTCAGTGCCAGTGTCGTTGTTGTTGCTGTTTTCTGTGTCAGTGCCAGTGTTGTTGTTGTTACTGTTGCTGTTTTCTGTGTCAGTTCCAGTGTTGCTGTTGCTGTTTTCTGTGCCAGTGCCAGTGTTATTGTTGCTGTTGTTGCTGTTTTCTGTGTCAGTGCCACGGTTGTTGCTGTTTTCTGTGTCAGTGCCAGTGTTGTTGCTGTTGTTGCTGTTTTCTGTGTCAGTGCTGTGTTGTTGTTGCTGTTGTTGCTGTTTTCCGTGCCAGTGTTGTTGTAGTTGTTGCTGTTTTCTGTGTCAGTGCCGCTGTTGTTGTTGTTGCTGTTTTCTCTGTCAGTGCCAGTGTTGTTGTTGTTGCTGTTTTCTCTATCAGTACCAGTGTTGTTGTTGTTGCTGTTTTCTGTGTCAGTGCCAGTGTTGTTGTAGTTGTTGCTGTTTTCTGTGTCAGTGCCAGTGTTGTTGTAGTTGTTGCTGTTTTCTCTGTCAGTGCCAGTGTTGTTGTAGTTGTTGCTGTTTTCTCTGTCAGTGCCAGTGTTGTTGTAGTTGTTGCTGTTTTCTGTGTCAGTGCCAGTGTTGTTGCTGTTGCTGTTTTCTCTGTCAGTGCCAGTGTTGTTGTAGTTGTTGCTGCTTTCTCTGTCAGTGCCAGTGTTGTTGTAGTTGTTTCTCTTTTCTGTATCAGTGCCAGTGTTGTTGTTGTTGTTTTCTGTGTCAGTGCCAGCGTTGTTGTAGTTGTTGCTGTTTTCTGTGTCAGTGCCACTGTTGTTGTTGCTGTTTTCTGTGTCAGTGCCAGTGTTGTTGTTGTTGCTGTTTTCTCTGTCAGTGCCAGTGTTGTTGTTGCTGTTTTCTCTGTCAGTGCCAGTGTTGTTGTTGCTGTTTTCTGTGTCAGTGCCAGTGTTGTTGTTGCTGTTGTTGCTGTTTTCTGTGTCAGTGCCAGTGTTGTTGTTGCTGTTGTTGCTGTTTTCTGTGTCAGTGCCAGTGTTGTTGCTGTTGCTGTTTTCTCTGTCAGTGCCAGTGTTGTTGTAGTTGTTGCTGTTTTCTCTGTCAGTGCCAGTGTTGTTGTAGTTGTTGCTGTTTTCTGTGTCAGTGCCAGTGTTGTTGTTGTTGCTGTTTTCTCTGTCAGTGCCAGTGTTGTTGTAGTTGTTGCTGTTTTCTCTGTCAGTGCCAGTGTTGTTGTTGTTGCTGTTTTCTGTGTCAGTGCCAGTGTTGTTGTAGTTGTTGCTGTTTTCTGTGTCAGTGCCAGTGTTGTTGTAGTTGTTGCTGTTTTCTCTGTCAGTGCCAGTGTTGTTGTAGTTGTTGCTGTTTTCTCTGTCAGTGCCAGTGTTGTTGTAGTTGTTGCTGTTTTCTGTGTCAGTGCCAGTGTTGTTGTTGTTGCTGTTTTCTCTGTCAGTGCCAGTGTTGTTGTAGTTGTTGCTGTTTTCTGTGTCAGTGCCACTGTTGTTGTTGCTGTTTTCTGTGTCAGTGCCAGTGTTGTTGTTGTTGCTGTTTTCTCTGTCACTGCCAGTGTTGTTGTTGCTGTTTTCTCTGTCAGTGCCAGTGTTGTAGTTGTTGCTGTTTTCTCTGTCAGTGCCAGTGTTGTTGTTGTTGCTGTTTTCTGTGTCGGTGCCAGTGTTGTTGTTGTTGCTGTTTTCTCTGTCAGCGCCAGTGTTGTTGCTGTTGCTATTTTCACTGTCAGTGCCAGTGTTGTTGCTGTTGCTATTTTCACTGTCAGTGCCAGTGTTGTTGTTGTTGCTGTTTTCTGTGTCAGTGCCAGTGTTGTTGTTGTTACTGTTGCTGTTTTCTGTGTCAGTTCCAGTGTTGCTGTTGCTGTTTTCTGTGCCAGTGCCAGTGTTATTGTTGCTGTTGTTGCTGTTTTCTGTGTCAGTGCCACGGTTGTTGCTGTTTTCTGTGTCAGTGCCAGTGTTGTTGCTGTTGTTGCTGTTTTCTGTGTCAGTGCCAGTGTTGTTGTTGCTGTTGTTGCTGTTTTCCGTGCCAGTGTTGTTGTAGTTGTTGCTGTTTTCTGTGTCAGTGCCGGTGTTGTTGTTGTTGCTGTTTTCTCTGTCAGTGCCAGTGTTGTTGTTGTTGTTGTTTTCTCTATCAGTACCAGTGTTGTTGTTGTTGCTGTTTTCTGTGTCAGTGCCAGTGTTGTTGTAGTTGTTGCTGTTTTCTGTGTCAGTGCCAGTGTTGTTGTAGTTGTTGTTGTTTTCTCTGTCAGTGCCAGTGTTGTTGTAGTTGTTGCTGTTTTCTCTGTCAGTGCCAGTGTTGTTGTAGTTGTTGCTGTTTTCTGTGTCAGTGCCAGTGTTGTTGCTGTTGCTGTTTTCTCTGTCAGTGCCAGTGTTGTTGTAGTTGTTGCTGCTTTCTCTGTCAGTGCCAGTGTTGTTGTAGTTGTTGCTGTTTTCTGTGTCAGTGCCAGTGTTGTAGTTGTTGCTGTTTTCTGTGTCAGTGCCAGTGTTGTTGTAGTTGTTGCTGTTTTCTCTGTCAGTGCCAGTGTTGTTGTAGTTGTTGCTGTTTTCTCTGTCAGTGCCAGTGTTGTTGTAGTTGTTGCTGTTTTTTGTGTCAGTGCCAGTGTTGTTGTAGTTGTTGCTGTTTTCTCTGTCAGTGCCAGTGTTGTTGTTGTTGCTGTTTTCTCTGTCAGTGCCAGTGTTGTAGTTGTTGCTGTTTTCTCTGTCAGTGCCAGTGTTTTTGTTGTTGTTGCGGTTTTCTCTGTCAGTGCCAGTGTTGTTGTTGTTGCTATTTTCACTGTCAGTGCCAGTGTTGTTGTTGTTGCTGTTTTCTGTGTCAGTGCCAGTGTTGTTGTTGTTGCTGTTTTCTGTGTCAGTGCCAGTGTTGTTGTTGTTACTGTTGCTGTTTTCTGTGTCAGTGCCAGTGTTGTTGTTGTTACTGTTGCTGTTTTCTGTGCCAGTGCCAGTGTTATTGTTGCTGTTGTTGCTGTTTTCTGTGCCAGTGCCACTGTTGTTGCTGTTGTTGCTGTTTTCTGTGTCAGTGCCGGTGTTGTTGTTGCTGTTGTTGCTGTTTTCTGTGTCAGTGCCAGTGTTGTTGTAGTTGTTGCTGTTTTCTCTGTCAGTGCCAGTGTTGTTGTTGTTGCTGTTTTCTCTGTCAGTGCCAGTGTTGTAGTTGTTGCTGTTTTCTCTGTCAGTGCCAGTGTTTTTGTTGTTGTTGCGGTTTTCTCTGTCAGTGCCAGTGTTGTTGTTGTTGCTATTTTCACTGTCAGTGCCAGTGTTGTTGTTGTTGCTGTTTTCTGTGTCAGTGCCAGTGTTGTTGTTGTTGCTGTTTTCTGTGTCAGTGCCAGTGTTGTTGTTGTTACTGTTGCTGTTTTCTGTGTCAGTGCCAGTGTTGTTGTTGTTACTGTTGCTGTTTTCTGTGCCAGTGCCAGTGTTATTGTTGCTGTTGTTGCTGTTTTCTGTGCCAGTGCCACTGTTGTTGCTGTTGTTGCTGTTTTCTGTGTCAGTGCCGGTGTTGTTGTTGCTGTTGTTGCTGTTTTCTGTGTCAGTGCCAGTGTTGTTGTTGCTGTTGTTGCTGTTTTCCGTGCCAGTGTTGTTGTAGTTGTTGCTGTTTTCTGTGTCAGTGCCAGTGTTCTTGCTGTTGCTGTTTTCTGTGTCAGTGCCAGTGTTGTTGTTGTTACTGTTGCTGTTTTCTGTGTCAGTTCCAGTGTTGTTGTTGTTGTTGCTGTCGCTGTTTTCAGTGCCAGTGTTATTGTTGCTGTTGTTACAGTTTTCTGTGTCAGTGCCACTGTTGTTGTTGCTGTTTTCTATGTCAGTGCCAGTGTTGTTGTTGTTGCTGTTTTCTCTGTCAGTGCCAGTGTTGTTGTAGTTGTTGCTGTTTTCTCTGTCAGTGCCAGTGTTGTTGTAGTTGTTGCTGTTTTCTGTGTCAGTGCCGGTGTTGTTGTTGTTGCTGTTTTCTCTGTCAGTGCCAGTGTTGTTGTTGTTGCTGTTTTCTCTGTCAGTGCCAGTGTTGTTGTTGTTGCTGTTTTCTCTGTCTGTGCCACTGTTGTTGTAGTTGTTGCTGTTTTCTGTGTCAGTGCCAGTGTTGTTGTAGTTGTTGCTGTTTTCTGTGTCAGTGCCAGTGTTGTTGTAGTTGTTGCTGTTTTCTCTGTCAGTGCCAGTGTTGTTGTTGTTGTTGCTGTTTTCTCTGTCAGTGCCAGTGTTGTTGTAGTTGTTGCTGTTTTCTGTGTCAGTGCCAGTGTTGTTGTTGTTGCTGTTTTCTGTGTCAGTGCCAGTGTTGTTGTAGTTGTTGCTGTTTTCTCTGTCAGTGCCAGTGTTGTTGTAGTTGTTGCTGTTTTCTGTGTCAGTGCCAGTGTTGTAGTTGTTGCTGTTTTCTGTGTCAGTGCCAGTGTTGTTGTAGTTGTTGCTGTTTTCTCTGTCAGTGCCAGTGTTGTTGTAGTTGTTGCTGTTTTCTCTGTCAGTGCCAGTGTTGTTGTAGTTGTTGCTGTTTTTTGTGTCAGTGCCAGTGTTGTTGTTGTTGCTGTTTTCTCTGTCAGTGCCAGTGTTGTTGAAGTTGTTGCTGTTTTCTGTGTCAGTGCCAGTGTTGTTGTAGTTGTTGCTGTTTTCTGTGTCAGTGCCAGTGTTGTTGTAGTTGTTGCTGTTTTCTCTGTCAGTGCCAGTGTTGTTGTAGTTGTTGCTGTTTTCTCTGCCAGTGCCAGTGTTGTTGTAGTTGTTGCTGTTATCTGTGTCAGTGCCAGTGTTCTTGCTGTTGTTGTTGTTTTCTCTGTCAGTGTCAGTGTTGTTGTAGTTGTTGTTGTTTTCTGTGTCAGTGCCAGTGTTGTTGTAGTTGTTGCTGTTTTCTCTGTCAGTGCCAGTGTTGTTGTTGTTGTTGCTGCTTTCTCTGTCAGTGCCAGTGTTGTAGTTGTTGCTGTTTTCTCTGTCAGTGCCAGTGTTGTTGTTGTTGCTGTTTTCTGTGTCGGTGCCAGTGTTGTTGTTGTTGCTGTTTTCTCTGTCAGTGCCAGTGTTGTTGCTGTTGCTATTTTCACTGTCAGTGCCAGTGTTGTTGCTGTTGCTATTTTCACTGTCAGTGCCAGTGTTGTTGTTGTTGCTGTTTTCTGTGTCAGTGCCAGTGTTGTTGTTGTTACTGTTGCTCTTTTCTGTGTCAGTTCCAGTGTTGCTGTTGCTGTTTTCTGTGCCAGTGCCAGTGTTATTGTTGCTGTTGTTGCTGTTTTCTGTGTCAGTGCCACGGTTGTTGCTGTTTTCTGTGTCAGTGCCAGTGTTGTTGCTGTTGTTGCTGTTTTCTGTGTCAGTGCTGTGTTGTTGTTGCTGTTGTTGCTGTTTTCCGTGCCAGTGTTGTTGTAGTTGTTGCTGTTTTCTGTGTCAGTGCCGCTGTTGTTGTTGTTGCTGTTTTCTCTGTCAGTGCCAGTGTTGTTGTTGTTGCTGTTTTCTCTATCAGTACCAGTGTTGTTGTTGTTGCTGTTTTCGGTGTCAGTGCCAGTGTTGTTGTAGTTGTTGCTGTTTTCTGTGTCAGTGCCAGTGTTGTTGTAGTTGTTGCTGTTTTCTCTGTCAGTGCCAGTGTTGTTGTAGTTGTTGCTGTTTTCTCTGTCAGTGCCAGTGTTGTTGTAGTTGTTGCTGTTTTCTGTGTCAGTGCCAGTGTTGTTGCTGTTGCTGTTTTCTCTGTCAGTGCCAGTGTTGTTGTAGTTGTTGCTGCTTTCTCTGTCAGTGCCATTGTTGTTGTAGTTGTTTCTCTTTTCTGTATCAGTGCCAGTGTTGTTGTTGTTGTTTTCTGTGTCAGTGCCAGCGTTGTTGTAGTTGTTGCTGTTTTCTGTGTCAGTGCCACTGTTGTTGTTGCTGTTTTCTGTGTCAGTGCCAGTGTTGTTGTTGTTGCTGTTTTCTCTGTCAGTGCCAGTGTTGTTGTTGCTGTTTTCTCTGTCAGTGCCAGTGTTGTTGTTGTTGCTGTTTTCTGTGTCAGTGCCAGTGTTGTTGTTGCTGTTGTTGCTGTTTTCTGTGTCAGTGCCAGTGTTGTTGCTGTTGCTGTTTTCTCTGTCAGTGCCAGTGTTGTTGTAGTTGTTGCTGTTTTCTCTGTCAGTGCCAGTGTTGTTGTAGTTGTTGCTGTTTTCTGTGTCAGTGCCAGTGTTGTTGTTGTTGCTGTTTTCTCTGTCAGTGCCAGTGTTGTTGTAGTTGTTGCTGTTTTCTCTGTCAGTGCCAGTGTTGTTGTTGTTGCTGTTTTCTGTGTCAGTGCCAGTGTTGTTGTAGTTGTTGCTGTTTTCTGTGTCAGTGCCAGTGTTGTTGTAGTTGTTGCTGTTTTCTCTGTCAGTGCCAGTGTTGTTGTAGTTGTTGCTGTTTTCTCTGTCAGTGCCAGTGTTGTTGTAGTTGTTGCTGTTTTCTGTGTCAGTGCCAGTGTTGTTGTTGTTGCTGTTTTCTCTGTCAGTGCCAGTGTTGTTGTAGTTGTTGCTGTTTTCTGTGTCAGTGCCACTGTTGTTGTTGCTGTTTTCTGTGTCAGTGCCAGTGTTGTTGTTGTTGCTGTTTTCTCTGTCACTGCCAGTGTTGTTGTTGCTGTTTTCTCTGTCAGTGCCAGTGTTGTAGTTGTTGGTGTTTTCTCTGTCAGTGCCAGTGTTGTTGTTGTTGCTGTTTTCTGTGTCGGTGCCAGTGTTGTTGTTGTTGCTGTTTTCTCTGTCAGCGCCAGTGTTGTTGCTGTTGCTGTTTTCACTGTCAGTGCCAGTGTTGTTGCTGTTGCTATTTTCACTGTCAGTGCCAGTGTTGTTGTTGTTGCTGTTTTCTGTGTCAGTGCCAGTGTTGTTGTTGTTACTGTTGCTGTTTTCTGTGTCAGTTCCAGTGTTGCTGTTGCTGTTTTCTGTGCCAGTGCCAGTGTTATTGTTGCTGTTGTTGCTGTTTTCTGTGTCAGTGCCACGGTTGTTGCTGTTTTCTGTGTCAGTGCCAGTGTTGTTGCTGTTGTTGCTGTTTTCTGTGTCAGTGCCAGTGTTGTTGTTGCTGTTGTTGCTGTTTTCCGTGCCAGTGTTGTTGTAGTTGTTGCTGTTTTCTGTGTCAGTGCCGGTGTTGTTGTTGTTGCTGTTTTCTCTGTCAGTGCCAGTGTTGTTGTTGTTGCTGTTTTCTCTATCAGTACCAGTGTTGTTGTTGTTGCTGTTTTCTGTGTCAGTGCCAGTGTTGTTGTAGTTGTTGCTGTTTTCTGTGTCAGTGCCAGTGTTGTTGTAGTTGTTGTTGTTTTCTCTGTCAGTGCCAGTGTTGTTGTAGTTGTTGCTGTTTTCTCTGTCAGTGCCAGTGTTGTTGTAGTTGTTGCTGTTTTCTGTGTCAGTGCCAGTGTTGTTGCTGTTGCTGTTTTCTCTGTCAGTGCCAGTGTTGTTGTAGTTGTTGCTGCTTTCTCTGTCAGTGCCAGTGTTGTTGTAGTTGTTGCTGTTTTCTGTGTCAGTGCCAGTGTTGTAGTTGTTGCTGTTTTCTGTGTCAGTGCCAGTGTTGTTGTAGTTGTTGCTGTTTTCTCTGTCAGTGCCAGTGTTGTTGTAGTTGTTGCTCTTTTCTCTGTCAGTGCCAGTGTTGTTGTAGTTGTTGCTGTTTTTTGTGTCAGTGCCAGTGTTGTTGTTGTTGCTGTTTTCTCTGTCAGTGCCAGTGTTGTTGAAGTTGTTGCTGTTTTCTGTGTCAGTGCCATTGTTGTTGTAGTTGTTGCTGTTTTCTGTGTCAGTGCCAGTGTTGTTGTAGTTGTTGCTGTTTTCTCTGTCAGTGCCAGTGTTGTTGTAGTTGTTGCTGTTTTCTCTGCCAGTGCCAGTGTTGTTGTAGTTGTTGCTGTTTTCTGTGTCAGTGCCAGTGTTGTTGCTGTTGTTGTTGTTTTCTCTGTCAGTGTCAGTGTTGTTGTAGTTGTTGCTGTTTTCTCTGTCAGTGCCAGTGTTGTTGTAGTTGTTGTTGTTTTCTGTGTCAGTGCCAGTGTTGTTGTAGTTGTTGCTGTTTTCTCTGTCAGTGCCAGTGTTGTTGTTGTTGTTGCTGCTTTCTCTGTCAGTGCCAGTGTTGTAGTTGTTGCTGTTTTCTCTGTCAGTGCCAGTGTTGTTGTTGTTGCTGTTTTCTGTGTCGGTGCCAGTGTTGTTGTTGTTGCTGTTTTCTCTGTCAGTGCCAGTGTTGTTGCTGTTGCTATTTTCACTGTCAGTGCCAGTGTTGTTGTTGTTGCTGTTTTCTGTGTCAGTGCCAGTGATGTTGTTGTTACTGTTGCTGTTTTCTGTGTCAGTTCCAGTGTTGCTGTTGCTGTTTTCTGTGCCAGTGCCAGTGTTATTGTTGCTGTTGTTGCTGTTTTCTGTGTCAGTGCCACGGTTGTTGCTGTTTTCTGTGTCAGTGCCAGTGTTGTTGCTGTTGTTGCTGTTTTCTGTGTCAGTGCTGTGTTGTTGTTGCTGTTGTTGCTGTTTTCCGTGCCAGTGTTGTTGTAGTTGTTGCTGTTTTCTGTGTCAGTGCCGCTGTTTTTGTTGTTGCTGTTTTCTCTGTCAGTGCCAGTGTTGTTGTTGTTGCTGTTTTCTCTATCAGTACCAGTGTTGTTGTTGTTGCTGTTTTCTGTGTCAGTGCCAGTGTTGTTGTAGTTGTTGCTGTTTTCTGTGTCAGTGCCAGTGTTGTTGTAGTTGTTGCTGTTTTCTCTGTCAGTGCCAGTGTTGTTGTAGTTGTTGCTGTTTTCTCTGTCAGTGCCAATGTTGTTGTAGTTGTTGCTGTTTTCTGTGACAGTGCCAGTGTTGTTGCTGTTGCTGTTTTCTCTGTCAGTGCCAGTGTTGTTGTAGTTGTTGCTGCTTTCTCTGTCAGTGCCATTGTTGTTGTAGTTGTTTCTCTTTTCTGTATCAGTGCCAGTGTTGTTGTTGTTGTTTTCTGTGTCAGTGCCAGTGTTGTTGTAGTTGTTGCTGTTTTCTGTGTCAGTGCCACTGTTGTTGTTGCTGTTCTCTGTGTCAGTGCCAGTGTTGTTGTTGTTGCTGTTTTCTCTGTCAGTGCCAGTGTTGTTGTTGCTGTTTTCTCTGTCAGTGCCAGTGTTGTTGTTGTTGCTGTTTTCTGTGTCAGTGCCAGTGTTGTTGTTGCTGTTGTTGCTGTTTTCTGTGTCAGTGCCAGTGTTGTTGTTGCTGTTGTTGCTGTTTTCTGTGTCAGTGCCAGTGTTGTTGCTGTTGCTGTTTTCTCTGTCAGTGCCAGTGTTGTTGTAGTTGTTGCTGTTTTCTCTGTCAGTGCCAGTGTTGTTGTAGTTGTTGCTGTTTTCTGTGTCAGTGCCAGTGTTTTTGTTGTTGCTGTTTTCTCTGTCAGTGCCAGTGTTGTTGTAGTTGTTGCTGTTTTCTCTGTCAGTGCCAGTGTTGTTGTTGTTGCTGTTTTCTGTGTCAGTGCCAGTGTTGTTGTAGTTGTTGCTGTTTTCTGTGTCAGTGCCAGTGTTGTTGTAGTTGTTGCTGTTTTCTCTGTCAGTGCCAGTGTTGTTGTAGTTGTTGCTGTTTTCTCTGTCAGTGCCAGTGTTGTTGTAGTTGTTGCTGTTTTCTGTGTCAGTGCCAGTGTTGTTGTTGTTGCTGTTTTCTCTGTCAGTGCCAGTGTTGTTGTAGTTGTTGCTGTTTTCTGTGTCAGTGCCACTGTTGTTGTTGCTGTTTTCTGTGTCAGTGCCAGTGTTGTTGTTGTTGCTGTTTTCTCTGTCACTGCCAGTGTTGTTGTTGCTGTTTTCTCTGTCAGTGCCAGTGTTGTAGTTGTTGGTGTTTTCTCTGTCAGTGCCAGTGTTGTTGTTGTTGCTGTTTTCTGTGTCGGTGCCAGTGTTGTTGTTGTTGCTGTTTTCTCTGTCAGCGCCAGTGTTGTTGCTGTTGCTGTTTTCACTGTCAGTGCCAGTGTTGTTGCTGTTGCTATTTTCACTGTCAGTGCCAGTGTTGTTGTTGTTGCTGTTTTCTGTGTCAGTGCCAGTGTTGTTGTTGTTACTGTTGCTGTTTTCTGTGTCAGTTCCAGTGTTGCTGTTGCTGTTTTCTGTGCCAGTGCCAGTGTTATTGTTGCTGTTGTTGCTGTTTTCTGTGTCAGTGCCACGGTTGTTGCTGTTTTCTGTGTCAGTGCCAGTGTTGTTGCTGTTGTTGCTGTTTTCTGTGTCAGTGCCAGTGTTGTTGTTGCTGTTGTTGCTGTTTTCCGTGCCAGTGTTGTTGTAGTTGTTGCTGTTTTCTGTGTCAGTGCCGGTGTTGTTGTTGTTGCTGTTTTCTCTGTCAGTGCCAGTGTTGTTGTTGTTGCTGTTTTCTCTATCAGTACCAGTGTTGTTGTTGTTGCTGTTTTCTGTGTCAGTGCCAGTGTTGTTGTAGTTGTTGCTGTTTTCTGTGTCAGTGCCAGTGTTGTTGTAGTTGTTGTTGTTTTCTCTGTCAGTGCCAGTGTTGTTGTAGTTGTTGCTGTTTTCTCTGTCAGTGCCAGTGTTGTTGTAGTTGTTGCTGTTTTCTGTGTCAGTGCCAGTGTTGTTGCTGCTGCTGTTTTCTCTGTCAGTGCCAGTGTGGTTGTAGTTGTTGCTGCTTTCTCTGTCAGTGCCAGTGTTGTTGTAGTTGTTTCTGTTTTCTGTATCAGTGCCAGTGTTGTTGTTGTTGTTTTCTGTGTCAGTGCCAGTGTTGTTGTAGTTGTTGCTGTTTTCTGTGTCAGTGCAACTGTTGTTGTTGCTGTTTTCTCTGTCAGTGCCAGTGTTGTTGTTGTTGCTGTTTTCTCTGTCAGTGCCAGTGTTGTTGTTGCTGTTTTCTCTGTCAGTGCCAGTGTTGTTGTTGTTGCTGTTTTCTGTGTCAGTGCCAGTGTTGTTGTTGCTGTTGTTGCTGTTTTCTGTGTCAGTGCCAGTGTTGTTGTTGCTGTTGTTGCTGTTTTCTGTGTCAGTGCCAGTGTTGTTGCTGTTGCTGTTTTCTCTGTCAGTGCCAGTGTTGTTGTAGTTGTTGCTGTTTTCTCTGTCAGTGCCAGTGTTGTTGTAGTTGTTGCTGTTTTCTGTGTCAGTGCCAGTGTTGTTGTTGTTGCTGTTTTCTCTGTCAGTGCCAGTGTTGTTGTAGTTGTTGCTGTTTTCTCTGTCAGTGCCAGTGTTGTTGTTGTTGCTGTTTTCTGTGTCAGTGCCAGTGTTGTTGTAGTTGTTGCTGTTTTCTGTGTCAGTGCCAGTGTTGTTGTAGTTGTTGCTGTTTTCTCTGTAGGTGCCAGTGTTGTTGTAGTTGTTGCTGTTTTCTCTGTCAGTGCCAGTGTTGTTGTAGTTGTTGCTGTTTTCTGTGTCAGTGCCAGTGTTGTTGTTGTTGCTGTTTTCTCTGTCAGTGCCAGTGTTGTTGTAGTTGTTGCTGTTTTCTGTGTCAGTGCCACTGTTGTTGTTGCTGTTTTCTGTGTCAGTGCCAGTGTTGTTGTTGTTGCTGTTTTCTCTGTCACTGCCAGTGTTGTTGTTGCTGTTTTCTCTGTCAGTGCCAGTGTTGTTGTTGTTGCTGTTTTCTGTGTCAGTGCCATTGTTATTGCTGTTGTTTATGTTTTCTGTGTCAGTCCCAGTGTTGTTGTTGCTGTTGTTGCTGTTTTCTGTGTCAGTGCCAGTGTTGTTGCTGTTGCTGTTTTCTCTGTCAGTGCCAGTGTTGTTGTAGTTGTTGCTGTTTTCTCTGTCAGTGCCAGTGTTGTAGTTGTTGCTGTTTTCTGTGTCAGTGCCAGTGTTGTTGTTGTTGCTGTTTTCTCTGTCAGTGCCAGTGTTGTTGTAGTTGTTGCTGTTTTCTCTGTCAGTGCCAGTGTTGTTGTAGTTGTTGCTGTTTTATGTGTCAGTGCCGGTGTTGTTGTTGTTGCTGTTTTCTCTGTCAGTGCCAGTGTTGTTGTTGTTGCTGTTTTCTGTGTCAGTGCAAGTGTTGTTGTTGTTGCTGTTTTCTCTGTCAGTGCCAGTGTTGTTGTTGTTGCTGTTTTCTGTGTCAGTGCCAGTGTTGTTGTTGTTGCTGTTTTCTCTGTCAGTGCCAGTGTTGTTGTAGTTGTTGCTGTTTTCTGTGTCAGTGCCAGTGTTGTTGTAGTTGTTGCTGTTTTCTGTGTCAGTGCCAGTGTTGTTGTAGTTGTTGCTGTTTTCTCTGTGAGTGCCAGTGTTGTTGTAGTTGTTGCTGTTTCCTCTGCCAGTGCCAGTGTTGTTGTAGTTGTTGCTGTTTTCTGTGTCAGTGCCAATGTTGTTGTTGTTGCTGTTTTCTCTGTCAGTGCCAGTGTTTTAGTTGTTGCTGTTTTCTCTGTCAGTGCCAATGTTGTTGTTGTTGTTGCTGTTTTCTCTGTCAGTGCCAGTGTTGTTGTTGTTGCTATTTTCACTGTCAGTGCCAGTGTTGTTGTTGTTGCTGTTTTCTGTGTCAGTGCCAGTGTTGTTGTTGTTGCTGTTTTCTGTGTCAGTGCCAGTGTTGTTGTTGTTACTGTTGCTGTTTTCTGTGTCAGTGCCAGTGTTGTTGTTGTTACTGTTGCTGTTTTCTGTGCCAGTGCCAGTGTTATTGTTGCTGTTGTTGCCGTTTTCTGTGTCAGTGCCACTGTTGTTGCTGTTGTTGCTGTTTTCTGTGTCAGTGCCAGTGTTGTTGTTGCTGTTTTCTGTGTCAGTGCCAGTGTTGTTGTTGCTGTTGTTGCTGTTTTCCGTGCCAGCGTTGTTGTAGTTGTTGCTGTTTTCTGTGTCAGTGCCAGTGTTCTTGCTGTTGCTGTTTTCTGTGTCAGTGCCAGTGTTGTTGTTGTTACTGTTGCTGTTTTCTGTGTCAGTTCCAGTGTTGTTGTTGTTGTTGCTGTTGCTGTTTTCAGTGCCAGTGTTATTGTTGCTGTTGTTGCTGTTTTCTGTGTCAGTGCCACTGTTGTTGTTGCTGTTTTCTGTGTCAGTGCCAGTGTTGTTGTTGTTGCTGTTTTCTCTGTCAGTGCCAGTGTTGTTGTAGTTGTTGCTGTTTTCTCTGTCAGTGCCAGTGTTGTTGTAGTTGTTGCTGTTTTCTGTGTCAGTGCCGGTGTTGTTGTTGTTGCTGTTTTCTCTGTCAGTGCCAGTGTTGTTGTTGTTACTGTTTTCTCTGTCAGTGCCAGTGTTGTTGTTGTTGTTGTTTTCTCTGTCAGTGCCACTGTTGTTGTAGTTGTTGCTGTTTTCTGTGTCAGTGCCAGTGTTGTTGTAGTTGTTGCTGTTTTCTCTGTCAGTGCCAGTGTTGTTGTAGTTGTTGCTGTTTTCTCTGTCAGTGCCAGTGTGGTTGTAGTTGTTGCTGTTTTCTGTGTCAGTGCCGGTGTTGTTGTTGTTGCTGTTTTCTCTGTCAGTGCCAGTGTTGTTGTTGTTGCTGTTTTCTCTGTCAGTGCCAGTGTTGTTGTTGTTGCTGTTTTCTGTGTCAGTGCCAGTGTTGTTGTTGTTGCTGTTTTCTGTGTCAGTGCCAGTGTTGTTGTAGTTGTTGCTGTTTTCTGTGTCAGTGCCAGTGTTTTTGTAGTTATTGCTGTTTTCTGTGTCAGTGCCAGTGTTGTTGTAGTTGTTGCTGTTTTCTCTGTCAGTGCCAGTGTTGTTGTAGTTGTTGCTGTTTTCTGTGTCAGTGCCAGTGTTGTTGTTGTTGCTGTTTTCTCTGTCAGTGCCAGTGTTGTAGTTGTTGCTGTTTTCTCTGTCAGTGCCAGTGTTGTTGTTGTTGTTGCTGTTTTCTCTGTCAGTGCCAGTGTTGTTGTTGTTGCTATTTTCACTGTCAGTGCCAGTGTTGTTGTTGTTGCTGTTTTCTGTGTCAGTGCCAGTGTTGTTGTTGTTGCTGTTTTCTGTGTGAGTGCCAGTGTTGTTGTTGTTACTGTTGCTGTTTTCTGTGTCAGTGCCAGTGTTGTTGTTACTGTTGCTGTTTTCTGTGCAAGTGCCAGTGTTATTGTTGCTGTTGTTGCTGTTTTCTGTGTCAGTGCCACTGTTGTTGCTGTTGTTGCTGTTTTCTGTGTCAGTGCCAGTGTTGTTGTTGCTGTTGTTGCTGTTTTCTGTGTCAGTGCCAGTGTTGTTGTTGCTGTTGTTGCTGTTTTCCGTGCCAGTGTTGTTGTAGTTGTTGCTGTTTTCTGTGTCAGTGCCAGTGTTCTTGCTGTTGCTGTTTTCTGTGTCAGTGCCAGTGTTGTTGTTGTTACTGTTGCTGTTTTCTGTGTCAGTTCCAGTGTTGTTGTTGTTGTTGCTGTTGCTGTTTTCAGTGCCAGTGTTATTGTTGCTGTTGTTGCTGTTTTCTGTGTCAGTGCCACTGTTGTCGTTGTTGTTTTCTGTGTCAGTGCCAGTGTTGTTGTTGTTGCTGTTTTCTCTGTCAGTGCCAGTGTTGTTGTAGTTGTTGCTGTTTTCTCTGTCAGTGCCAGTGTTGTTGTAGTTGTTGCTGTTTTCTGTGTCAGTGCCGGTGTTGTTGTTGTTGCTGTTTTCTCTGTCAGTGCCAGTGTTGTTGTTGTTGCTGTTTTCTCTGTCAGTGCCAGTGTTGTTGTTGTTGCTGTTTTCTCTGTCAGTGCCACTGTTGTTGTAGTTGTTGCTGTTTTCTGTGTCAGTGCCAGTGTTGTTGTAGTTGTTGCTGTTTTCTCTGTCAGTGCCAGTGTTGTTGTAGTTGTTGCTGTTTTCTCTGTCAGTGCCAGTGTTGTTGTTGTTGTTGCTGTTTTCTCTGTCAGTGCCAGTGTTGTTGTAGTTGTTGCTGTTTTCTGTGTCAGTGCCAGTGTTGTTGTTGTTGCTGTTTTCTGTGTCAGTGCCAGTGTTGTTGTAGTTGTTGCTGTTTTCTCTGTCAGTGCCAGTGTTGTTGTAGTTGTTGCTGTTTTCTGTGTCAGTGCCAGTGTTGTTGTTGTTGCTGTTTTCTCTGTCAGTGCCAGTGTTGTTGAAGTTGTTGCTGTTTTCTGTGTCAGTGCCAGTGTTGTTGTAGTTGTTGCTGTTTTCTCTGTCAGTGCCAGTGTGTTTGTCGTTGTTGCTGTTTTCTCTGCCAGTGCCAGTGTTGTTGTAGTTGTTGCTGTTTTCTGTGTCAGTGCCAGTGTTGTTGCTGTTGTTGTTGTTTTCTCTGTCAGTGTCAGTGTTGTTGTAGTTGTTGCTGTTTTCTCTGTCAGTGCCAGTGTTGTTGTAGTTGTTGTTGTTTTCTGTGTCAGTGCCAGTGTTGTTGTAGCTGTTGCTGTTTTCTCTGTCAGTGCCAGTGTTGTTGTTGTTGTTGCTGCTTTCTCTGTCAGTGCCAGTGTTGTAGTTGTTGCTGTTTTCTCTGTCAGTGACAGTGTTGTTGTTGTTGCTGTTTTCTGTGTCAGTGCCAGTGTTGTTGTTGTTGCTGTTTTCTCTGTCAGTGCCAGTGTTGTTGCTGTTGCTATTTTCACTGTCAGTGCCAGTGTTGTTGCTGTTGCTATTTTCACTGTCAGTGCCAGTGTTGTTGTTGTTGCTGTTTTCTGTGTCAGTGCCAGTGTTGTTGTTGTTACTGTTGCTGTTTTCTGTGTCAGTTCCAGTGTTGCTGTTGCTGTTTCCTGTGCCAGTGCCAGTGTTATTGTTGCTGTTGTTGCTGATTTCTGTGTCAGTGCCACGGTTGTTGCTGTTTTCTGTGTCAGTGCCAGTGTTGTTGTTGCTGTTGTTGCTGTTTTCCGTGCCAGTGTTGTTGTAGTTGTTGCTGTTTTCTGTGTCAGTGCCGGTGTTGTTGTTGTTGCTGTTTTCTCTGTCAGTGCCAGTGTTGTTGTTGTTGCTGTTTTCTCTATCAGTACCAGTGTTGTTGTTGTTGCTGTTTTCTGTGTCAGTGCCAGTGTTGTTGTAGTTGTTGCTGTTTTCTGTGTCAGTGCCAGTGTTGTTGTAGTTGTTGCTGTTTTCTGTGTCAGTGCCAGTGTTGTTGTAGTTGTTGCTGTTTTCTCTGTCAGTGTCAGTGTTGTTGTAGTTGTTGCTGTTTTCTCTGTCAGTGCCAGTGTTGTTGTAGTTGTTGCTGTTTTCTGTGTCAGTGCCAGTGTTGTTGCTGTTGCTGTTTTCTCTGTCAGTGCCAGTGTTGTTGTATTTGTTGCTGCTTTCTCTGTCAGTGCCAGTGTTGTTGTAGTTGTTTCTGTTTTCTGTATCAGTGCCAGTGTTGTTGTTGTTGCTGTTTTCTCTGTCAGTGCCAGTGTTGTTGTTGTTGCTGTTTTCTCTGTCAGTGCCAGTGTTGTTGTAGTTGTTGCTGTTTTCTCTGTCAGTGCCAGTTTTGTTGTAGTTGTTGCTGTTTTCTGTGTCAGTGCCAGTGTTGTTGTAGTTGTTGCTGTTTTCTCTGTCAGTGCCAGTGTTGTTGTTGTTGTTGTGTTTTCTCTGTCAGTGCCAGTGTTGTTGTTGTTGTTGCTGTTGCTGTTTTCTCTGTCAGTGCCAGTGTTGTTGTAGTTGTTGCTGTTTTCTCTGTCAGTGCCAGTGTTGTAGTTGTTGCTGTTTTCTGTGTCAGTGCCAGTGTTGTTGTTGTTGCTGTTTTCTCTGTCAGTGCCAGTGTTGTTGTAGTTGTTGCTGTTTTCTGTGTCAGTGCCGGTGTTGTTGTTGTTGCTGTTTTCTCTGTCAGTGGCAGTGTTGTTGTTGTTGCTGTTTTCTCTGTCAGTGCCAGTGTTGTTGTAGTTGTTGCTGTTTTCTGTGTCAGTGCCAGTGTTGTTGTAGTTGTTGCTGTTTTCTCTGTCAGTGCCAGTGTTGTTGTTGCTGTTTTCTCTGTCAGTACCAGTGTTGTAGTTGTTGCTGTTTTCTCTGTCAGTGCCAGTGTTGTTGTAGTTGTTGCTGTTTTCTGTGTCAGTGCCAGTGTTGTTGTTGCTGTTTTCTGTGTCAGTGCCAGTGTTGTTGTAGTTGTTGCTGTTTTCTCTGTCAGTGCCAGTGTTGTTGTAGTTGTTGCTGTTTTCTCTGTCAGTGCCAATGTTGTTGTTGTTGCTGTTTTCTGTGTCAGTACCAGTGTTGTTGTTGCTGTTGTTGCTGTTTTCTGTGTCAGTGCCAGTGTTGTTGTTGCTATTGTTGCTGTTTTCTGTGTCAGTGCCAGTGTCGTTGCTGTTGCTGTTTTCTCTGTCAGTGCCAGTGTTGTTGTAGTTGTTGCTGTTTTCTCTGTCAGTGCCAGTGTTGTTGTAGTTGTTGCTGTTTTCTGTGTCAGTGCCAGTGTTGTTGTTGTTGCTGTTTTCTCTGTCAGTGCCAGTGTTGTTGTAGTTGTTGCTGTTTTCTGTGTCAGTGCCAGTTTTGTTGTAGTTGTTGCTGTTTTCTCTGTCAGTGCCAGTGTTGTTGTTGTTGCTGTTTTCTCTGTCAGTGCCAGTGTTGTTGTAGTTGTTGCTGTTTTCTCTGTCAGTGCCAGTTTTGTTGTAGTTGTTGCTGTTTTCTGTGTCAGTGCCAGTGTTGTTGTAGTTGTTGCTGTTTTCTCTGTCAGTGCCAGTGTTGTTGTTGTTGTTGCTGTTGCTGTTTTCTGTGTCAGTGCCAGTGTTGTTGTTGTTGTTGCTGTTTTCTGTGTCAGTGCCAGTGTTGTTGTAGTTGTTGCTGTTTTCTCTGTCAGTGCCAGTGTTGTTGTTGTTGCTGTTTTCTCTGTCAGTGCCAGTGTTGTAGTTGTTGCCGTTTTCTCTGTCAGTGCCAGTGTTGTTGTAGTTGTTGCTGTTTTCTGTGTCAGTGCCAGTGTTGTTGTCGTTGCTGTTTTCTGTGTCAGTGCCAGTGTTGTTGTTGTTGCTGTTTTCTCTGTCAGTGCCAGTGTTGTTGTTGTTGCTATTTTCACTGTCAGTGCCAGTGTTGTTGTTGCTGTTTTCTGTGTCAGTGCCAGTGTTGTTGTTGTTGTTGCTGTTTTCTGTGCCAGTGTTGTTGTAGTTGTTGCTGTTTTCTGTGTCAGTGCCAGTGTTGTAGTTGTTGCTGTTTTCTCTGTCAGTGCCAGTGTTGTTGTAGTTGTTGCTGTTTTCTCTGTCAGTGCCAGTGTTGTTGTAGTTGTTGCTGTTTTCTGTGTCAGTGCCAGTGTTGTTGTTGTTGCTGTTTTCTCTGTCAGTGCCAGTGTTGTTGAAGTTGTTGCTGTTTTCTGTGTCAGTGCCAGTGTTGTTGTAGTTGTTGCTGTTTTCTGTGTCAGTGCCAGTGTTGTTGTAGTTGTTGCTGTTTTCTCTGTCAGTGCCAGTGTTGTTGTAGTTGTTGCTGTTTTCTCTGCCAGTGCCAGTGTTGTTGTAGTTGTTGCTGTTTTCTGTGTCAGTGCCAGTGTTGTTGCTGTTGTTGTTGTTTTCTCTGTCAGTGTCAGTGTTGTTGTAGTTGTTGCTGTTTTCTCTGTCAGTGCCAGTGTTGTTGTAGTTGTTGTTGTTTTCTGTGTCAGTGCCAGTGTTGTTGTAGTTGTTGCTGTTTTCTCTGTCAGTGCCAGTGTTGTTGTTGTTGTTGCTGCTTTCTCTGTCAGTGCCAGTGTTGTAGTTGTTGCTGTTTTCTCTGTCAGTGCCAGTGTTGTTGTTGTTGCTGTTTTCTGTGTCGGTGCCAGTGTTGTTGTTGTTGCTGTTTTCTCTGTCAGTGCCAGTGTTGTTGCTGTTGCTATTTTCACTGTCAGTGCAGTGTTGTTGCTGTTGCTATTTTCACTGTCAGTGCCAGTGTTGTTGTTGTTGCTGTTTTCTGTGTCAGTGCCAGTGTTGTTGTTGTTACTGTTGCTGTTTTCTGTGTCAGTTCCAGTGTTGCTGTTGCTGTTTTCTGTGCCAGTGCAAGTGTTATTGTTGCTGTTGTTGCTGTTTTCTGTGTCAGTGCCACGGTTGTTGCTGTTTTCTGTGTCAGTGCCAGTGTTGTTGCTGTTGTTGCTGTTTTCTGTGTCAGTGCTGTGTTGTTGTTGCTGTTGTTGCTGTTTTCCGTGCCAGTGTTGTTGTAGTTGTTGCTGTTTTCTGTGTCAGTGCCGCTGTTTTTGTTGTTGCTGTTTTCTCTGTCAGTGCCAGTGTTGTTGTTGTTGCTGTTTTCTCTATCAGTACCAGTGTTGTTGTTGTTGCTGTTTTCTGTGTCAGGGCCAGTGTTGTTGTAGTTGTTGCTGTTTTCTGTGTCAGTGCCAGTGTTGTTGTAGTTGTTGCTGTTTTCTCTGTCAGTGCCAGTGTTGTTGTAGTTGTTGCTGTTTTCTCTGTCAGTGCCAGTGTTGTTGTAGTTGTTGCTGTTTTCTGTGACAGTGCCAGTGTTGTTGCTGTTGCTGTTTTCTCTGTCAGTGCCAGTGTTGTTGTAGTTGTTGCTGCTTTCTCTGTCAGTGCCATTGTTGTTGTAGTTGTTTCTCTTTTCTGTATCAGTGCCAGTGTTGTTGTTGTTGTTTTCTGTGTCAGTGCCAGTGTTGTTGTAGTTGTTGCTGTTTTCTGTGTCAGTGCCACTGTTGTTGTTGCTGTTTTCTGTGTCAGTGCCAGTGTTGTTGTTGTTGCTGTTTTCTCTGTCAGTGCCAGTGTTGTTGTTGCTGTTTTCTCTGTCAGTGCCAGTGTTGTTGTTGTTGCTGTTTTCTGTGTCAGTGCCAGTGTTGTTGTTGCTGTTGTTGCTGTTTTCTGTGTCAGTGCCAGTGTTGTTGTTGCTGTTGTTGCTGTTTTCTGTGTCAGTGCCAGTGTTGTTGCTGTTGCTGTTTTCTCTGTCAGTGCCAGTGTTGTTGTAGTTGTTGCTGTTTTCTCTGTCAATGCCAGTGTTGTTGTAGTTGTTGCTGTTTTCTGTGTCAGTGCCAGTGTTGTTGTTGTTGCTGTTTTCTCTGTCAGTGCCAGTGTTGTTGTAGTTGTTGCTGTTTTCTCTGTCAGTGCCAGTGTTGTTGTTGTTGCTGTTTTCTGTGTCAGTGCCAGTGTTGTTGTAGTTGTTGCTGTTTTCTGTGTCAGTGCCAGTGTTGTTGTAGTTGTTGCTGTTTTCTCTGTCAGTGCCAGTGTTGTTGTAGTTGTTGCTGTTTTCTCTGTCAGTGCCAGTGTTGTTGTAGTTGTTGCTGTTTTCTGTGTCAGTGCCAGTGTTGTTGTTGTTGCTGTTTTCTCTGTCAGTGCCAGTGTTGTTGTAGTTGTTGCTGTTTTCTGTGTCAGTGCCACTGTTGTTGTTGCTGTTTTCTGTGTCAGTGCCAGTGTTGTTGTTGTTGCTGTTTTCTCTGTCACTGCCAGTGTTGTTGTTGCTGTTTTCTCTGTCAGTGCCAGTGTTGTAGTTGTTGGTGTTTTCTCTGTCAGTGCCAGTGTTGTTGTTGTTGCTGTTTTCTGTGTCGGTGCCAGTGTTGTTGTTGTTGCTGTTTTCTCTGTCAGCGCCAGTGTTGTTGCTGTTGCTGTTTTCACTGTCAGTGCCAGTGTTGTTGCTGTTGCTATTTTCACTGTCAGTGCCAGTGTTGTTGTTGTTGCTGTTTTCTGTGTCAGTGCCAGTGTTGTTGTTGTTACTGTTGCTGTTTTCTGTGTCAGTTCCAGTGTTGCTGTTGCTGTTTTCTGTGCCAGTGCCAGTGTTATTGTTGCTGTTGTTGCTGTTTTCTGTGTCAGTGCCACGGTTGTTGCTGTTTTCTGTGTCAGTGCCAGTGTTGTTGCTGTTGTTGCTGTTTTCTGTGTCAGTGCCAGTGTTGTTGTTGCTGTTGTTGCTGTTTTCCGTGCCAGTGTTGTTGTAGTTGTTGCTGTTTTCTGTGTCAGTGCCGGTGTTGTTGTTGTTGCTGTTTTCTCTGTCAGTGCCAGTGTTGTTGTTGTTGCTGTTTTCTCTATCAGTACCAGTGTTGTTGTTGTTGCTGTTTTCTGTGTCAGTGCCAGTGTTGTTGTAGTTGTTGCTGTTTTCTGTGTCAGTGCCAGTGTTGTTGTAGTTGTTGTTGTTTTCTCTGTCAGTGCCAGTGTTGTTGTAGTTGTTGCTGTTTTCTCTGTCAGTGCCAGTGTTGTTGTAGTTGTTGCTGTTTTCTGTGTCAGTGCCAGTGTTGTTGCTGCTGCTGTTTTCTCTGTCAGTGCCAGTGTGGTTGTAGTTGTTGCTGCTTTCTCTGTCAGTGCCAGTGTTGTTGTAGTTGTTTCTGTTTTCTGTATCAGTGCCAGTGTTGTTGTTGTTGTTTTCTGTGTCAGTGCCAGTGTTGTTGTAGTTGTTGCTGTTTTCTGTGTCAGTGCCACTGTTGTTGTTGCTGTTTTCTGTGTCAGTGCCAGTGTTGTTGTTGTTGCTGTTTTCTCTGTCAGTGCCAGTGTTGTTGTTGCTGTTTTCTCTGTCAGTGCCAGTGTTGTTGTTGTTGCTGTTTTCTGTGTCAGTGCCAGTGTTGTTGTTGCTGTTGTTGCTGTTTTCTGTGTCAGTGCCAGTGTTGTTGTTGCTGTTGTTGCTGTTTTCTGTGTCAGTGCCAGTGTTGTTGCTGTTGCTGTTTTCTCTGTCAGTGCCAGTGTTGTTGTAGTTGTTGCTGTTTTCTCTGTCAGTGCCAGTGTTGTTGTAGTTGTTGCTGTTTTCTGTGTCAGTGCCAGTGTTGTTGTTGTTGCTGTTTTCTCTGTCAGTGCCAGTGTTGTTGTAGTTGTTGCTGTTTTCTGTGTCAGTGCCGGTGTTGTTGTTGTTGCTGTTTTCTCTGTCAGTGGCAGTGTTGTTGTTGTTGCTGTTTTCTCTGTCAGTGCCAGTGTTGTTGTAGTTGTTGCTGTTTTCTGTGTCAGTGCCAGTGTTGTTGTAGTTGTTGCTGTTTTCTCTGTCAGTGCCAGTGTTGTTGTTGCTGTTTTCTCTGTCAGTACCAGTGTTGTAGTTGTTGCTGTTTTCTCTGTCAGTGCCAGTGTTGTTGTAGTTGTTGCTGTTTTCTGTGTCAGTGCCAGTGTTGTTGTTGCTGTTTTCTGTGTCAGTGCCAGTGTTGTTGTAGTTGTTGCTGTTTTCTCTGTCAGTGCCAGTGTTGTTGTAGTTGTTGCTGTTTTCTCTGTCAGTGCCAATGTTGTTGTTGTTGCTGTTTTCTGTGTCAGTACCAGTGTTGTTGTTGCTGTTGTTGCTGTTTTCTGTGTCAGTGCCAGTGTTGTTGTTGCTATTGTTGCTGTTTTCTGTGCCAGTGCCAGTGTCGTTGCTGTTGCTGTTTTCTCTGTCAGTGCCAGTGTTGTTGTAGTTGTTGCTGTTTTCTCTGTCAGTGCCAGTGTTGTTGTAGTTGTTGCTGTTTTCTGTGTCAGTGCCAGTGTTGTTGTTGTTGCTGTTTTCTCTGTCAGTGCCAGTGTTGTTGTAGTTGTTGCTGTTTTCTGTGTCAGTACCAGTGTTGTTGTAGTTGTTGCTGTTTTCTCTGTGAGTGCCAGTGTTGTTGTAGTTGTTGCTGTTTTCTCTGTCAGTGCCAGTGTTGTTGTAGTTGTTGCTGTTTTCTGTGTCAGTGCCAGTGTTGTTGTTGTTGCTGTTTTCTCTGTCAGTGCCAGTGTTGTTGTAGTTGTTGCTGTTTTCTGTGTCAGTGCCAGTTTTGTTGTAGTTGTTGCTGTTTTCTCTGTCAGTGCCAGTGTTGTTGTTGTTGCTGTTTTCTCTGTCAGTGCCAGTGTTGTTGTAGTTGTTGCTGTTTTCTCTGTCAGTGCCAGTTTTGTTGTAGTTGTTGCTGTTTTCTGTGTCAGTGCCAGTGTTGTTGTAGTTGTTGCTGTTTTCTCTGTCAGTGCCAGTGTTGTTGTTGTTGTTGCTGTTGCTGTTTTCTGTGTCAGTGCCAGTGTTGTTGTTGTTGTTGCTGTTTTCTGTGTCAGTGCCAGTGTTGTTGTAGTTGTTGCTGTTTTCTCTGTCAGTGCCAGTGTTGTTGTTGTTGCTGTTTTCTCTGTCAGTGCCAGTGTTGTAGTTGTTGCCGTTTTCTCTGTCAGTGCCAGTGTTGTTGTAGTTGTTGCTGTTTTCTGTGTCAGTGCCAGTGTTGTTGTCGTTGCTGTTTTCTGTGTCAGTGCCAGTGTTGTTGTTGTTGCTGTTTTCTCTGTCAGTGCCAGTGTTGTTGTTGTTGCTATTTTCACTGTCAGTGCCAGTGTTGTTGTTGTTGCTGTTTTCTGTGTCAGTGCCAGTGTTGTTGTTGTTGTTGCTGTTTTCTGTGCCAGTGTTGTTGTAGTTGTTGCTGTTTTCTGTGTCAGTGCCAGTGTTGTAGTTGTTGCTGTTTTCTCTGTCAGTGCCAGTGTTGTTGTAGTTGTTGCTGTTTTCTCTGTCAGTGCCAGTGTTGTTGTAGTTGTTGCTGTTTTCTGTGTCAGTGCCAGTGTTGTTGTTGTTGCTGTTTTCTCTGTCAGTGCCAGTGTTGTTGAAGTTGTTGCTGTTTTCTGTGTCAGTGCCAGTGTTGTTGTAGTTGTTGCTGTTTTCTGTGTCAGTGCCAGTGTTGTTGTAGTTGTTGCTGTTTTCTCTGTCAGTGCCAGTGTTGTTGTAGTTGTTGCTGTTTTCTCTGCCAGTGCCAGTGTTGTTGTAGTTGTTGCTGTTTTCTGTGTCAGTGCCAGTGTTGTTGCTGTTGTTGTTGTTTTCTCTGTCAGTGTCAGTGTTGTTGTAGTTGTTGCTGTTTTCTCTGTCAGTGCCAGTGTTGTTGTTGTTGTTGCTGTTGCTGTTTTCTGTGTCAGTGCCAGTGTTGTTGTTGTTGTTGCTGTTTTCTGTGTCAGTGCCAGTGTTGTTGTAGTTGTTGCTGTTTTCTCTGTCAGTGCCAGTGTTGTTGTTGTTGCTGTTTTCTCTGTCAGTGCCAGTGTTGTAGTTGTTGCCGTTTTCTCTGTCAGTGCCAGTGTTGTTGTAGTTGTTGCTGTTTTCTGTGTCAGTGCCAGTGTTGTTGTCGTTGCTGTTTTCTGTGTCAGTGCCAGTGTTGTTGTTGTTGCTGTTTTCTCTGTCAGTGCCAGTGTTGTTGTTGTTGCTATTTTCACTGTCAGTGCCAGTGTTGTTGTTGTTGCTG
Source organism: Eledone cirrhosa (assembly GCA_964016885.1). Classification (NCBI taxonomy): domain Eukaryota; kingdom Metazoa; phylum Mollusca; class Cephalopoda; order Octopoda; family Eledonidae; genus Eledone; species Eledone cirrhosa. Next base: position 254,514,707 of record OZ024741.1, on the reverse strand, counting down.
TTTTCTGTGTCAGTGCCAGTGTTGTTGTTGTTGTTGCTGTTTTCTGTGCCAGTGTTGTTGTAGTTGTTGCTGTTTTCTGTGTCAGTGCCAGTGTTGTAGTTGTTGCTGTTTTCTCTGTCAGTGCCAGTGTTGTTGTAGTTGTTGCTGTTTTCTCTGTCAGTGCCAGTGTTGTTGTAGTTGTTGCTGTTTTCTGTGTCAGTGCCAGTGTTGTTGTTGTTGCTGTTTTCTCTGTCAGTGCCAGTGTTGTTGAAGTTGTTGCTGTTTTCTGTGTCAGTGCCAGTGTTGTTGTAGTTGTTGCTGTTTTCTGTGTCAGTGCCAGTGTTGTTGTAGTTGTTGCTGTTTTCTCTGTCAGTGCCAGTGTTGTTGTAGTTGTTGCTGTTTTCTCTGCCAGTGCCAGTGTTGTTGTAGTTGTTGCTGTTTTCTGTGTCAGTGCCAGTGTTGTTGCTGTTGTTGTTGTTTTCTCTGTCAGTGTCAGTGTTGTTGTAGTTGTTGCTGTTTTCTCTGTCAGTGCCAGTGTTGTTGTAGTTGTTGTTGTTTTCTGTGTCAGTGCCAGTGTTGTTGTAGTTGTTGCTGTTTTCTCTGTCAGTACCAGTGTTGTTGTTGTTGCTGTTTTCTGTGTCAGTGCCAGTGTTGTTGTAGTTGTTGCTGTTTTCTGTGTCAGTGCCAGTGTTGTTGTAGTTGTTGCTGTTTTCTGTGTCAGTGCCAGTGTTGTTGTAGTTGTTGCTGTTTTCTCTGTCAGTGTCAGTGTTGTTGTAGTTGTTGCTGTTTTCTCTGTCAGTGCCAGTGTTGTTGTAGTTGTTGCTGTTTTCTGTGTCAGTGCCAGTGTTGTTGCTGTTGCTGTTTTCTCTGTCAGTGCCAGTGTTGTTGTATTTGTTGCTGCTTTCTCTGTCAGTGCCAGTGTTGTTGTAGTTGTTTCTGTTTTCTGTATCAGTGCCAGTGTTGTTGTTGTTGCTGTTTTCTCTGTCAGTGCCAGTGTTGTTGTTGTTGCTGTTTTCTCTGTCAGTGCCAGTGTTGTTGTAGTTGTTGCTGTTTTCTCTGTCAGTGCCAGTTTTGTTGTAGTTGTTGCTGTTTTCTGTGTCAGTGCCAGTGTTGTTGTAGTTGTTGCTGTTTTCTCTGTCAGTGCCAGTGTTGTTGTTGTTGTTGTGTTTTCTCTGTCAGTGCCAGTGTTGTTGTTGTTGTTGCTGTTGCTGTTTTCTCTGTCAGTGCCAGTGTTGTTGTAGTTGTTGCTGTTTTCTCTGTCAGTGCCAGTGTTGTAGTTGTTGCTGTTTTCTGTGTCAGTGCCAGTGTTGTTGTTGTTGCTGTTTTCTCTGTCAGTGCCAGTGTTGTTGTAGTTGTTGCTGTTTTCTGTGTCAGTGCCGGTGTTGTTGTTGTTGCTGTTTTCTCTGTCAGTGGCAGTGTTGTTGTTGTTGCTGTTTTCTCTGTCAGTGCCAGTGTTGTTGTAGTTGTTGCTGTTTTCTGTGTCAGTGCCAGTGTTGTTGTAGTTGTTGCTGTTTTCTCTGTCAGTGCCAGTGTTGTTGTTGCTGTTTTCTCTGTCAGTACCAGTGTTGTAGTTGTTGCTGTTTTCTCTGTCAGTGCCAGTGTTGTTGTAGTTGTTGCTGTTTTCTGTGTCAGTGCCAGTGTTGTTGTTGCTGTTTTCTGTGTCAGTGCCAGTGTTGTTGTAGTTGTTGCTGTTTTCTCTGTCAGTGCCAGTGTTGTTGTAGTTGTTGCTGTTTTCTCTGTCAGTGCCAATGTTGTTGTTGTTGCTGTTTTCTGTGTCAGTACCAGTGTTGTTGTTGCTGTTGTTGCTGTTTTCTGTGTCAGTGCCAGTGTTGTTGTTGCTATTGTTGCTGTTTTCTGTGTCAGTGCCAGTGTCGTTGCTGTTGCTGTTTTCTCTGTCAGTGCCAGTGTTGTTGTAGTTGTTGCTGTTTTCTCTGTCAGTGCCAGTGTTGTTGTAGTTGTTGCTGTTTTCTGTGTCAGTGCCAGTGTTGTTGTTGTTGCTGTTTTCTCTGTCAGTGCCAGTGTTGTTGTAGTTGTTGCTGTTTTCTGTGTCAGTGCCAGTTTTGTTGTAGTTGTTGCTGTTTTCTCTGTCAGTGCCAGTGTTGTTGTTGTTGCTGTTTTCTCTGTCAGTGCCAGTGTTGTTGTAGTTGTTGCTGTTTTCTCTGTCAGTGCCAGTTTTGTTGTAGTTGTTGCTGTTTTCTGTGTCAGTGCCAGTGTTGTTGTAGTTGTTGCTGTTTTCTCTGTCAGTGCCAGTGTTGTTGTTGTTGTTGCTGTTGCTGTTTTCTGTGTCAGTGCCAGTGTTGTTGTTGTTGTTGCTGTTTTCTGTGTCAGTGCCAGTGTTGTTGTAGTTGTTGCTGTTTTCTCTGTCAGTGCCAGTGTTGTTGTTGTTGCTGTTTTCTCTGTCAGTGCCAGTGTTGTAGTTGTTGCCGTTTTCTCTGTCAGTGCCAGTGTTGTTGTAGTTGTTGCTGTTTTCTGTGTCAGTGCCAGTGTTGTTGTCGTTGCTGTTTTCTGTGTCAGTGCCAGTGTTGTTGTTGTTGCTGTTTTCTCTGTCAGTGCCAGTGTTGTTGTTGTTGCTATTTTCACTGTCAGTGCCAGTGTTGTTGTTGCTGTTTTCTGTGTCAGTGCCAGTGTTGTTGTTGTTGTTGCTGTTTTCTGTGCCAGTGTTGTTGTAGTTGTTGCTGTTTTCTGTGTCAGTGCCAGTGTTGTAGTTGTTGCTGTTTTCTCTGTCAGTGCCAGTGTTGTTGTAGTTGTTGCTGTTTTCTCTGTCAGTGCCAGTGTTGTTGTAGTTGTTGCTGTTTTCTGTGTCAGTGCCAGTGTTGTTGTTGTTGCTGTTTTCTCTGTCAGTGCCAGTGTTGTTGAAGTTGTTGCTGTTTTCTGTGTCAGTGCCAGTGTTGTTGTAGTTGTTGCTGTTTTCTGTGTCAGTGCCAGTGTTGTTGTAGTTGTTGCTGTTTTCTCTGTCAGTGCCAGTGTTGTTGTAGTTGTTGCTGTTTTCTCTGCCAGTGCCAGTGTTGTTGTAGTTGTTGCTGTTTTCTGTGTCAGTGCCAGTGTTGTTGCTGTTGTTGTTGTTTTCTCTGTCAGTGTCAGTGTTGTTGTAGTTGTTGCTGTTTTCTCTGTCAGTGCCAGTGTTGTTGTAGTTGTTGTTGTTTTCTGTGTCAGTGCCAGTGTTGTTGTAGTTGTTGCTGTTTTCTCTGTCAGTGCCAGTGTTGTTGTTGTTGTTGCTGCTTTCTCTGTCAGTGCCAGTGTTGTAGTTGTTGCTGTTTTCTCTGTCAGTGCCAGTGTTGTTGTTGTTGCTGTTTTCTGTGTCGGTGCCAGTGTTGTTGTTGTTGCTGTTTTCTCTGTCAGTGCCAGTGTTGTTGCTGTTGCTATTTTCACTGTCAGTGCAGTGTTGTTGCTGTTGCTATTTTCACTGTCAGTGCCAGTGTTGTTGTTGTTGCTGTTTTCTGTGTCAGTGCCAGTGTTGTTGTTGTTACTGTTGCTGTTTTCTGTGTCAGTTCCAGTGTTGCTGTTGCTGTTTTCTGTGCCAGTGCAAGTGTTATTGTTGCTGTTGTTGCTGTTTTCTGTGTCAGTGCCACGGTTGTTGCTGTTTTCTGTGTCAGTGCCAGTGTTGTTGCTGTTGTTGCTGTTTTCTGTGTCAGTGCTGTGTTGTTGTTGCTGTTGTTGCTGTTTTCCGTGCCAGTGTTGTTGTAGTTGTTGCTGTTTTCTGTGTCAGTGCCGCTGTTTTTGTTGTTGCTGTTTTCTCTGTCAGTGCCAGTGTTGTTGTTGTTGCTGTTTTCTCTATCAGTACCAGTGTTGTTGTTGTTGCTGTTTTCTGTGTCAGGGCCAGTGTTGTTGTAGTTGTTGCTGTTTTCTGTGTCAGTGCCAGTGTTGTTGTAGTTGTTGCTGTTTTCTCTGTCAGTGCCAGTGTTGTTGTAGTTGTTGCTGTTTTCTCTGTCAGTGCCAGTGTTGTTGTAGTTGTTGCTGTTTTCTGTGACAGTGCCAGTGTTGTTGCTGTTGCTGTTTTCTCTGTCAGTGCCAGTGTTGTTGTAGTTGTTGCTGCTTTCTCTGTCAGTGCCATTGTTGTTGTAGTTGTTTCTCTTTTCTGTATCAGTGCCAGTGTTGTTGTTGTTGTTTTCTGTGTCAGTGCCAGTGTTGTTGTAGTTGTTGCTGTTTTCTGTGTCAGTGCCACTGTTGTTGTTGCTGTTTTCTGTGTCAGTGCCAGTGTTGTTGTTGTTGCTGTTTTCTCTGTCAGTGCCAGTGTTGTTGTTGCTGTTTTCTCTGTCAGTGCCAGTGTTGTTGTTGTTGCTGTTTTCTGTGTCAGTGCCAGTGTTGTTGTTGCTGTTGTTGCTGTTTTCTGTGTCAGTGCCAGTGTTGTTGTTGCTGTTGTTGCTGTTTTCTGTGTCAGTGCCAGTGTTGTTGCTGTTGCTGTTTTCTCTGTCAGTGCCAGTGTTGTTGTAGTTGTTGCTGTTTTCTCTGTCAATGCCAGTGTTGTTGTAGTTGTTGCTGTTTTCTGTGTCAGTGCCAGTGTTGTTGTTGTTGCTGTTTTCTCTGTCAGTGCCAGTGTTGTTGTAGTTGTTGCTGTTTTCTCTGTCAGTGCCAGTGTTGTTGTTGTTGCTGTTTTCTGTGTCAGTGCCAGTGTTGTTGTAGTTGTTGCTGTTTTCTGTGTCAGTGCCAGTGTTGTTGTAGTTGTTGCTGTTTTCTCTGTCAGTGCCAGTGTTGTTGTAGTTGTTGCTGTTTTCTCTGTCAGTGCCAGTGTTGTTGTAGTTGTTGCTGTTTTCTGTGTCAGTGCCAGTGTTGTTGTTGTTGCTGTTTTCTCTGTCAGTGCCAGTGTTGTTGTAGTTGTTGCTGTTTTCTGTGTCAGTGCCACTGTTGTTGTTGCTGTTTTCTGTGTCAGTGCCAGTGTTGTTGTTGTTGCTGTTTTCTCTGTCACTGCCAGTGTTGTTGTTGCTGTTTTCTCTGTCAGTGCCAGTGTTGTAGTTGTTGGTGTTTTCTCTGTCAGTGCCAGTGTTGTTGTTGTTGCTGTTTTCTGTGTCGGTGCCAGTGTTGTTGTTGTTGCTGTTTTCTCTGTCAGCGCCAGTGTTGTTGCTGTTGCTGTTTTCACTGTCAGTGCCAGTGTTGTTGCTGTTGCTATTTTCACTGTCAGTGCCAGTGTTGTTGTTGTTGCTGTTTTCTGTGTCAGTGCCAGTGTTGTTGTTGTTACTGTTGCTGTTTTCTGTGTCAGTTCCAGTGTTGCTGTTGCTGTTTTCTGTGCCAGTGCCAGTGTTATTGTTGCTGTTGTTGCTGTTTTCTGTGTCAGTGCCACGGTTGTTGCTGTTTTCTGTGTCAGTGCCAGTGTTGTTGCTGTTGTTGCTGTTTTCTGTGTCAGTGCCAGTGTTGTTGTTGCTGTTGTTGCTGTTTTCCGTGCCAGTGTTGTTGTAGTTGTTGCTGTTTTCTGTGTCAGTGCCGGTGTTGTTGTTGTTGCTGTTTTCTCTGTCAGTGCCAGTGTTGTTGTTGTTGCTGTTTTCTCTATCAGTACCAGTGTTGTTGTTGTTGCTGTTTTCTGTGTCAGTGCCAGTGTTGTTGTAGTTGTTGCTGTTTTCTGTGTCAGTGCCAGTGTTGTTGTAGTTGTTGTTGTTTTCTCTGTCAGTGCCAGTGTTGTTGTAGTTGTTGCTGTTTTCTCTGTCAGTGCCAGTGTTGTTGTAGTTGTTGCTGTTTTCTGTGTCAGTGCCAGTGTTGTTGCTGCTGCTGTTTTCTCTGTCAGTGCCAGTGTGGTTGTAGTTGTTGCTGCTTTCTCTGTCAGTGCCAGTGTTGTTGTAGTTGTTTCTGTTTTCTGTATCAGTGCCAGTGTTGTTGTTGTTGTTTTCTGTGTCAGTGCCAGTGTTGTTGTAGTTGTTGCTGTTTTCTGTGTCAGTGCCACTGTTGTTGTTGCTGTTTTCTGTGTCAGTGCCAGTGTTGTTGTTGTTGCTGTTTTCTCTGTCAGTGCCAGTGTTGTTGTTGCTGTTTTCTCTGTCAGTGCCAGTGTTGTTGTTGTTGCTGTTTTCTGTGTCAGTGCCAGTGTTGTTGTTGCTGTTGTTGCTGTTTTCTGTGTCAGTGCCAGTGTTGTTGTTGCTGTTGTTGCTGTTTTCTGTGTCAGTGCCAGTGTTGTTGCTGTTGCTGTTTTCTCTGTCAGTGCCAGTGTTGTTGTAGTTGTTGCTGTTTTCTCTGTCAGTGCCAGTGTTGTTGTAGTTGTTGCTGTTTTCTGTGTCAGTGCCAGTGTTGTTGTTGTTGCTGTTTTCTCTGTCAGTGCCAGTGTTGTTGTAGTTGTTGCTGTTTTCTGTGTCAGTGCCGGTGTTGTTGTTGTTGCTGTTTTCTCTGTCAGTGGCAGTGTTGTTGTTGTTGCTGTTTTCTCTGTCAGTGCCAGTGTTGTTGTAGTTGTTGCTGTTTTCTGTGTCAGTGCCAGTGTTGTTGTAGTTGTTGCTGTTTTCTCTGTCAGTGCCAGTGTTGTTGTTGCTGTTTTCTCTGTCAGTACCAGTGTTGTAGTTGTTGCTGTTTTCTCTGTCAGTGCCAGTGTTGTTGTAGTTGTTGCTGTTTTCTGTGTCAGTGCCAGTGTTGTTGTTGCTGTTTTCTGTGTCAGTGCCAGTGTTGTTGTAGTTGTTGCTGTTTTCTCTGTCAGTGCCAGTGTTGTTGTAGTTGTTGCTGTTTTCTCTGTCAGTGCCAATGTTGTTGTTGTTGCTGTTTTCTGTGTCAGTACCAGTGTTGTTGTTGCTGTTGTTGCTGTTTTCTGTGTCAGTGCCAGTGTTGTTGTTGCTATTGTTGCTGTTTTCTGTGCCAGTGCCAGTGTCGTTGCTGTTGCTGTTTTCTCTGTCAGTGCCAGTGTTGTTGTAGTTGTTGCTGTTTTCTCTGTCAGTGCCAGTGTTGTTGTAGTTGTTGCTGTTTTCTGTGTCAGTGCCAGTGTTGTTGTTGTTGCTGTTTTCTCTGTCAGTGCCAGTGTTGTTGTAGTTGTTGCTGTTTTCTGTGTCAGTACCAGTGTTGTTGTAGTTGTTGCTGTTTTCTCTGTGAGTGCCAGTGTTGTTGTAGTTGTTGCTGTTTTCTCTGTCAGTGCCAGTGTTGTTGTAGTTGTTGCTGTTTTCTGTGTCAGTGCCAGTGTTGTTGTTGTTGCTGTTTTCTCTGTCAGTGCCAGTGTTGTTGTAGTTGTTGCTGTTTTCTGTGTCAGTGCCAGTTTTGTTGTAGTTGTTGCTGTTTTCTCTGTCAGTGCCAGTGTTGTTGTTGTTGCTGTTTTCTCTGTCAGTGCCAGTGTTGTTGTAGTTGTTGCTGTTTTCTCTGTCAGTGCCAGTTTTGTTGTAGTTGTTGCTGTTTTCTGTGTCAGTGCCAGTGTTGTTGTAGTTGTTGCTGTTTTCTCTGTCAGTGCCAGTGTTGTTGTTGTTGTTGCTGTTGCTGTTTTCTGTGTCAGTGCCAGTGTTGTTGTTGTTGTTGCTGTTTTCTGTGTCAGTGCCAGTGTTGTTGTAGTTGTTGCTGTTTTCTCTGTCAGTGCCAGTGTTGTTGTTGTTGCTGTTTTCTCTGTCAGTGCCAGTGTTGTAGTTGTTGCCGTTTTCTCTGTCAGTGCCAGTGTTGTTGTAGTTGTTGCTGTTTTCTGTGTCAGTGCCAGTGTTGTTGTCGTTGCTGTTTTCTGTGTCAGTGCCAGTGTTGTTGTTGTTGCTGTTTTCTCTGTCAGTGCCAGTGTTGTTGTTGTTGCTATTTTCACTGTCAGTGCCAGTGTTGTTGTTGTTGCTGTTTTCTGTGTCAGTGCCAGTGTTGTTGTTGTTGTTGCTGTTTTCTGTGCCAGTGTTGTTGTAGTTGTTGCTGTTTTCTGTGTCAGTGCCAGTGTTGTAGTTGTTGCTGTTTTCTCTGTCAGTGCCAGTGTTGTTGTAGTTGTTGCTGTTTTCTCTGTCAGTGCCAGTGTTGTTGTAGTTGTTGCTGTTTTCTGTGTCAGTGCCAGTGTTGTTGTTGTTGCTGTTTTCTCTGTCAGTGCCAGTGTTGTTGAAGTTGTTGCTGTTTTCTGTGTCAGTGCCAGTGTTGTTGTAGTTGTTGCTGTTTTCTGTGTCAGTGCCAGTGTTGTTGTAGTTGTTGCTGTTTTCTCTGTCAGTGCCAGTGTTGTTGTAGTTGTTGCTGTTTTCTCTGCCAGTGCCAGTGTTGTTGTAGTTGTTGCTGTTTTCTGTGTCAGTGCCAGTGTTGTTGCTGTTGTTGTTGTTTTCTCTGTCAGTGTCAGTGTTGTTGTAGTTGTTGCTGTTTTCTCTGTCAGTGCCAGTGTTGTTGTAGTTGTTGTTGTTTTCTGTGTCAGTGCCAGTGTTGTTGTAGTTGTTGCTGTTTTCTCTGTCAGTGCCAGTGTTGTTGTTGTTGTTGCTGCTTTCTCTGTCAGTGCCAGTGTTGTAGTTGTTGCTGTTTTCTCTGTCAGTGCCAGTGTTGTTGTTGTTGCTGTTTTCTGTGTCGGTGCCAGTGTTGTTGTTGTTGCTGTTTTCTCTGTCAGTGCCAGTGTTGTTGCTGTTGCTATTTTCACTGTCAGTGCCAGTGTTGTTGCTGTTGCTATTTTCACTGTCAGTGCCAGTGTTGTTGTTGTTGCTGTTTTCTGTGTCAGTGCCAGTGTTGTTGTTGTTACTGTTGCTGTTTTCTGTGTCAGTTCCAGTGTTGCTGTTGCTGTTTTCTGTGCCAGTGCAAGTGTTATTGTTGCTGTTGTTGCTGTTTTCTGTGTCAGTGCCACGGTTGTTGCTGTTTTCTGTGTCAGTGCCAGTGTTGTTGCTGTTGTTGCTGTTTTCTGTGTCAGTGCTGTGTTGTTGTTGCTGTTGTTGCTGTTTTCCGTGCCAGTGTTGTTGTAGTTGTTGCTGTTTTCTGTGTCAGTGCCGCTGTTTTTGTTGTTGCTGTTTTCTCTGTCAGTGCCAGTGTTGTTGTTGTTGCTGTTTTCTCTATCAGTACCAGTGTTGTTGTTGTTGCTGTTTTCTGTGTCAGGGCCAGTGTTGTTGTAGTTGTTGCTGTTTTCTGTGTCAGTGCCAGTGTTGTTGTAGTTGTTGCTGTTTTCTCTGTCAGTGCCAGTGTTGTTGTAGTTGTTGCTGTTTTCTCTGTCAGTGCCAGTGTTGTTGTAGTTGTTGCTGTTTTCTGTGACAGTGCCAGTGTTGTTGCTGTTGCTGTTTTCTCTGTCAGTGCCAGTGTTGTTGTAGTTGTTGCTGCTTTCTCTGTCAGTGCCATTGTTGTTGTAGTTGTTTCTCTTTTCTGTATCAGTGCCAGTGTTGTTGTTGTTGTTTTCTGTGTCAGTGCCAGTGTTGTTGTAGTTGTTGCTGTTTTCTGTGTCAGTGCCACTGTTGTTGTTGCTGTTTTCTGTGTCAGTGCCAGTGTTGTTGTTGTTGCTGTTTTCTCTGTCAGTGCCAGTGTTGTTGTTGCTGTTTTCTCTGTCAGTGCCAGTGTTGTTGTTGTTGCTGTTTTCTGTGTCAGTGCCAGTGTTGTTGTTGCTGTTGTTGCTGTTTTCTGTGTCAGTGCCAGTGTTGTTGTTGCTGTTGTTGCTGTTTTCTGTGTCAGTGCCAGTGTTGTTGCTGTTGCTGTTTTCTCTGTCAGTGCCAGTGTTGTTGTAGTTGTTGCTGTTTTCTCTGTCAGTGCCAGTGTTGTTGTAGTTGTTGCTGTTTTCTGTGTCAGTGCCAGTGTTGTTGTTGTTGCTGTTTTCTCTGTCAGTGCCAGTGTTGTTGTAGTTGTTGCTGTTTTCTCTGTCAGTGCCAGTGTTGTTGTTGTTGCTGTTTTCTGTGTCAGTGCCAGTGTTGTTGTAGTTGTTGCTGTTTTCTGTGTCAGTGCCAGTGTTGTTGTAGTTGTTGCTGTTTTCTCTGTCAGTGCCAGTGTTGTTGTAGTTGTTGCTGTTTTCTCTGTCAGTGCCAGTGTTGTTGTAGTTGTTGCTGTTTTCTGTGTCAGTGCCAGTGTTGTTGTTGTTGCTGTTTTCTCTGTCAGTGCCAGTGTTGTTGTAGTTGTTGCTGTTTTCTGTGTCAGTGCCACTGTTGTTGTTGCTGTTTTCTGTGTCAGTGCCAGTGTTGTTGTTGTTGCTGTTTTCTCTGTCACTGCAAGTGTTGTTGTTGCTGTTTTCTCTGTCAGTGCCAGTGTTGTAGTTGTTGGTGTTTTCTCTGTCAGTGCCAGTGTTGTTGTTGTTGCTGTTTTCTGTGTCGGTGCCAGTGTTGTTGTTGTTGCTGTTTTCTCTGTCAGCGCCAGTGTTGTTGCTGTTGCTGTTTTCACTGTCAGTGCCAGTGTTGTTGCTGTTGCTATTTTCACTGTCAGTGCCAGTGTTGTTGTTGTTGCTGTTTTCTGTGTCAGTGCCAGTGTTGTTGTTGTTACTGTTGCTGTTTTCTGTGTCAGTTCCAGTGTTGCTGTTGCTGTTTTCTGTGCCAGTGCCAGTGTTATTGTTGCTGTTGTTGCTGTTTTCTGTGTCAGTGCCACGGTTGTTGCTGTTTTCTGTGTCAGTGCCAGTGTTGTTGCTGTTGTTGCTGTTTTCTGTGTCAGTGCCAGTGTTGTTGTTGCTGTTGTTGCTGTTTTCCGTGCCAGTGTTGTTGTAGTTGTTGCTGTTTTCTGTGTCAGTGCCGGTGTTGTTGTTGTTGCTGTTTTCTCTGTCAGTGCCAGTGTTGTTGTTGTTGCTGTTTTCTCTATCAGTACCAGTGTTGTTGTTGTTGCTGTTTTCTGTGTCAGTGCCAGTGTTGTTGTAGTTGTTGCTGTTTTCTGTGTCAGTGCCAGTGTTGTTGTAGTTGTTGTTGTTTTCTCTGTCAGTGCCAGTGTTGTTGTAGTTGTTGCTGTTTTCTCTGTCAGTGCCAGTGTTGTTGTAGTTGTTGCTGTTTTCTGTGTCAGTGCCAGTGTTGTTGCTGCTGCTGTTTTCTCTGTCAGTGCCAGTGTGGTTGTAGTTGTTGCTGCTTTCTCTGTCAGTGCCAGTGTTGTTGTAGTTGTTTCTGTTTTCTGTATCAGTGCCAGTGTTGTTGTTGTTGTTTTCTGTGTCAGTGCCAGTGTTGTTGTAGTTGTTGCTGTTTTCTGTGTCAGTGCCACTGTTGTTGTTGCTGTTTTCTGTGTCAGTGCCAGTGTTGTTGTTGTTGCTGTTTTCTCTGTCAGTGCCAGTGTTGTTGTTGCTGTTTTCTCTGTCAGTGCCAGTGTTGTTGTTGTTGCTGTTTTCTGTGTCAGTGCCAGTGTTGTTGTTGCTGTTGTTGCTGTTTTCTGTGTCAGTGCCAGTGTTGTTGTTGCTGTTGTTGCTGTTTTCTGTGTCAGTGCCAGTGTTGTTGCTGTTGCTGTTTTCTCTGTCAGTGCCAGTGTTGTTGTAGTTGTTGCTGTTTTCTCTGTCAGTGCCAGTGTTGTTGTAGTTGTTGCTGTTTTCTGTGTCAGTGCCAGTGTTGTTGTTGTTGCTGTTTTCTCTGTCAGTGCCAGTGTTGTTGTAGTTGTTGCTGTTTTCTCTGTCAGTGCCAGTGTTGTTGTTGTTGCTGTTTTCTGTGTCAGTGCCAGTGTTGTTGTAGTTGTTGCTGTTTTCTGTGTCAGTGCCAGTGTTGTTGTAGTTGTTGCTGTTTTCTCTGTAGGTGCCAGTGTTGTTGTAGTTGTTGCTGTTTTCTCTGTCAGTGCCAGTGTTGTTGTAGTTGTTGCTGTTTTCTGTGTCAGTGCCAGTGTTGTTGTTGTTGCTGTTTTCTCTGTCAGTGCCAGTGTTGTTGTAGTTGTTGCTGTTTTCTGTGTCAGTGCCACTGTTGTTGTTGCTGTTTTCTGTGTCAGTGCCAGTGTTGTTGTTGTTGCTGTTTTCTCTGTCACTGCCAGTGTTGTTGTTGCTGTTTTCTCTGTCAGTGCCAGTGTTGTTGTTGTTGCTGTTTTCTGTGTCAGTGCCATTGTTATTGCTGTTGTTGCTGTTTTCTGTGTCAGTCCCAGTGTTGTTGTTGCTGTTGTTGCTGTTTTCTGTGTCAGTGCCAGTGTTGTTGCTGTTGCTGTTTTCTCTGTCAGTGCCAGTGTTGTTGTAGTTGTTGCTGTTTTCTCTGTCAGTGCCAGTGTTGTAGTTGTTGCTGTTTTCTGTGTCAGTGCCAGTGTTGTTGTTGTTGCTGTTTTCTCTGTCAGTGCCAGTGTTGTTGTAGTTGTTGCTGTTTTCTCTGTCAGTGCCAGTGTTGTTGTAGTTGTTGCTGTTTTATGTGTCAGTGCCGGTGTTGTTGTTGTTGCTGTTTTCTCTGTCAGTGCCAGTGTTGTTGTTGTTGCTGTTTTCTGTGTCAGTGCAAGTGTTGTTGTTGTTGCTGTTTTCTCTGTCAGTGCCAGTGTTGTTGTTGTTGCTGTTTTCTGTGTCAGTGCCAGTGTTGTTGTTGTTGCTGTTTTCTCTGTCAGTGCCAGTGTTGTTGTAGTTGTTGCTGTTTTCTGTGTCAGTGCCAGTGTTGTTGTAGTTGTTGCTGTTTTCTGTGTCAGTGCCAGTGTTGTTGTAGTTGTTGCTGTTTTCTCTGTGAGTGCCAGTGTTGTTGTAGTTGTTGCTGTTTCCTCTGCCAGTGCCAGTGTTGTTGTAGTTGTTGCTGTTTTCTGTGTCAGTGCCAATGTTGTTGTTGTTGCTGTTTTCTCTGTCAGTGCCAGTGTTTTAGTTGTTGCTGTTTTCTCTGTCAGTGCCAATGTTGTTGTTGTTGTTGCTGTTTTCTCTGTCAGTGCCAGTGTTGTTGTTGTTGCTATTTTCACTGTCAGTGCCAGTGTTGTTGTTGTTGCTGTTTTCTGTGTCAGTGCCAGTGTTGTTGTTGTTGCTGTTTTCTGTGTCAGTGCCAGTGTTGTTGTTGTTACTGTTGCTGTTTTCTGTGTCAGTGCCAGTGTTGTTGTTGTTACTGTTGCTGTTTTCTGTGCCAGTGCCAGTGTTATTGTTGCTGTTGTTGCTGTTTTCTGTGTCAGTGCCACTGTTGTTGCTGTTGTTGCTGTTTTCTGTGTCAGTGGCAGTGTTGTTGTTGCTGTTTTCTGTGTCAGTGCCAGTGTTGTTGTTGCTGTTGTTGCTGTTTTCCGTGCCAGCGTTGTTGTAGTTGTTGCTGTTTTCTGTGTCAGTGCCAGTGTTCTTGCTGTTGCTGTTTTCTGTGTCAGTGCCAGTGTTGTTGTTGTTACTGTTGCTGTTTTCTGTGTCAGTTCCAGTGTTGTTGTTGTTGTTGCTGTTGCTGTTTTCAGTGCCAGTGTTATTGTTGCTGTTGTTGCTGTTTTCTGTGTCAGTGCCACTGTTGTTGTTGCTGTTTTCTGTGTCAGTGCCAGTGTTGTTGTTGTTGCTGTTTTCTCTGTCAGTGCCAGTGTTGTTGTAGTTGTTGCTGTTTTCTCTGTCAGTGCCAGTGTTGTTGTAGTTGTTGCTGTTTTCTGTGTCAGTGCCGGTGTTGTTGTTGTTGCTGTTTTCTCTGTCAGTGCCAGTGTTGTTGTTGTTGCTGTTTTCTCTGTCAGTGCCAGTGTTGTTGTTGTTGTTGTTTTCTCTGTCAGTGCCACTGTTGTTGTAGTTGTTGCTGTTTTCTGTGTCAGTGCCAGTGTTGTTGTAGTTGTTGCTGTTTTCTCTGTCAGTGCCAGTGTTGTTGTAGTTGTTGCTGTTTTCTCTGTCAGTGCCAGTGTGGTTGTAGTTGTTGCTGTTTTCTGTGTCAGTGCCGGTGTTGTTGTTGTTGCTGTTTTCTCTGTCAGTGCCAGTGTTGTTGTTGTTGCTGTTTTCTCTGTCAGTGCCAGTGTTGTTGTTGTTGCTGTTTTCTGTGTCAGTGCCAGTGTTGTTGTTGTTGCTGTTTTCTGTGTCAGTGCCAGTGTTGTTGTAGTTGTTGCTGTTTTCTGTGTCAGTGCCAGTGTTTTTGTAGTTATTGCTGTTTTCTGTGTCAGTGCCAGTGTTGTTGTAGTTGTTGCTGTTTTCTCTGTCAGTGCCAGTGTTGTTGTAGTTGTTGCTGTTTTCTGTGTCAGTGCCAGTGTTGTTGTTGTTGCTGTTTTCTCTGTCAGTGCCAGTGTTGTAGTTGTTGCTGTTTTCTCTGTCAGTGCCAGTGTTGTTGTTGTTGTTGCTGTTTTCTCTGTCAGTGCCAGTGTTGTTGTTGTTGCTATTTTCACTGTCAGTGCCAGTGTTGTTGTTGTTGCTGTTTTCTGTGTCAGTGCCAGTGTTGTTGTTGTTGCTGTTTTCTGTGTGAGTGCCAGTGTTGTTGTTGTTACTGTTGCTGTTTTCTGTGTCAGTGCCAGTGTTGTTGTTACTGTTGCTGTTTTCTGTGCAAGTGCCAGTGTTATTGTTGCTGTTGTTGCTGTTTTCTGTGTCAGTGCCACTGTTGTTGCTGTTGTTGCTGTTTTCTGTGTCAGTGCCAGTGTTGTTGTTGCTGTTGTTGCTGTTTTCTGTGTCAGTGCCAGTGTTGTTGTAGTTGTTGCTGTTTTCTGTGTCAGTGCCAGTGTTCTTGCTGTTGCTGTTTTCTGTGTCAGTGCCAGTGTTGTTGTTGTTACTGTTGCTGTTTTCTGTGTCAGTTCCAGTGTTGTTGTTGTTGTTGCTGTTGCTGTTTTCAGTGCCAGTGTTATTGTTGCTGTTGTTGCTGTTTTCTGTGTCAGTGCCACTGTTGTCGTTGTTGTTTTCTGTGTCAGTGCCAGTGTTGTTGTTGTTGCTGTTTTCTCTGTCAGTGCCAGTGTTGTTGTAGTTGTTGCTGTTTTCTCTGTCAGTGCCAGTGTTGTTGTAGTTGTTGCTGTTTTCTGTGTCAGTGCCGGTGTTGTTGTTGTTGCTGTTTTCTCTGTCAGTGCCAGTGTTGTTGTTGTTGCTGTTTTCTCTGTCAGTGCCAGTGTTGTTGTTGTTGCTGTTTTCTCTGTCAGTGCCACTGTTGTTGTAGTTGTTGCTGTTTTCTGTGTCAGTGCCAGTGTTGTTGTAGTTGTTGCTGTTTTCTCTGTCAGTGCCAGTGTTGTTGTAGTTGTTGCTGTTTTCTCTGTCAGTGCCAGTGTTGTTGTTGTTGTTGCTGTTTTCTCTGTCAGTGCCAGTGTTGTTGTAGTTGTTGCTGTTTTCTGTGTCAGTGCCAGTGTTGTTGTTGTTGCTGTTTTCTGTGTCAGTGCCAGTGTTGTTGTAGTTGTTGCTGTTTTCTCTGTCAGTGCCAGTGTTGTTGTAGTTGTTGCTGTTTTCTGTGTCAGTGCCAGTGTTGTTGTTGTTGCTGTTTTCTCTGTCAGTGCCAGTGTTGTTGAAGTTGTTGCTGTTTTCTGTGTCAGTGCCAGTGTTGTTGTAGTTGTTGCTGTTTTCTCTGTCAGTGCCAGTGTGTTTGTCGTTGTTGCTGTTTTCTCTGCCAGTGCCAGTGTTGTTGTAGTTGTTGCTGTTTTCTGTGTCAGTGCCAGTGTTGTTGCTGTTGTTGTTGTTTTCTCTGTCAGTGTCAGTGTTGTTGTAGTTGTTGCTGTTTTCTCTGTCAGTGCCAGTGTTGTTGTAGTTGTTGTTGTTTTCTGTGTCAGTGCCAGTGTTGTTGTAGTTGTTGCTGTTTTCTCTGTCAGTGCCAGTGTTGTTGTTGTTGTTGCTGCTTTCTCTGTCAGTGCCAGTGTTGTAGTTGTTGCTGTTTTCTCTGTCAGTGACAGTGTTGTTGTTGTTGCTGTTTTCTGTGTCAGTGCCAGTGTTGTTGTTGTTGCTGTTTTCTCTGTCAGTGCCAGTGTTGTTGCTGTTGCTATTTTCACTGTCAGTGCCAGTGTTGTTGCTGTTGCTATTTTCACTGTCAGTGCCAGTGTTGTTGTTGTTGCTGTTTTCTGTGTCAGTGCCTGTGTTGTTGTTGTTACTGTTGCTGTTTTCTGTGTCAGTTCCAGTGTTGCTGTTGCTGTTTCCTGTGCCAGTGCCAGTGTTATTGTTGCTGTTGTTGCTGATTTCTGTGTCAGTGCCACGGTTGTTGCTGTTTTCTGTGTCAGTGCCAGTGTTGTTGTTGCTGTTGTTGCTGTTTTCCGTGCCAGTGTTGTTGTAGTTGTTGCTGTTTTCTGTGTCAGTGCCGGTGTTGTTGTTGTTGCTGTTTTCTCTGTCAGTGCCAGTGTTGTTGTTGTTGCTGTTTTCTCTATCAGTACCAGTGTTGTTGTTGTTGCTGTTTTCTGTGTCAGTGCCAGTGTTGTTGTAGTTGTTGCTGTTTTCTGTGTCAGTGCCAGTGTTGTTGTAGTTGTTGCTGTTTTCTGTGTCAGTGCCAGTGTTGTTGTAGTTGTTGCTGTTTTCTCTGTCAGTGTCAGTGTTGTTGTAGTTGTTGCTGTTTTCTCTGTCAGTGCCAGTGTTGTTGTAGTTGTTGCTGTTTTCTGTGTCAGTGCCAGTGTTGTTGCTGTTGCTGTTTTCTCTGTCAGTGCCAGTGTTGTTGTATTTGTTGCTGCTTTCTCTGTCAGTGCCAGTGTTGTTGTAGTTGTTTCTGTTTTCTGTATCAGTGCCAGTGTTGTTGTTGTTGCTGTTTTCTCTGTCAGTGCCAGTGTTGTTGTTGTTGCTGTTTTCTCTGTCAGTGCCAGTGTTGTTGTAGTTATTGCTGTTTTCTCTGTCAGTGCCAGTTTTGTTGTAGTTGTTGCTGTTTTCTGTGTCAGTGCCAGTGTTGTTGTAGTTGTTGCTGTTTTCTCTGTCAGTGCCAGTGTTGTTGTTGT
The DNA here is from genome assembly GCA_964016885.1 of Eledone cirrhosa. Lineage (NCBI taxonomy): Eukaryota > Metazoa > Mollusca > Cephalopoda > Octopoda > Eledonidae > Eledone > Eledone cirrhosa. The sequence continues at coordinate 254,498,276 of OZ024741.1, read as the reverse complement.
TGTTGTGTTTTCTCTGTCAGTGCCAGTGTTGTTGTTGTTGTTGCTGTTGCTGTTTTCTCTGTCAGTGCCAGTGTTGTTGTAGTTGTTGCTGTTTTCTCTGTCAGTGCCAGTGTTGTAGTTGTTGCTGTTTTCTGTGTCAGTGCCAGTGTTGTTGTTGTTGCTGTTTTCTCTGTCAGTGCCAGTGTTGTTGTAGTTGTTGCTGTTTTCTGTGTCAGTGCCGGTGTTGTTGTTGTTGCTGTTTTCTCTGTCAGTGGCAGTGTTGTTGTTGTTGCTGTTTTCTCTGTCAGTGCCAGTGTTGTTGTAGTTGTTGCTGTTTTCTGTGTCAGTGCCAGTGTTGTTGTAGTTGTTGCTGTTTTCTCTGTCAGTGCCAGTGTTGTTGTTGCTGTTTTCTCTGTCAGTACCAGTGTTGTAGTTGTTGCTGTTTTCTCTGTCAGTGCCAGTGTTGTTGTAGTTGTTGCTGTTTTCTGTGTCAGTGCCAGTGTTGTTGTTGCTGTTTTCTGTGTCAGTGCCAGTGTTGTTGTAGTTGTTGCTGTTTTCTCTGTCAGTGCCAGTGTTGTTGTAGTTGTTGCTGTTTTCTCTGTCAGTGCCAATGTTGTTGTTGTTGCTGTTTTCTGTGTCAGTGCCAGTGTTGTTGTTGCTGTTGTTGCTGTTTTCTGTGTCAGTGCCAGTGTTGTTGTTGCTATTGTTGCTGTTTTCTGTGTCAGTGCCAGTGTCGTTGCTGTTGCTGTTTTCTCTGTCAGTGCCAGTGTTGTTGTAGTTGTTGCTGTTTTCTCTGTCAGTGCCAGTGTTGTTGTAGTTGTTGCTGTTTTCTGTGTCAGTGCCAGTGTTGTTGTTGTTGCTGTTTTCTCTGTCAGTGCCAGTGTTGTTGTAGTTGTTGCTGTTTTCTGTGTCAGTACCAGTGTTGTTGTAGTTGTTGCTGTTTTCTCTGTGAGTGCCAGTGTTGTTGTAGTTGTTGCTGTTTTCTCTGTCAGTGCCAGTGTTGTTGTAGTTGTTGCTGTTTTCTGTGTCAGTGCTAGTGTTGTTGTTGTTGCTGTTTTCTCTGTCAGTGCCAGTGTTGTTGTAGTTGTTGCTGTTTTCTGTGTCAGTGCCAGTGTTGTTGTAGTTGTTGCTGTTTTCTCTGTCAGTGCCAGTGTTGTTGTTGTTGCTGTTTTCTCTGTCAGTGCCAGTGTTGTTGTAGTTGTTGCTGTTTTCTCTGTCAGTGCCAGTTTTGTTGTAGTTGTTGCTGTTTTCTGTGTCAGTGCCAGTGTTGTTGTAGTTGTTGCTGTTTTCTCTGTCAGTGCCAGTGTTGTTGTTGTTGTTGCTGTTGCTGTTTTCTGTGTCAGTGCCAGTGTTGTTGTTGTTGTTGCTGTTTTCTGTGTCAGTGCCAGTGTTGTTGTAGTTGTTGCTGTTTTCTCTGTCAGTGCCAGTGTTGTTGTTGTTGCTGTTTTCTCTGTCAGTGCCAGTGTTGTAGTTGTTGCCGTTTTCTCTGTCAGTGCCAGTGTTGTTGTAGTTGTTGCTGTTTTCTGTGTCAGTGCCAGTGTTGTTGTCGTTGCTGTTTTCTGTGTCAGTGCCAGTGTTGTTGTTGTTGCTGTTTTCTCTGTCAGTGCCAGTGTTGTTGTTGTTGCTATTTTCACTGTCAGTGCCAGTGTTGTTGTTGTTGCTGTTTTCTGTGTCACTGCCAGTGTTGTTGTTGTTGTTGCTGTTTTCTGTGCCAGTGTTGTTGTAGTTGTTGCTGTTTTCTGTGTCAGTGCCAGTGTTGTAGTTGTTGCTGTTTTCTCTGTCAGTGCCAGTGTTGTTGTAGTTGTTGCTGTTTTCTCTGTCAGTGCCAGTGTTGTTGTAGTTGTTGCTGTTTTCTGTGTCAGTGCCAGTGTTGTTGTTGTTGCTGTTTTCTCTGTCAGTGCCAGTGTTGTTGAAGTTGTTGCTGTTTTCTGTGTCAGTGCCAGTGTTGTTGTAGTTGTTGCTGTTTTCTGTGTCAGTGCCAGTGTTGTTGTAGTTGTTGCTGTTTTCTCTGTCAGTGCCAGTGTTGTTGTAGTTGTTGCTGTTTTCTCTGCCAGTGCCAGTGTTGTTGTAGTTGTTGCTGTTTTCTGTGTCAGTGCCAGTGTTGTTGCTGTTGTTGCTGTTTTCTCTGTCAGTGCCAGTGTTGTTGTAGTTGTTGCTGTTTTCTCTGTCAGTGCCAGTGTTGTTGAAGTTGTTGTTGTTTTCTGTGTCAGTGCCAGTGTTGTTGTAGTTGTTGCTGTTTTCTCTGTCAGTGCCAGTGTTGTTGTTGTTGTTGCTGCTTTCTCTGTCAGTGCCAGTGTTGTAGTTGTTGCTGTTTTCTCTGTCAGTGCCAGTGTTGTTGTTGCTGTTTTCTGTGTCAGTGCCAGTGTTGTTGTTGTTGCTGTTTTCTCTGTCAGTGACAGTGTTGTTGCTGTTGCTATTTTCACTGTCAGTGCCAGTGTTGTTGCTGTTGCTATTTTCACTGTCAGTGCCAGTGTTGTTGTTGTTGCTGTTTTCTGTGTCAGTGCCAGTGTTGTTGTTGTTACTGTTGCTGTTTTCTGTGTCAGTGCCAGTGTTATTGTTGCTGTTGTTGCTGTTTTCTGTGTCAGTGCCACGGTTGTTGCTGTTGTTGCTGTTTTCTGTGTCAGTGCCACGGTTGTTGCTGTTGTTGCTGTTTTCTGTGTCAGTGCCAGTGTTGTTGCTGTTGTTGCTGTTTTCTGTGTCAGTGCCAGTGTTGTTGTTGCTGTTGTTGCTGTTTTCCGTGCCAGTGTTGTTGTAGTTGTTGCTGTTTTCTGTGTCAGTGCCGGTGTTGTTGTTGTTGCTGTTTTCTCTGTCAGTGCCAGTGTTGTTGTTGTTGCTGTTTTTTCTGTCAGTGCCAGTGTTGTTGTAGTTGTTGCTGCTTTCTCTGTCAGTGCCAGTGTTGTTGTAGTTGTTTCTGTTTTCTGTATCAGTGCCAGTGTTGTTGTTGTTGCTGTTTTCTCTGTCAGTGCCAGTGTTGTTGTAGTTGTTGCTGTTTTCTGTGTCAGTGCCACTGTTGTTGTTGCTGTTTTCTCTGTCAGTGCCAGTGTTGTTGTTGCTGTTTTCTCTGTCAGTGCCAGTGTTGTTGTTGTTGCTGTTTTCTGTGTCAGAGCCAGTGTTGTTGTTGCTGTTGTTGCTGTTTTCTGTGTCAGTGCCAGTGTTGTTGCTGTTGCTGTTTTCTCTGTCAGTGCCAGTGTTGTTGTAGTTGTTCCTGTTTTCTCTGTCAGTGCCAGTGTTGTTGTAGTTGTTGCTGTTTTCTGTGTCAGTGCCAGTGTTGTTGTTGTTGCTGTTTTCTCTGTCAGTGCCAGTGTTGTTGTAGTTGTTGCTGTTTTCTCTGTCAGTGCCAGTGTTGTTGTAGTTGTTGTTGTTTTCTGTATCAGTGCCAGTGTTGTTGCTGTTGTTGCTGTTTTCTGTGTCAGTGCCAGTGTTGTTGTTGTTGCTGTTTTCTCTGTCAGTGCCAGTGTTGTTGTTGTTGCTGTTGTCTGTGTCAGTGCCAGTGTTGTTGTAGTTGTTGCTGTTTTCTGTGTCAGTGCCAGTGTTGTTGTAGTTGTTGCTGTTTTCTCTGTCAGTGCCAGTGTTGTTGTAGTTGTTGCTGTTTTCTCTGTCAGTGCCAGTGTTGTTGTAGTTGTTGCTGTTTTCTGTGTCAGTGCCAGTGTTGTTGTTGTTGCTGTTTTCTCTGTCAGTGCCAGTGTTGTTGTAGTTGTTGCTGTTTTCTGTGTCAGTGCCACTGTTGTTGTTGCTGTTTTCTGTGTCAGTGCCAGTGTTGTTGTTGTTGCTGTTTTCTCTGTCAGTGCCAATGTTGTTGTTGCTGTTTTCTCTGTCAGTGCCAGTGTTGTTGTTGCTGTTTTCTGTGTCAGTGCCATTGTTATTGCTGTTGTTGCGGTTTTCTGTGTCAGTGCCAGTGTTGTTGTTGCTGTTGTTGCTGTTTTCTGTGTCAGTGCCAGTGTTGTTGCTGTTGCTGTTTTCTCTGTCAGTGCCAGTGTTGTTGTAGTTGTTGCTGTTTTCTCTGTCAGTGCCAGTGTTGTAGTTGTTGCTGTTTTCTGTGTCAGTGCCAGTGTTGTTGTTGTTGTTGCTGTTTTCTCTGTCAGTGCCAGTGTTGTTGTAGTTGTTGCTGTTTTCTCTGTCAGTGCCAGTGTTGTTGTAGTTGTTGCTGTTTTCTGTGTCAGTGCCGGTGTTGTTGTTGTTGCTGTTTTCTCTGTCAGTGCCAGTGTTGTTGTTGTTGCTGTTTTCTCTGTCAGTGCCAGTGTTGTTGTTGTTGCTGTTTTCTGTGTCAGTGCCAGTGTTGTTGTAGTTGTTGCTGTTTTCTGTGTCAGTGCCAGTGTTGTTGTAGTTGTTGCTGTTTTCTGTGTCAGTGCCAGTGTTGTTGTAGTTGTTGCTGTTTTCTATGTCAGTGCCAGTGTTGTTGTTGTTGCTGTTTTCTCTGTCAGTGCCAGCGTTGTTGTAGTTGTTGCTGTTTTCTGTGTCAGTGCCAGTGTTGTTGTAGTTGTTGCTGTTTTCTCTGTCAGTGCCAGTGTTGTTGTAGTTGTTGCTGTTTTCTGTGTCAGTGACAGTGTTGTTGTTGCTGTTTTCTGTGTCAGTGCCGGTGTTGTTGTTGTTGCTGTTTTCTCTGTCAGTGCCAGTGTTGTTATTGTTGCTGTTTTCTCTGTCAGTGCCAGTGTTGTTGTTGTTGCTGTTTTCTGTGTCAGTGCCAGTGTTGTTGTAGTTGTTGCTGTTTTCTGTGTCAGTGCCAGTTTGTTGTAGTTGTTGGTGTTTTCTGTGTCAGTGCCAGTGTTGTTGTAGTTGTTGCTGTTTTCTCTGTCAGTGCCAGTGTTGTTGTAGTTGTTGCTGTTTTCTCTGTGAGTGCCAGTGTTGTTGTAGTTGTTGCTGTTTTCTCTGTCAGTGCCAGTGTTGTTGTAGTTGTTGCTGTTTTCTGTGTCAGTGCCAGTGTTGCTGTTGTTGCTGTTTTCTGTGTCAGTGCCAGTGTTGTTGTAGTTGTTGTTGTTTTCTGTGTCAGTGCCAGTGTTGTTGTAGTTGTTGCTGTTTTCTCTGTCAGGGCCAGTGTTGTTGTAGTTGTTGCTGTTTTCTGTGTCAGTGCCAGTGTTGTTGTTGTTGCTGTTTTCTGTGTCAGTGCCAGTGTTGTTGTAGTTGTTGCTGTTTTCTCTGTCAGTGCCAGTGTTGTTGTTGTTGCTGTTTTCTCTGTCAGTGCCAGTGTTGTAGTTGTTGCTGTTTTCTCTGTCAGTGCCAGTGTTGTTGTTGTTGTTGCTGTTGCTGTTTTCTCTGCCAGTGCCAGTTTTATTGTTGCTGTTGTTGCTGTTTTCTGTGTCAGTGCCACTGTTGTTGTTGCTGTTTTCTGTGTCAGTGCCAGTGTTGTTGTTGCTGTTTTCTCTGTCAGTGCCAGTGTTGTTGTTGCTGTTTTCTCTGTCAGTGCCAGTGTTGTTGTTGTTGCTGTTGTCTGTGTCAGTGCCAGTGTTGTTGTTGCTGTTGTTGCTGTTTTCTGTGTCAGTGCCAGTGTTGTTGCTGTTGTTGCTGTTTTCTGTGCCAGTGCCAGTGTTGTTGCTGTTGCTGTTTTCTCCGTCAGTGCCAGTGTTGTTGTAGTTGTTGCTGTTTTCTCTGTCAGTGCCAGTGTTGTTGTAGTTGTTGCTGTTTTCTGTGTCGGTGCCAGTGTTGTTGTTGTTGCTGTTTTCTCTGTCAGTGCCAGTGTTGTTGTAGTTGTTGCTGTTTTCTCTTTCAGTGCCAGTGTTGTTGTAGTTGTTGCTGTTTTCTGTGTCAGTGCCGGTGTTGTTGTTGTTGCTGTTTTCGCTGTCAGTGCCAATGTTGTTGTAGTTGTTGCTGTTTTCACTGTCAGTGCCAGTGTTGTTGTAGTTGTTGCTGTTTTCTGTGTCAGTGCCAGTGTTGTTGTAGTTGTTGCTGTTTTCTCTGTCAGTGCCAGTGTTGTTGTAGTTGTTGCTGTTTTCTCTGTCAGTGCCAGTGTTGTTGTAGTTGTTGCTGTTTTCTGTGTCAGTGCCAGTGTTGTTGTTGTTGTTGCTGTTTTCTATGTCAGTGCCAGTGTTGTTGAAGTTGTTGCTGTTTTCTGTGTCAGTGCCAGTGTTGTTGTAGTTGTTGCTGTTTTCTCTGTCAGTGCCAGTGTTGTTGTTGTTGCTATTTTCACTGTCAGTGCCAGTGTTGTTGTTGTTGCTGTTTTCTGTGTCAGTGCCAGTGTTATTGTTGCTGTTGCTGTTTTCTGTGTCAGTGCCATTGTTGTTGTAGTTGTTGCTGTTTTCTCTGTCAGTGCCAGTGTTGCTGTTTTCTCTGTCAGTGCCAGTGTTGTTGTAGTTGTTGCTGTTTTCTGTGTCAGTGCCAGTGTTGTTGTTGTTGTTGCTGTTTTCTCTGTCAGTGCCAGTGTTGTTGAAGTTGTTGCTGTTTTCTCTGTCAGTGGCAGTGTTGTTGTAGTTGTTGCTGTTTTCTGTGTCAGTGCCAGTGTTGTTGTTGTTGCTGTTTTCTCTGTCAGTGCCAGTGTTGTTGTAGTTGTTGCTGTTTTCTGTGTCAGTGCCACTGTTGTTGTTGCTGTTTTGTATGTCAGTGCCAATGTTGTTGTTGCTGTTTTCTCTGTCAGTGCCAGTGTTGTTGTTGCTGTTTTCTCTGTCAGTGCCAGTGTTGTTGTTGTTGCTGTTTTCTGTGTCAGTGCCATTGTTATTGCTGCTGTTGCTGTTTTCTGTGTCAGTCCCAGTGTTGGTGTTGCTGTTGTTGCGGTTTTCTGTGTCAGTGCCAGTGTTGTTGCTGTTGCTGTTTTCTCTGTCAGTGCCAGTGTTGTTGTAGTTGTTGCTGTTTTCTCTGTCAGTGCCAGTGTTGTAGTTGTTGCTGTTTTCTGTGTCAGTGACAGTGTTGTTGTTGTTGCTGTTTTCTCTGACAGTGCCAGTGTTGTTGTAGTTGTTGCTGTTTTCTCTGTCAGTGCCAGTGTTGTTGTAGTTGTTGCTGTTTTCTGTGTCAGTGCCGGTGTTGTTGTTGTTGCTGTTTTCTCTGTCAGTGCCAGTGTTGTTGTTGTTGCTGTTTTCTCTGTCAGTGCCAGTGTTGTTGTTGTTGCTGTTTTCTGTGTCAGTGCCAGTGTTGTTGTTGTTGCTGTTTTCTGTGTCAGTGCCAGTGTTGTTGTAGTTGTTGCTGTTTTCTGTGTCAGTGCCAGAGTTATTGTAGTTGTTGCTGTTTTCTGTGTCAGTGCCAGTGTTGTTGTAGTTGTTGCTGTTTTCTCTGTGAGTGCCAGTGTTGTTGTAGTTGTTGCTGTTTTCTGTGTCAGTGCCAGTGTTGTTGTTGTTGCTGTTTTCTCTGTCAGTGCCAGTGTTGTTGTAGTTGTTGCTGTTTTCTGTGTCAGTGCCAGTGTTGTTGTAGTTGTTGCTGTTTTCTCTGTCAGTGCCAGTGTTGTTGTAGTTGTTGCTGTTTTTTGTGTCAGTGCCAGTGTTGTTGTTGTTGCTGTTTTCTCTGTCAGTGCCAGTGTTGTTGTAGTTGTTGCTGTTTTCTCTGTCAGTGCCAGTTTTGTTGTTGTTGTTGCTGTTTTCTGTGTCAGTGCCAGTGTTGTTGTAGTTGTTGCTGTTTTCTCTGTCAGTGCCAGTGTTGTTGTTGTTGCTGTTTTCTCTGTCAGTGCCAGTGTTGTAGTTGTTGCTGTTTTCTCTGTCAGTGCCAGTGTTGTTGTTGTTGTTGCTGTTTTCTCTGTCAGTGCCAGTGTTGTTGTTGTTGCTATTTTCACTGTCAGTGCCAGTGTTGTTGTTGTTGCTGTTTTCTGTGTCAGTGCCAGTGTTGTTGTTGTTGCTGTTTTCTGTGTCAGTGCCAGTGTTGTTGTTGTTACTGTTGCTGTTTTCTGTGTCAGTGCCACTGTTGTTGTTGCTGTTTTCTGTGTCAGTGCCACTGTTGTTGTTGCTGTTTTCTGTGTCAGTGCCAGTGCTGTTGTTGTTACTGTTGCTGTTTTCTGTGCCAGTGCCAGTGTTATTGTTGCTGTTGTTGCTGTTTTCTGTGTCAGTGCCACTGTTGTTGCTGTTGTTGCTGTTTTCTGTGTCAGTGCCAGTGTTGTTGTAGTTGTTGCTGTTTTCTCTGTCAGTGCCAGTGTTGTTGTTGTTGGTGTTTTGTCTTTCAGTGCCAGTGTTGTTGTAGTTGTTGCTGTTTTCTGTGTCAGTGCCAGTGTTGTTGTTGTTGCTGTTTTCTGTGTCAGTGCCAGTGTTGTTGTAGTTGTTGCTGTTTTCTCTGTCAGTGCCAGTGTTGTTGTAGTTGTTGCTGTTTTCTCTGTCAGTGCCAGTTTTGTTGTAGTTGTTGCTGTTTTCTGTGTCAGTGCCTGTGTTGTTGTTGTTGCTGTTTTCTCTGTCAGTGCCAATGTTGTTGTAGTTGTTGCTGTTTTCACTGTCAGTGCCAGTGTTGTTGTAGTTGTTGCTGTTTTCTCTGTCAGTGCCAGTGTTGTTGTTGTTGCTGTTTTCTCTGTCAGTGCCAGTGTTGTAGTTGTTGTTGTTTTCTCTGTCAGTGCCAGTGTTGTTGTAGTTGTTGCTGTTTTCTGTGTCAGTGCCAGTGTTGTTGTTGTTGCTGTATTCTGTGTCAGTGCCAGTGTTGTTGTTGTTGCTGTTTTCTCTGTCAGTGCCAGTGTTGTTGTTGTTGCTATTTTCACTGTCAGTGCCAGTGTTGTTGTTGTTGCTGTTTTCTGTGTCAGTGCCAGTGTTGTTGTTGTTGTTGCTGTTTTCTGTGTCAGTGCCAGTGTTGTTGTAGTTGTTGCTGTTTTCTGTGTCAGTGCCAGTGTTGTTGTAGTTGTTGCTGTTTTCTCTGTCAGTGCCAGTGTTGTTGTAGTTGGTGCTGTTTTCTCTGTCAGTTCCAGTGCTGTTGTAGTTGTTGCTGTTTTCTGTGTCAGTGCCAGTGTTGTTGTTGCTGTTTTCTCTGTCAGTGCCAGTGTTGTTGAAGTTGTTGCTGTTTTCTGTGTCAGTGCCAGTGTTGTTGTAGTTGTTGCTGTTTTCTGTGTCAGTGCCAGTGTTGTTGTAGTTGTTGCTGTTTTCTCTGTCAGTGCCAGTGTTGTTGTAGTTGTTGCTGTTTTCTCTGCCAGTGCCAGTGTTGTTGTAGTTGTTGCTGTTTTCTGTGTCAGTGCCAGTGTTGTTGCTGTTGTTGTTGTTTTCTCTGTCAGTGCCAGTGTTGTTGTAGTTGTTGCTGTTTTCTCTGTCAGTGCCAGTGTTGTTGTAGTTGTTGTTGTTTTCTGTGTCAGTGCCAGTGTTGTTGTAGTTGTTGCTGTTTTCTCTGTCAGTGCCAGTGTTGTTGTTGTTGTTGCTGCTTTCTCTGTCAGTGCCAGTGTTGTAGTTGTTGCTGTTTTCTCTGTCAGTGCCAGTGTTGTTGTTGTTGCTGTTTTCTGTGTCGGTGCCAGTGTTGTTGTTGTTGCTGTTTTCTCTGTCAGTGCCAGTGTTGTTGCTGTTGCTATTTTCACTGTCAGTGCCAGTGTTGTTGCTGTTGCTATTTTCACTGTCAGTGCCAGTGTTGTTGTTGTTGCTGTTTTCTGTGTCAGTGCCAGTGTTGTTGTTGTTACTGTTGCTGTTTTCTGTGTCAGTTCCAGTGTTGCTGTTGCTGTTTTCTGTGCCAGTGCCAGTGTTATTGTTGCTGTTGTTGCTGTTTTCTGTGTCAGTGCCACGGTTGTTGCTGTTGTTGCTGTTTTCTGTGTCAGTGCCAGTGTTGTTGCTGTTGTTGCTGTTTTCTGTGTCAGTGCCAGTGTTGTTGTTGCTGTTGTTGCTGTTTTCCGTGCCAGTGTTGTTGTAGTTGTTGCTGTTTTCTGTGTCAGTGCCGGTGTTGTTGTTGTTGCTGTTTTCTCTGTCAGTGACAGTGTTGTTGTTGTTGCTGTTTTCTCTATCAGTGCCTGTGTTGTTGTTGTTGCTGTTTTCTGTGTTAGTGCCAGTGTTGTTGTAGTTGTTGCTGTTTTCTGTGTCAGTGCCAGTGTTGTTGTAGTTGTTGCTGTTTTCTCTGTCAGTGCCAGTGTTGTTGTAGTTGTTGCTGTTTTCTCTGTCAGTGCCAGTGTTGTTGTAGTTGTTGCTGTTTTCTGTGTCAGTGCCAGTGTTGTTGCTGTTGCTGTTTTCTCTGTCAGTGCCAGTGTTGTTGTAGTTGTTGCTGCTTTCTCTGTCAGTGCCAGTGTTGTTGTAGTTGTTTCTGTTTTCTGTATCAGTGCCAGTGTTGTTGTTGTTGTTGTTTTCTCCGTCAGTGCCAGTGTTGTTGTAGTTGTTGCTGTTTTCTGTGTCAGTGCCACTGTTGTTGTTGCTGTTTTCTGTGTCAGTGCCAGTGTTGTTGTTGTTGCTGTTTTCTCTGTCAGTGCCAGTGTTGTTGTTGCTGTTTTCTCTGTCAGTGCCAGTGTTGTTGTTGTTGCTGTTTTCTGTGTCAGAGCCAGTGTTGTTGTTGCTGTTGTTGCTGTTTTCTGTGTCAGTGCCAGTGTTGTTGTTGCTGTTGTTGCTGTTTTCTGTGTCAGTGCCAGTGTTGTTGCTGTTGCTGTTTTCTCTGTCAGTGCCAGTGTTGTTGTAGTTGTTGCTGTTTTCTCTGTCAGTGCCAGTGTTGTTGTAGTTGTTGCTGTTTTCTCTGTCAGTGCCAGTGTTGTTGTTGCTGTTTTCTCTGTCAGTGCCAGTGTTGTTGTAGTTGTTGCTGTTTTCTCTGTCAGTGCCAGGGTTGTTGTTGTTGTTGCTGTTTTCTCTGTCAGTGCCAGTGTTGTTGTAGTTGTTGATGTTTTCTGTGTCAGTGCCAGTGTTGTTGCTGTTGTTGCTGTTTTCTGTGTCAGTGCCAGTGTTGTTGTTGTTGCTGTTTTCTCTGTCAGTGCCAGTGTTGTTGTTGTTGCTGTTTTCTGTGTCAGTGCCAGTGTTGTTGTAGTTGTTGCTGTTTTCTCTGTCAGTGCCAGTGTTGTTGTAGTTGTTGCTGTTTTCTCTGTCAGTGCTAGTGTTGTTGTAGTTGTTGCTGTTTTCTCTGTCAGTACCAGTGTTGTTGTAGTTGTTGCTGTTTTCTGTGTCAGTGCCAGTGTTGTTGTTGTTGCTGTTTTCTCTGTCAGTGCCAGTGTTGTTGTAGTTGTTGCCGTTTTCTGTGTCAGTGCCACTGTTGTTGTTGCTGTTTTGTGTGTCAGTGCCAGTGGTGTTGTTGTTCCTGTTTTCTCTGTCAGTGACAGTGTTGTTGTTGCTGTTTTCTCTGTCAGTGCCAGTGTTGTTGTAGTTGTTGCTGTTTTCTGTGTCAGTGCCAGTGTTGTTGCTGTTGTTGTTGTTTTCTCTGTCAGTGTCAGTGTTGTTGTAGTTGTTGCTGTTTTCTCTGTCAGTGCCAGTGTTGTTGTAGTTGTTGTTGTTTTCTGTGTCAGTGCCAGTGTTGTTGTAGTTGTTGCTGTTTTCTCTGTCAGTGCCAGTGTTGTTGTTGTTGTTGCTGCTTTCTCTGTCAGTGCCAGTGTTGTAGTTGTTGATGTTTTCTCTGTCAGTGCCAGTGTTGTTGTTGTTGCTGTTTTCTGTGTCGGTGCCAGTGTTGTTGTTGTTGCTGTTTTCTCTGTCAGTGCCAGTGTTGTTGCTGTTGCTATTTTCACTGTCAGTGCCAGTGTTGTTGCTGTTGCTGTTTTCACTGTCAGTGCCAGTGTTGTTGTTGTTGCTGTTTTCTGTGTCAGTGCCAGTGTTGTTGTTGTTACTGTTGCTGTTTTCTGTGTCAGTTCCAGTGTTGCTGTTGCTGTTTTCTGTGCCAGTGCCAGTGTTATTGTTGCTGTTCTTGCTGTTTTCTGTGTCAGTGCCACGGTTGTTGCTGTTTTCTGTGTCAGTGCCAGTGTTGTTGCTGTTGTTGCTGTTTTCTGTGTCAGTGCCAGTGTTGTTGTTGCTGTTGTTGCTGTTTTCCGTGCCAGTGTTGTTGTAGTTGTTGCTGTTTTCTGTGTCAGTGCCGGTGTTGTTGTTGTTGCTGTTTTCTCTGTCAGTGCCAGTGTTGTTGTTGTTGCTGTTTTCTCTATCAGTGCCAGTGTTGTTGTAGTTGTTGCTGTTTTTTGTGTCAGTGCCAGTGTTGTTGTAGTTGTTGCTGTTTTCTGTGTCAGTGCCAGTGTTGTTGTAGTTGTTGCTGTTTTCTCTGTCAGTGCCAGTGTTGTTGTAGTTGTTGCTGTTTTCTCTGTCAGTGCCAGTGTTGTTGTAGTTGTTGCTGTTTTCTGTGTCAGTGCCAGTGTTGTTGCTGTTGCTGTTTTCTCTGTCAGTGCCAGTGTTGTTGTAGTTGTTGCTGCTTTCTCTGTCAGTGCCAGTGTTGTTGTAGTTGTTTCTGTTTTCTGTATCAGTGCCAGTGTTGTTGTTGTTGTTTTCTGTGTCAGTGCCAGTGTTGCTGTAGTTGTTGCTGTTTTCTGTGTCAGTGCCACTGTTGTTGTTGCTGTGTTCTGTGTCAGTGCCAGTGTTGTTGTTGTTGCTGTTTTCTCTGTCAGTGCCAGTGTTGTTGTTGCTGTTTTCTCTGTCAGTGCCAGTGTTGTTGTTGCTGTTTTCTGTGTCAGTGCCGGTGTTGTTGTTGCTGTTGTTGCTGTTTTCTGTGTCAGTGCCAGTGTTGTTGTTGCTGTTGTTGCTGTTTTCCGCGCCAGTGTTGTTGTTGATGTTGCTGTTGCTGTTTTCAGTGCCAGTGTTATTGTTGCTGTTGTTGCTGTTTTCTGTGTCAGTGCCACTGTTGTTGTTGCTGTTTTCTGTGTCAGTGCCAGTGTTGTTGTTGTTGCTGTTTTCTCTGTCAGTGCCAGTGTTGTTGTTGTTGCTGTTTTCTCTGTCAGTGCCGGTGTTGTTGTTGTTGCTGTTTTCTCTGTCAGTGCCAGTGTTGTTGTTGTTGCTGTTTTCTCTGTCAGTGCCAGTGTTGTTGTTGTTGCTGTTTTCTCTGTCTGTGCCACTGTTGTTGTAGTTGTTGCTGTTTTCTGTGTCAGTGCCAGTGTTGTTGTTGTTGTTGCTGTTTTCTCTGTCAGTGCCAGTGTTGTTGTAGTTGTTGCTGTTTTCTCTGTCAATGCCAGTGTTGTTGTTGTTGTTGCTGTTTTCTCTGTCAGTGCCAGTGTTGTTGTAGTTGTTGCTGTTTTCTGTGTCAGTGCCAGTGTTGTTGTTGTTGCTGTTTTCTGTGTCAGTGCCAGTGTTCTTGTAGTTGTTGCTGTTTTCTCTGTCAGTGCCAGTGTTGTTGTAGTTGTTGCTGTTTTCTCTGTCAGTGCCAGTGTTGTTGTAGTTGTTGCTGTTTTCTGTGTCAGTGCCAGTGTTGTTGTAGTTGTTGCATTTTTCTGTGTCAGTGCCAGTGTTGTTGTAGTTGTTGCTGTTTTCTCTGTCAGTGCCAGTGTTGTTGTAGTTGTTGCTGTTTTCTCTGTCAGTGCCAGTGTTGTTGTAGTTGTTGCTGTTTTCTGTGTCAGTGCCAGTGTTGTTGTTGTTGCTGTTTTCTCTGTCAGTGCCAGTGTTGTTGAAGTTGTTGCTGTTTTCTGTGTCAGTGCCAGTGTTGTTGTAGTTGTTGCTGTTTTCTGTGTCAGTGCCAGTGTTGTTGTAGTTGTTGCTGTTTTCTCTGTCAGTGCCAGTGTTGTTGTAGTTGTTGCTGTTTTCTCTGCCAGTGCCAGTGTTGTTGTAGTTGTTGCTGTTTTCTGTGTCAGTGCCAGTGTTGTTGCTGTTGTTGTTGTTTTCTCTGTCAGTGTCAGTGTTGTTGTAGTTGTTGCTGTTTTCTCTGTCAGTGCCAGTGTTGTTGTAGTTGTTGTTGTTTTCTGTGTCAGTGCCAGTGTTGTTGTAGTTGTTGCTGTTTTCTCTGTCAGTGCCAGTGTTGTTGTTGTTGTTGCTGCTTTCTCTGTCAGTGCCAGTGTTGTAGTTGTTGCTGTTTTCTCTGTCAGTGCCAGTGTTGTTGTTGTTGCTGTTTTCTGTGTCGGTGCCAGTGTTGTTGTTGTTGCTGTTTTCTCTGTCAGTGCCAGTGTTGTTGCTGTTGCTATTTTCACTGTCAGTGCCAGTGTTGTTGCTGTTGCTGTTTTCACTGTCAGTGCCAGTGTTGTTGTTGTTGCTGTTTTCTGTGTCAGTGCCAGTGTTGTTGTTGTTACTGTTGCTGTTTTCTGTGTCAGTTCCAGTGTTGCTGTTGCTGTTTTCTGTGCCAGTGCCAGTGTTATTGTTGCTGTTCTTGCTGTTTTCTGTGTCAGTGCCACGGTTGTTGCTGTTTTCTGTGTCAGTGCCAGTGTTGTTGCTGTTGTTGCTGTTTTCTGTGTCAGTGCCAGTGTTGTTGTTGCTGTTGTTGCTGTTTTCCGTGCCAGTGTTGTTGTAGTTGTTGCTGTTTTCTGTGTCAGTGCCGGTGTTGTTGTTGTTGCTGTTTTCTCTGTCAGTGCCAGTGTTGTTGTTGTTGCTGTTTTCTCTATCAGTGCCAGTGTTGTTGTAGTTGTTGCTGTTTTCTGTGTCAGTGCCAGTGTTGTTGTAGTTGTTGCTGTTTTCTGTGTCAGTGCCAGTGTTGTTGTAGTTGTTGCTGTTTTCTCTGTCAGTGCCAGTGTTGTTGTAGTTGTTGCTGTTTTCTCTGTCAGTGCCAGTGTTGTTGTAGTTGTTGCTGTTTTCTGTGTCAGTGCCAGTGTTGTTGCTGTTGCTGTTTTCTCTGTCAGTGCCAGTGTTGTTGTAGTTGTTGCTGCTTTCTCTGTCAGTGCCAGTGTTGTTGTAGTTGTTTCTGTTTTCTGTATCAGTGCCAGTGTTGTTGTTGTTGTTTTCTGTGTCAGTGCCAGTGTTGCTGTAGTTGTTGCTGTTTTCTGTGTCAGTGCCACTGTTGTTGTTGCTGTGTTCTGTGTCAGTGCCAGTGTTGTTGTTGTTGCTGTTTTCTCTGTCAGTGCCAGTGTTGTTGTTGCTGTTTTCTCTGTCAGTGCCAGTGTTGTTGTTGCTGTTTTCTGTGTCAGTGCCAGTGTTGTTGTTGCTGTTGTTGTTGTTTTCTGTGTCAGTGCCAGTGTTGTTGTTGCTGTTCTTGCTGTTTTCTGTGTCAGTGCCAGTGTTGTTGCTGTTGCTGTTTACTCTGTCAGTGCCAGTGTTGTTGTAGTTGTTGCTGTTTTCTGAGTCAGTGCCAGTGTTGTTGTTGTTGCTGTTTTCTGTGTCAGTGCCAGTGTTGTTGTTGTTGCTGTTTTCTGTGTCAGTGCCAGTGTCGTTGTAGTTGTTGCTGTTTTCTGTGTCAGTGCCAGTGTTGTTGTAGTTGTTGCTGTTTTCTCTGTCAGTGCCAGTGTTGTTGTAGTTGTTGCTGTTTTCTCTGTCAGTGCCAGTGTTGTTGTAGTTGTTGCTGTTTTCTGTGTCAGTGCCGGTGTTGTTGTTGTTGCTGTTTTCTCTGTCAGTGCCAGTGTTGTTGTAGTTGTTGCTGTTTTCTGTGTCAGTGCCACTGTTGTTGTTGCTGTTTTCTGTGTCAGTGCCAGTGTTGTTGTTGTTGCTGTTTTCTCTGTCAGTGCCAGTGTTGTTGTTGCTGTTTTCTCTGTCAGTACCAGTGTTGTTGTTGCTGTTTTCTGTGTCAGTGCCATTGTTATTGCTGTTGTTGCTGTTTTCTGTGTCAGTGCCAGTGTTGTTGTTGCTGTTGTTGCTGTTTTCTGTGTCAGTGCCAGTGTTGTTGCTGTTGCTGTTTTCTCTGTCAGTGCCAGTGTTGTTGTAGTTGTTGCTGTTTTCTCTGTCAGTGCCAGTGTTGTAGTTGTTGCTGTTTTCTGTGTCAGTGCCAGTGTTGTTGTTGTTGCTGTTTTCTCTGTCAGTGTCAGTGTTGTTGTAGTTGTTGCTGTTTTCTCTGTCAGTGCCAGTGTTGTTGTAGTTGTTGCTGTTTTCTGTGTCAATGCCGGTGTTGTTGTTGCTGTTTTCTCTGTCAGTGCCAGTGTTGTTGTTGTTGCTGTTTTCTGTGTCACTGCCAGTGTTGTTGTTGTTGCTGTTTTCTCTGTCAGTGCCAGTGTTGTTGTTGTTGCTGTTTTCTGTGTCAGTGCCAGTGTTGTTGTTGTTGCTGTTTTCTGTGTCAGTGCCAGTGTTGTTGTAGTTGTTGCTGTTTTCTGTGTCAGGGCCAGTGTTGTTGTAGTTGTTGCTGTTTTCTGTGCCAGTGTTGTTGTAGTTGTTGCTGTTTTCTCTGTGAGTGCCAGTGTTGTTGTAGTTGTTGCTGTTTTCTCTGCCAGTGCCAGTGTTGTTGTAGTTGTTGCTGTTTTCTGTGTCAGTGCCAGTGTTGTTGTTGTTGCTGTTTTCTCTGTCAGTGCCAGTGTTGTAGTTGTTGCTGTTTTCTCTGTCAGTGCCAGTGTTGTTGTTGTTGTTGCTGTTTTCTCTGTCAGTGCCAGTGTTGTTGTTGTTGCTATTTTCACTGTCAGTGCCAGTGTTGTTGTTGTTGCTGTTTTCTGTGTCAGTGCCAGTGTTGTTGTTGTTGCTGTTTTCTGTGTCAGTGCCAGTGTTGTTGTTGTTACTGTTGCTGTTTTCTGTGTCAGTGCCAGTGTTGTTGTTGTTACTGTTGCTGTTTTCTGTGCCAGTGCCAGTGTTATTGTTGCTGTTGTTGCTGTTTTCTGTGTCAGTGCCACTGTTGTTGCTGTTGTTGCTGTTTTCTGTGTCAGTGCCAGTGTTGTTGTTGCTGTTGTTGCTGTTTTCCGTGCCAGTGTAGTTGTAGTTGTTGCTGTTTTCTGTGTCAGTGCCAGTGTTCTTGCTGTTGCTGTTTTCTGTGTCAGTGCCAGTGTTGTTGTTGTTACTGTTGCTGTTTTCTGTGTCAGTTCCAGTGTTGTTGTTGTTGTTGCTGTTGCTGTTTTCAGTGCCAGTGTTATTGTTGCTGTTGTTGCTGTTTTCTGTGTCAGTGCCACTGTTGTTGTTGCTGTTTTCTCTGTCAGTGCCAGTGTTGTTGTAGTTGTTGCTGTTTTCTGTGTCAGTGCCAGTGTTGTTGTAGTTGTTGCTGTTTTCTGTGTCAGTGCCGGTGTTGTTGTTGTTGCTGTATTCTCTGTCAGTGCCAGTGTTGTTGTTGTTGCTGTTTTCTCTGTCAGTGCCAGTGTTGTTGTAGTTGTTGCTGTTTTCTCTGTCAGTGCCAGTGTTGTTGTAGTTGTTGCTGTTTTCTCTGTCAGTGCCAGTGTTGTTGTAGTTGTTGCTGTTTTCTGTGTCAGTGCCAGTGTTGTTGTTGCTGTTGTTGCTGTTTTCTGTGTCAGTGCCAGTGTTGTTGCTGTTGCTGTTTTCTCTGTCAGTACCAGTGTTGTTGTTGTTGCTGTTTTCTGTGTCAGTGCCATTGTTATTGCTGTTGTTGCTGTTTTCTGTGTCAGTACCAGTGTTGTTGTTGCTGTTGTTGCTGTTTTCTGTGTCAGTGCCAGTGTTGTTGCTGTTGCTGTTTTCTCTGTCAGTGCCAGTGTTGTTGTAGTTGTTGCTGTTTTCTCTGTCAGTGCCAGTGTTGTAGTTGTTGCTGTTTTCTGTGTCAGTGCCAGTGTTGTTGCTGTTGCTGTTTTCTCTGTCAGTGCCAGTGTTGTTGTAGTTGTTGCTGTTTTCTCTGTCAGTGCCAGTGTTGTAGTTGTTGCTGTTTTCTGTGTCAGTGCCAGTGTTGTTGTTGTTGCTGTTTTCTCTGTCAGTGCCAGTGTTGTTGTAGTTGTTGCTGTTTTCTCTGTCAGTGCCAGTGTTGTTGTAGTTGTTGCTGTTTTCTGTGTCAATGCCGGTGTTGTTGTTGTTGCTGTTTTCTCTGTCAGTGCCAGTGTTGTTGTTGTTGATGTTTTCTGTGTCACTGCCAGTGTTGTTGTTGTTGCTGTT
Organism: Eledone cirrhosa; assembly: GCA_964016885.1. Lineage (NCBI taxonomy): Eukaryota > Metazoa > Mollusca > Cephalopoda > Octopoda > Eledonidae > Eledone > Eledone cirrhosa. The sequence continues at coordinate 254,480,697 of OZ024741.1, read as the reverse complement.
TTCTCTGTCAGTGCCAGTGTTGTTGTTGCTGTTTTCTGTGTCAGTGCCAGTGTTGTTGTTGTTGCTGTTTTCTGTGTCAGTGCCAGTGTTGTTGTAGTTGTTGCTGTTTTCTGTGTCAGGGCCAGTGTTGTTGTAGTTGTTGCTGTTTTCTGTGTCAGTGCCAGTGTTGTTGTAGTTGTTGCTGTTTTCTCTGTGAGTGCCAGTGTTGTTGTAGTTGTTGCTGTTTTCTCTGCCAGTGCCAGTGTTGTTGTAGTTGTTGCTGTTTTCTGTGTCAGTGCCAGTGTTGTTGTTGTTACTGTTGCTGTTTTCTGTGTCAGTGCCAGTGTTGTTGTTGTTACTGTTGCTGTTTTCTGTGCCAGTGCCAGTGTTATTGTTGCTGTTGTTGCTGTTTTCTGTGTCAGTGCCACTGTTGTTGCTGTTGTTGCTGTTTTCTGTGTCAGTGCCAGTGTTGTTGTTGCTGTTGTTGCTGTTTTCCGTGCCAGTGTAGTTGTAGTTGTTGCTGTTTTCTGTGTCAGTGCCAGTGTTCTTGCTGTTGTTGTTTTCTGTGTCAGTGCCAGTGTTGTTGTTACTGTTGCTGTTTTCTGTGTCAGTTCCAGTGTTGTTGTTGTTGTTGCTGTTGCTGTTTTCAGTGCCAGTGTTATTGTTGCTGTTGTTGCTGTTTTCTGTGTCAGTGCCACTGTTCTTGTTGCTGTTTTCTGTGTCAGTGCCAGTGTTGTTGTTGTTGCTGTTTTCTCTGTCAGTGCCAGTGTTGTTGTAGTTGTTGCTGTTTTCTCTGTCAGTGCCAGTGTTGTTGTAGTTGTTGCTGTTTTCTGTGTCAGTGCCGGTGCTGTTGTTGTTGCTGTATTCTCTGTCAGTGCCAGTGTTGTTGTTGTTGCTGTTTTCTCTGTCAGTGCCAGTGTTGTTGTAGTTGTTGCTGTTTTCTCTGTCAGTGCCAGTGTTGTTGTAGTTGTTGCTGTTTTCTCTGTCAGTGCCAGTGTTGTTGTAGTTGTTGCTGTTTTCTGTGTCAGTGCCGGTGTTGTTGTTGTTGCTGTTTTCTCTGTCAGTGCCAGTGTTGTTGTTGTTGCTGTTTTCTCTGTCAGTGCCAGTGTTGTTGTTGTTGCTGTTTTCTGTGTCAGTGCCAGTGTTGTTGTTGTTGCTGTTTTCTGTGTCAGTGCCAGTGTTGTTGTAGTTGTTGCTGTTTTCTGTGTCAGTGCCAGTGTTGTTGTAGTTGTTGCTGTTTTCTGTGTCAGTGCCAGTGTTGTTGTAGTTGTTGCTGTTTTCTCTGTGAGTGCCAGTGTTGTTGTAGTTGTTGCTGTTTTCTCTGTCAGTGCCAGTGTTGTTGTAGTTGTTGCTGTTTTCTGTGTCAGTGCCAGTGTTGTTGTTGTTGCTGTTTTCTCTGTCAGTGCCAGTGTTGTAGTTGTTGCTGTTTTCTCTGTCAGTGCCAGTGTTGTTGTTGTTGTTGCTGTTTTCTCTGTCAGTGCCAGTGTTGTTGTTGTTGCTATTTTCACTGTCAGTGCCAGTGTTGTTGTTGTTGCTGTTTTCTGTGTCAGTGCCAGTGTTGTTGTTGTTGCTGTTTTCTGTGTCAGTGCCAGTGTTGTTGTTGTTACTGTTGCTGTTTTCTGTGTCAGTGCCAGTGTTGTTGTTGTTACTGTTGCTGTTTCTGTGCCAGTGCCAATGTTATTGTTGCTGTTGTTGCTGTTTTCTGTGTCAGTGCCACTGTTGTTGCTGTTGTTGCTGTTTTCTGTGTCAGTGCCAGTGTTGTTGTTGCTGTTGTTGCTGTTTTCTGTGTCAGTGCCAGTGTTGTTGTTGCTGTTGTTGCTGTTTTCCGTGCCAGTGTTGTTGTAGTTGTTGCTGTTTTCTGTGTCAGTGCCAGTGTTCTTGCTGTTGCTGTTTTCTGTGTCAGTGCCAGTGTTGTTGTTGTTACTGTTGCTGTTTTCTGTGTCAGTTCCAGTGTTGTTGTTGTTGTTGCTGTTGCTGTTTTCAGTGCCAGTGTTATTGTTGCTGTTGTTGCTGTTTTCTGTGTCAGTGCCACTGTTGTTGTTGCTGTTTTCTCTGTCAGTGCCAGTGTTGTTGTTGTTGCTGTTTTCTCTGTCAGTGCCAGTGTTGTTGTAGTTGTTGCTGTTTTCTCTGTCAGTGCCAGTGTTGTTGTAGTTGTTGCTGTTTTCTGTGTCAGTGCCGATGTTGTTGTTGTTGCTGTTTTCTCTGTCAGTGCCAGTGTTGTTGTTGTTGCTGTTTTCTCTGTCAGTGCCAGTGTTGTTGTTGTTGCTGTTTTCTCTCTCAGTGCCACTGTTGTAGTTGTTGCTGTTTTCTGTGTCAGTGCCAGTGTTGTTGTAGTTGTTGCTGTTTTCTCTGTCAGTGCCAGTGTTGTTGTAGTTGTTGCTGTTTTCTCTGTCAGTGCCAGTGTTGTTGTTGTTGTTGCTGTTTTCTCTGTCAGTGCCAGTGTTGTTGTAGTTGTTGCTGTTTTCTGTGTCAGTGCCAGTGTTGTTGTTGTTGCTGTTTTCTGTGTCAGTGCCAGTGTTGTTGTAGTTGTTGCTGTTTTCTCTGTCAGTGCCAGTGTTGTTGTAGTTGTTGCTGTTTTCTCTGTCAGTGCCAGTGTTGTTGTAGTTGTTGCTGTTTTCTGTGTCAGTGCCAGTGTTGTTGTTGTTGCTGTTTTCTCTGTCAGTGCCAGTGTTGTTGAAGTTGTTGCTGTTTTCTGTGTCAGTGCCAGTGTTGTTGTAGTTGTTGCTGTTTTCTCTGTCAGTGCCAGTGTTGTTGTAGTTGTTGCTGTTTTCTCTGCCAGTGCCAGTGTAGTTGTAGTTGTTGCTGTTTTCTGTGTCAATGCCAGTGTTGTCGCTGTTGTTGTTGTTTTCTCTGTCAGTGTCAGTGTTGTTGTAGTTGTTGCTGTTTTCTCTGTCAGTGCCAGTGTTGTTGTAGTTGTTGTTGTTTTCTGTGTCAGTGCCAGTGTTGTTGTTGTTGTTGCTGCTTTCTCTGTCAGTGCCAGTGTTGTAGTTGTTGCTGTTTTCTCTGTCACTGCCAGTGTTGTTGTTGTTGCTGTTTTCTCTGTCAGTGCCAGTGATGTAGTTGTTGCTGGTTTCTCTGTCAGTGCCAGTGTTGTTGCTGTTGCTATTTTCACTGTCAGTGCCAGTGTTGTTGCTGTTGCTATTTTCACTGTCAGTGCCAGTGTTGTTGTTGTTGCTGTTTTCTGTGTCAGTGCCAGTGTTGTTGTTGTTACTGTTGCTGTTTTCTGTGTCAGTTCCAGTGTTGCTGTTGCTGTTTTCTGTGCCAGTGCCAGTGTTATTGTTGCTGTTGTTGCTGTTTTCTGTGTCAGTGCCACGGTTGTTGCTGTTTTCTGTGTCAGTGCCAGTGTTGTTGCTGTTGTTGCTGTTTTCTGTGTCAGTGCCAGTGTTGTTGTTGCTGTTGTTGCTGTTTTCCGTGCCAGTGTTGTTGTAGTTGTTGCTGTTTTCTGTGTCAGTGCCGGTGTTGTTGTTGTTGCTGTTTTCTCTGTCAGTGCCAGTGTTGTTGTTGTTGCTGTTTTCTCTATCAGTGCCAGTGTTGTTGTTGTTGCTGTTTTCTGTGTCAGTGCCAGTGTTGTTGTAGTTGTTGCTGTTTTCTGTGTCAGTGCCAGTGTTGTTGTAGTTGTTGCTGTTTTCTGTGTCAGTGCCAGTGTTGTTGTAGTTGTTGCTGTTTTCTCTGTCAGTGCCAGTGTTGTTGTAGTTGTTGCTGTTTTCTCTGTCAGTGCCAGTGTTGTTGTAGTTGTTACTGTTTTCTGTGTCAGTGCCAGTGTTGTTGCTGTTGCTGTTTTCTCTGTCAGTGCCAGTGTTGTTGTAGTTGTTGCTGCTTTCTCTGTCAGTGCCAGTGTTGTTGTAGTTGTTTCTGTTTTCTGTATCAGTGCCAGTGTTGTTGTTGTTGTTGTTTTCTCTGTCAGTGCCAGTGTTGTTGTAGTTGTTGCTGTTTTCTGTGTCAGTGCCACTGTTGTTGTTGCTGTTTTCTGTGTCAGTGCCAGTGTTGTTGTTGCTGTTGTTGCTGTTTTCCGTGCCAGTGTTGTTGTAGTTGTTGCTGTTTTCTGTGTCAGTGCCAGTGTTGTTGTTGTTGCTGTTTTCTCTGTCAGTGCCAGTGTTGTTGTTGCTGTATTCTCTGTCAGTGCCAGTGTTGTTATTGTTGCTGTTTTCTGTGTCAGTGCCAGTGTTGTTGTTGCTGTTGCTGTTTTATGTGTCAGTGCCAGTGTTGTTGTTGCTGTTGTTGCTGTTTTCTGTGTCAGTGCCAGTGTTGTTGCTGTTGCTGTTTTCTCTGTCTGTGCCAGTGTTGTTGTAGTTGTTGCTGTTTTCTCTGTCAGTGCCAGTGTTGTTGTAGTTGTTGCTGTTTTCTCTGTCAGTGCCAGTGTTGTTGTAGTTGTTGCTGTTTTCTGTGTCAGTGCCAGCGTTGTTGTTGTTGCTGTTTTCTCTGTCAGTGCCAGTGTTGTTGTAGTTGTTGCTGTTTTCTCTGTCAGTGCCAGGGTTGTTGTAGTTGTTGCTGTTTTCTCTGTCAGTGCCAGTGTTGTTGTAGTTGTTGCTGTTTTCTGTGTCAGTGCCAGTGTTGTTGCTGTTGTTGCTGTTTTCTGTGTCAGTGGCAGTGTTGTTGTTGTTGCTGTTTTCTCTGTCAGTGCCAGTGTTGTTGTTGTTGCTGTTTTCTGTGTCAGTGCCAGTGTTGTTGCAGTTGTTGCTGTTTTCTGTGTCAGTGCCAGTGTTGTTGTAGTTGTTGCTGTTTTCTCTGTCAGTGCCAGTGTTGTTGTAGTTGTTGCTGTTTTCTCTGTCAGTGCCAGTGTTGTTGTAGTTGTTGCTGTTTTCTGTGTCAGTGCCAGTGTTGTTGTTGTTGCTGTTTTCTCTGTCAGTGCCAGTGTTGTTGTAGTTGTTGCTGTTTTCTGTGTCAGTGCCACTGTTGTTGTTGCTGTTTTCTGTGTCAGTGCCAGTGTTGTTGTTGTTGCTGTTTTCTCTGTCAGTGCCAGTGTTGTTGTTGTTGCTGTTTCTGTGTCAGTGCCATTGTTATTGCTGTTGTTGCTGTTTTCTGTGTCAGTGCCAGTGTTGTTGTTGCTGTTGTTGCTGTTTTCTGTGTCCGTGCCAGTGTTGTTGCTGTTGCTGTTTTCTCTGTCAGTGCCAGTGTTGTTGTAGTTGTTGCTGTTTTCTCTGTCAGTGCCAGTGTTGTAGTTGTTGCTGTTTTCTGTGTCAGTGCCAGTGTTGTTGTTGTTGCTGTTTTCTCTGTCAGTTCCAGTGTTGTTGTAGTTGTTGCTGTTTTCTCTGTCAGTGCCAGTGTTGTTGTAGTTGTTGCTGTTTTCTGTGTCAGTGCCGGTGTTGTTGTTGTTGCTGTTTTCTCTGTCAGTGCCAGTGTTGTTGTTGTTGCTGTTTTCTCTGTCAGTGCCAGTGTTGTTGTTGTTGCTGTTTTCTCTGTCAGTGCCAGTGTTGTTGTAGTTGTTGCTGTTTTCTCTGTCAGTGCCAGTGTTGTTGTAGTTGTTGCTGTTTTCTGTGTCAGTGCCAGTGTTGTTGTTGTTGCTGTTTTCTCTGTCAGTGCCAGTGTTGTTGTAGTTGTTGCTGTTTTCTCTGTCAGTGCCAGTGTTGTTGTTGTTGTTGTGTTTTCTCTGTCAGTGCCAGTGTTGTAGTTGTTGCTGTTTTCTCTGTCACTGCCGGTGTTGTTGTGGTTGCTGTTTTCCTTGTCAGTGCCAGTGATGTAGTTGTTGCTGGTTTCTCTGTCAGTGCCAGTGTTGTTGTAGTTGTTGCTGTTTTCTGTGTCAGTGCCAGTGTTGTTGTTGTTGTTGCTGTTTTCTGTGTCAGTGCCAGTGTTGTTGTTGTTGCTGTTTTCTCTGTCAGTGCCAGTGTTGTTGATGTTGCTATTTTCACTGTCAGTGCCAGTGTTGTTGTTGTTGCTGTTTTCTGTGTCAGTGCCAGTGTTGTTGTTGTTGTTGCTGTTTTCTGTGTCAGTGCCAGTGTTGTTGTAGTTGTTGCTGTTTTCTGTGTCAGTGCCAGTGTTGTTGTAGTTGTTGCTGTTTTCTCTGTCAGTGCCAATGTTGTTGTAGTTGTTGCTGTTTTCTCTGTCAGTGCCAGTGTTGTTGTAGTTGTTGCTGTTTTCTGTGTCAGTGCCAGTGTTGTTGTTGTTGCTGTTTTCTCTGTCAGTGCCAGTGTTGTTGAAGTTGTTGCTGTTTTCTGTGTCAGTGCCAGTGTTGTTGTAGTTGTTGCTGTTTTCTGTGTCAGTGCCAGTGTTGTTGCTGTTGTTGCTGTTTTCTCTGTCAGTGCCAGTGTTGTTGTTGTTGTTGCTGTTTTCTCTGTCAGTGCCAGTGTTGTTGTAGTTGTTGTTGTTTTCTGTGTCAGTGCCAGTGTTGTTGTATTTGTTGCTGTTTTCTCTGTCAGTGCCAGTGTTGTTGTTGTTGTTGCTGCTTTCTCTGTCAGTGCCAGTGTTGTAGTTGTTGCTGTTTTCTCTGTCAGTGCCAGTGTTGTTGTTGTTGCTGTTTTCTGTGTCAGTGCCAGTGTTGTTGTTGTTGCTGTTTTCTCTGTCAGTGCCAGTGTTGTTGCTGTTGATATTTTCACTGTCAGTGCCAGTGTTGTTGCTGTTGCTATTTTCACTGTCAGTGCCAGTGTTGTTGTTGCTGTTTTCTGTGCCAGTGCCAGAGTTGTTGTTGTTACTGTTGCTGTTTTCTGTGTCAGTTCCAGTGTTGCTGTTGCTGTTTTCTGTGCCAGTGCCTGTGTTATTGTTGCTGTTGTTGCTGTTTTCTGTGTCAGTGCCACGGTTGTTGCTGTTGTTGCTGTTTTCTGTGTCAGTGCCAGTGTTGTTGCTGTTGTTGCTGTTTTCTGTGTCAGTGCCAGTGTTGTTGTTGATGTTGTTGCTGTTTTCCGTGCCAGTGTTGTTGTAGTTGTTGCTGTTTTTTGTGTCAGTGCCGGTGTTGTTGTTGTTGCTGTTTTCTCTGTCAGTGCCAGTGTTGTTGTTTTTGCTGTTTTCTCTATCAGTGCCAGTGTTGTTGTTGCTGTTTTCTGTGTCAGTGCCAGTGTTGTTGTAGTTGTTGCTGTTTTCTGTGTCAGTGCCAGTGTTGTTGTAGTTGTGGCTGTTTTCTCTGTCAGTGCCAGTGTTGTTGTAGTTGTTGCTGTTTTCTCTGTCAGTGCCAGTGTTGTTGTAGTTGTTGCTGTTTTCTGTGTCAGTGCCAGTGTTGTTGCTGTTGCTGTTTTCTCTGTCAGTGCCAGTTTTGTTGTAGTTGTTGCTGCTTTCTCTGTCAGTGCCAGTGTTGTTGTAGTTGTTTCTGTTTTCTGTATCAGTGACAGTGTTGTTGTTGTTGCTGTTTTCTCTGTCAGTGCCAGTGTTGTTGTAGTTGTTGCTGTTTTCTGTGTCAGTGCCACTGTTGTTGTTGCTGTTTTCTGTGTCAGTGCCAGTGTTGTTGTTGTTGCTGTTTTCTCTGTCAGTGCCAGTGTTGTTGTTGCTGTTTACTCTGTCAGTGCCAGTGTTGTTGTTGTTGCTGTTTTCTGTGTCAGTGCCAGTGTTGTTGCTGTTGTTGCTTTTTTCTGTGTCAGTGCCAGTGTTGTTGTTGCTGTTGTTGCTGTTTTCTGTGTCAGTGCCAGTGTTGTTGCTGTTGCTGTTTTCTCTGTCAGTGCCAGTGTTGTTGTAGTTGTTGCTGTTTTCTCTGTCAGTGCCAGTGTTGTTGTAGTTGTTGCTGTTTTCTGTGTCAGTGCCAGTGTTGTTGTTGTTGCTGTTTTCTCTGTCAGTGCCAGTGTTGTTGTAGTTGTTGCTGTTTTCTGTGTCAGTGCCAGTGTTGTTGTAGTTGTTGCTGTTTTCTCTGTCAGTGCAAGTGTTGTTGTAGTTGTTGCTGTTTTCTGTGTCAGTGCCAGTGTTGTTGTAGTTGTTGCTGTTTTCTCTGTGAGTGCCAGTGTTGTTGTAGTTGTTGCTGTTTTCTCTGTCAGTGCCAGTGTTGTTGTAGTTGTTGCTGTTTTCTGTGTCAGTGCCAGTGTTGTTGTTGTTGCTGTTTTCTCTGTCAGTGCCAGTGTTGTTGTAGTTGTTGCTGTTTTCTCTGTGAGTGCCAGTGTTGTTGTAGTTGTTGCTGTTTTCTCTGCCAGTGCCAGTGTTGTTGTAGTTGTTGCTGTTTTCTGTGTCAGTGCCAGTGTTGTTGTTGTTGCTGTTTTCTCTGTCAGTGCCAGTGTTGTTGTAGTTGTTGCTGTTTTCTCTGTCAGTGCCAGTTTTGTTGTAGTTGTTGCTGTTTTCTGTGTCAGTGCCAGTGTTGTTGTAGTTGTTGCTGTTTTCTCTGTCAGTGCCAGTGTTGTTGTTGTTGTTGTGTTTTCTCTGTCAGTGCCAGTGTTGTTGTAGTTGTTGCTGTTTTCTCTGTCAGTGCCAGTGTTGTTGTTGTTGTTGCTGTTTTTTCTGTCAGTGCCAGTGTTGTTGTAGTTGTTGCTGTTTTCTGTGTCAGTGCCAGTGTTGTTGTTGTTGCTGTTTTCTGTGTCAGTGCCAGTGTTGTTGTAGTTGTTGCTGTTTTCTCTGTCAGTGCCAGTGTTGTTGTAGTTGTTGCTGTTTTCTCTGTCAGTGCCAGTGTTGTTATTGTTGCTGTTTTCTGTGTCAGTGCCTGTGTTGTTGTTGCTGTTGCTGTTTTCTGTGTCAGTGCCAGTGTTGTTGTTGCTGTTGTTGCTGTTTTCTGTGTCAGTGCCAGTGTTGTTGCTGTTGCTGTTTTCTCTGTCTGTGCCAGTGTTGTTGTAGTTGTTGCTGTTTTCTCTGTCAGTGCCAGTGTTGTTGTAGTTGTTGCTGTTTTCTCTGTCAGTGCCAGTGTTGTTGTAGTTGTTGCTGTTTTCTGTGTCAGTGCCAGCGTTGTTGTTGTTGCTGTTTTCTCTGTCAGTGCCAGTGTTGTTGTAGTTGTTGCTGTTTTCTCTGTCAGTGCCAGGGTTGTTGTAGTTGTTGCTGTTTTCTCTGTCAGTGCCAGTGTTGTTGTAGTTGTTGCTGTTTTCTGTGTCAGTGCCAGTGTTGTTGCTGTTGTTGCTGTTTTCTGTGTCAGTGGCAGTGTTGTTGTTGTTGCTGTTTTCTCTGTCAGTGCCAGTGTTGTTGTTGTTGCTGTTTTCTGTGTCAGTGCCAGTGTTGTTGCAGTTGTTGCTGTTTTCTGTGTCAGTGCCAGTGTTGTTGTAGTTGTTGCTGTTTTCTCTGTCAGTGCCAGTGTTGTTGTAGTTGTTGCTGTTTTCTCTGTCAGTGCCAGTGTTGTTGTAGTTGTTGCTGTTTTCTGTGTCAGTGCCAGTGTTGTTGTTGTTGCTGTTTTCTCTGTCAGTGCCAGTGTTGTTGTAGTTGTTGCTGTTTTCTGTGTCAGTGCCACTGTTGTTGTTGCTGTTTTCTGTGTCAGTGCCAGTGTTGTTGTTGTTGCTGTTTTCTCTGTCAGTGCCAGTGTTGTTGTTGTTGCTGTTTCTGTGTCAGTGCCATTGTTATTGCTGTTGTTGCTGTTTTCTGTGTCAGTGCCAGTGTTGTTGTTGCTGTTGTTGCTGTTTTCTGTGTCCGTGCCAGTGTTGTTGCTGTTGCTGTTTTCTCTGTCAGTGCCAGTGTTGTTGTAGTTGTTGCTGTTTTCTCTGTCAGTGCCAGTGTTGTAGTTGTTGCTGTTTTCTGTGTCAGTGCCAGTGTTGTTGTTGTTGCTGTTTTCTCTGTCAGTTCCAGTGTTGTTGTAGTTGTTGCTGTTTTCTCTGTCAGTGCCAGTGTTGTTGTAGTTGTTGCTGTTTTCTGTGTCAGTGCCGGTGTTGTTGTTGTTGCTGTTTTCTCTGTCAGTGCCAGTGTTGTTGTTGTTGCTGTTTTCTCTGTCAGTGCCAGTGTTGTTGTTGTTGCTGTTTTCTCTGTCAGTGCCAGTGTTGTTGTAGTTGTTGCTGTTTTCTCTGTCAGTGCCAGTGTTGTTGTAGTTGTTGCTGTTTTCTGTGTCAGTGCCAGTGTTGTTGTTGTTGCTGTTTTCTCTGTCAGTGCCAGTGTTGTTGTAGTTGTTGCTGTTTTCTCTGTCAGTGCCAGTGTTGTTGTTGTTGTTGTGTTTTCTCTGTCAGTGCCAGTGTTGTAGTTGTTGCTGTTTTCTCTGTCACTGCCGGTGTTGTTGTGGTTGCTGTTTTCCTTGTCAGTGCCAGTGATGTAGTTGTTGCTGGTTTCTCTGTCAGTGCCAGTGTTGTTGTAGTTGTTGCTGTTTTCTGTGTCAGTGCCAGTGTTGTTGTTGTTGTTGCTGTTTTCTGTGTCAGTGCCAGTGTTGTTGTTGTTGCTGTTTTCTCTGTCAGTGCCAGTGTTGTTGTTGTTGCTATTTTCACTGTCAGTGCCAGTGTTGTTGTTGTTGCTGTTTTCTGTGTCAGTGCCAGTGTTGTTGTTGTTGTTGCTGTTTTCTGTGTCAGTGCCAGTGTTGTTGTAGTTGTTGCTGTTTTCTGTGTCAGTGCCAGTGTTGTTGTAGTTGTTGCTGTTTTCTCTGTCAGTGCCAATGTTGTTGTAGTTGTTGCTGTTTTCTCTGTCAGTGCCAGTGTTGTTGTAGTTGTTGCTGTTTTCTGTGTCAGTGCCAGTGTTGTTGTTGTTGCTGTTTTCTCTGTCAGTGCCAGTGTTGTTGAAGTTGTTGCTGTTTTCTGTGTCAGTGCCAGTGTTGTTGTAGTTGTTGCTGTTTTCTGTGTCAGTGCCAGTGTTGTTGCTGTTGTTGCTGTTTTCTCTGTCAGTGCCAGTGTTGTTGTAGTTGTTGCTGTTTTCTCTGCCAGTGCCAGTGTTGTTGTAGTTGTTGCTGTTTTCTGTGTCAGTGCCAGTGTTGTTGCTGTTGTTGCTGTTTTCTCTGTCAGTGCCAGTGTTGTTGTAGTTGCTCTTTTCTCTGTCAGTGCCAGTGTTGTTGTAGTTGTTGTTGTTTTCTGTGTCAGTGCCAGTGTGGTTGTAGTTGTTGCTGTTTTCTCTGTCAGTGCCAGTGTTGTTGTTGTTGTTGCTGCTTTCTCTGTCAGTGCCAGTGTTGTAGTTGTTGCTGTTTTCTCTGTCAGTGCCAGTGTTGTTGTTGTTGCTGTTTTCTGTGTCAGTGCCAGTGTTGTTGTTGTTGCTGTTTTCTCTCTCAGTGCCAGTGTTGTTGCTGTTGATATTTTCACTGTCAGTGCCAGTGTTGTTGCTGTTGCTATTTTCACTGTCAGTGCCAGTGTTGTTGTTGCTGTTTTCTGTGTCAGTGCCAGAGTTGTTGTTGTTACTGTTGCTGTTTTCTGTGTCAGTTCCGGTGTTGCTGTTGCTGTTTTCTGTGCCAGTGCCTGTGTTATTGTTGCTGTTGTTGCTGTTTTCTGTGTCAGTGCCACGGTTGTTGCTGTTGTTGCTGTTTTCTGTGTCAGTGCCAGTGTTGTTGCTGTTGTTGCTGTTTTCTGTGTCAGTGCCAGTGTTGTTGTTGCTGTTGTTGCTGTTTTCCGTGCCAGTGTTGTTGTAGTTGTTGCTGTTTTTTGTGTCAGTGCCGGTGTTGTTGTTGTTGCTGTTTTCTCTGTCAGTGCAAGTGTTGTTGTTGTTGCTGTTTTCTCTATCAGTGCCAGTGTTGTTGTTGCTGTTTTCTGTGTCAGTGCCAGTGTTGTTGTAGTTGTTGCTGTTTTCTGTGTCAGTGCCAGTGTTGTTGTAGTTGTTGCTGTTTTCTCTGTCAGTGCCAGTGTTGTTGTAGTTGTTGCTGTTTTCTCTGTCAGTGCCAGTGTTGTTGTAGTTGTTGCTGTTTTCTGTGTCAGTGCCAGTGTTGTTGCTGTTGCTGTTTTCTCTGTCAGTGCCAGTGTTGTTGTTTTTGCTGTTTTCTCTATCAGTGCCAGTGTTGTTGTTGCTGTTTTCTGTGTCAGTGCCAGTGTTGTTGTAGTTGTTGCTGTTTTCTGTGTCAGTGCCAGTGTTGTTGTAGTTGTGGCTGTTTTCTCTGTCAGTGCCAGTGTTGTTGTAGTTGTTGCTGTTTTCTCTGTCAGTGCCAGTGTTGTTGTAGTTGTTGCTGTTTTCTGTGTCAGTGCCAGTGTTGTTGCTGTTGCTGTTTTCTCTGTCAGTGCCAGTTTTGTTGTAGTTGTTGCTGCTTTCTCTGTCAGTGCCAGTGTTGTTGTAGTTGTTTCTGTTTTCTGTATCAGTGACAGTGTTGTTGTTGTTGCTGTTTTCTCTGTCAGTGCCAGTGTTGTTGTAGTTGTTGCTGTTTTCTGTGTCAGTGCCACTGTTGTTGTTGCTGTTTTCTGTGTCAGTGCCAGTGTTGTTGTTGTTGCTGTTTTCTCTGTCAGTGCCAGTGTTGTTGTTGCTGTTTACTCTGTCAGTGCCAGTGTTGTTGTTGTTGCTGTTTTCTGTGTCAGTGCCAGTGTTGTTGTTGCTGTTGTTGCTGTTTTCTGTGTCAGTGCCAGTGTTGTTGTTGCTGTTGTTGCTGTTTTCTGTGTCAGTGCCAGTGTTGTTGCTGTTGCTGTTTTCTCTGTCAGTGCCAGTGTTGTTGTAGTTGTTGCTGTTTTCTCTGTCAGTGCCAGTGTTGTTGTAGTTGTTGCTGTTTTCTGTGTCAGTGCCAGTGTTGTTGTTGTTGCTGTTTTCTCTGTCAGTGCCAGTGTTGTTGCTGTTTTCTGTGTCAGTGCCAGTGTTGTTGTAGTTGTTGCTGTTTTCTCTGTGAGTGCCAGTGTTGTTGTAGTTGTTGCTGTTTTCTCTGTCAGTGCCAGTGTTGTTGTAGTTGTTGCTGTTTTCTGTGTCAGTGCCAGTGTTGTTGTTGTTGCTGTTTTCTCTGTCAGTGCCAGTGTTGTTGTAGTTGTTGCTGTTTTCTGTGTCAGTGCCGTGTTGTTGTAGTTGTTGCTGTTTTCTCTGTCAGTGCCAGTGTTGTTGTTGTTGCTGTTTTCTCTGTCAGTGCCAGTGTTGTTGTAGTTGTTGCTGTTTTCTCTGTCAGTGCCAGTTTTGTTGTAGTTGTTGCTGTTTTCTCTGTCAGTGCCAGTGTTGTTGTTGTTGTTGTGTTTTCTCTGTCAGTGCCAGTGTTGTTGTAGTTGTTGCTGTTTTCTCTGTCAGTGCCAGTGTTGTTGTTGTTGTTGCTGTTTTCTCTGTCAGTGCCAGTGTTGTTGTAGTTGTTGCTGTTTTCTGTGTCAGTGCCAGTGTTGTTGTTGTTGCTGTTTTCTGTGTCAGTGCCAGTGTTGTTGTAGTTGTTGCTGTTTTCTCTGTCAGTGCCAGTGTTGTTGTAGTTGTTGCTGTTTTCTCTGTCAGTGCCAGTGTTGTTGTAGTTGTTGCTGTTTTCTGTGTCAGTGCCAGTGTTGTTGTTGTTGCAGTTTTCTCTGTCAGTGCCAGTGTTGTTGAAGTTGTTGCTGTTTTCTGTGTCAGTGCCAGTGTTGTTGTAGTTGTTGCTGTTTTCTCTGCCAGTGCCAGTGTTGTTGTAGTTGTTGCTGTTTTCTGTGTCAGTGCCAGTGTTGTCGCTGTTGTTGTTGTTTTCTCTGTCAGTGTCAGTGTTGTTGTAGTTGTTGCTGTTTTCTCTGTCAGTGCCAGTGTTGTTGTAGTTGTTGTTGTTTTCTGTGTCAGTGCCAGTGTTGTTGTTGTTGCTGCTTTCTCTGTCAGTGCCAGTGTTGTAGTTGTTGCTGTTTTCTCTGTCAGTGCCAGTGTTGTTGTTGTTGCTGTTTTCTCTGTCAGTGCCAGTGTTGTTGCTGTTGCTATTTTCACTGTCAGTGCCAGTGTTGTTGCTGTTGCTATTTCCACTGTCAGTGCCAGTGTTGTAGTTGTTGCTGTTTTCTCTGTCAGTGCCAGTGTTGTTGTTGTTACTGTTGCTGTTTTCTGTGTCAGTTCCAGTGTTGCTGTTGCTGTTTTCTGTGCCAGTGCCAGTGTTATTGTTGCTGTTGTTGCTGTTTTCTGTGTCAGTGCCACGGTTGTTGCTGTTTTCTGTGTCAGTGCCAGTGTTGTTGCTGTTGTTGCTGTTTTCTGTGTCAGTGCCAGTGTTGTTGTTGCTGTTTTCCGTGCCAGTGTTGTTGTAGTTGTTGCTGTTTTCTGTGTCAGTGCCGGTGTTGTTGTTGTTGCTGTTTTCTCTGTCAGTGCCAGTGTTGTTGTTGTTGCTGTTTTCTCTATCAGTGCCAGTGTTGTTGTTGTTGCTGTTTTCTGTGTCAGTGCCAGTGTTGTTGTAGTTGTTGCTGTTTTCTGTATCAGTGCCAGTGTTGTTGTAGTTGTTGCTGTTTTCTCTGTCAGTGCCAGTGTTGTTGTAGTTGTTGCTGTTTTCTCTGTCAGTGCCAGTGTTGTTGTAGTTGTTGCTGTTTTCTGTGTCAGTGCCAGTGTTGTTGCTGTTGCTGTTTTCTCTGTCAGTGCCAGTGTTGTTGTAGTTGTTGCTGCTTTCTCTGTCAGTGCCAGTGTTGTTGTAGTTGTTTCTGTTTTCTGTATCAGTGCCAGTGTTGTTGTTGTTGTTGTTTTCTCTGTCAGTGCCAGTGTTGTTGTAGTTGTTGCTGTTTTCTGTGTCAGTGCCACTGTTGTTGTTGCTGTTTTCTGTGTCAGTGCCAGTGTTGTTGTTGTTGCTGTTTTCTCTGTCAGTGCCAGTGTTGTTGTTGCTGTTTTCTCTGTCAGTGCCAGTGTTGTTGTTGTTGCTGTTTTCTGTGTCAGTGCCAGTGTTGTTGTTGCTGTTGTTGCTGTTTTCTGTGTCAGTGCCAGTGTTGTTGTTGCTGTTGTTGCTGTTTCTGTGTCAGTGCCAGTGTTGTTGCTGTTGCTGTTTTCTCTGTCAGTGCCAGTGTTGTTGTAGTTGTTGCTGTTTTCTCTGTCAGTGCCAGTGTTGTTGTAGTTGTTGCTGTTTTCTCTGTCAGTGCCAGTGTTGTTGTAGTTGTTGCTGTTTTCTGTGTCAGTGCCAGCGTTGTTGTTGTTGCTGTTTTCTCTGTCAGTGCCAGTGTTGTTGTAGTTGTTGCTGTTTTCTCTGTCAGTGCCAGTGTTGTTGTAGTTGTTGTTGTTTTCTGTGTCAGTGCCAGTGTGGTTGTAGTTGTTGCTGTTTTCTCTGTCAGTGCCAGTGTTGTTGTTGTTGTTGCTGCTTTCTCTGTCAGTGCCAGTGTTGTAGTTGTTGCTGTTTTCTCTGTCAGTGCCAGTGTTGTTGTTGTTGCTGTTTTCTGTGTCAGTGCCAGTGTTGTTGTTGTTGCTGTTTTCTCTCTCAGTGCCAGTGTTGTTGCTGTTGATATTTTCACTGTCAGTGCCAGTGTTGTTGCTGTTGCTATTTTCACTGTCAGTGCCAGTGTTGTTGTTGCTGTTTTCTGTGTCAGTGCCAGAGTTGTTGTTGTTACTGTTGCTGTTTTCTGTGTCAGTTCCAGTGTTGCTGTTGCTGTTTTCTGTGCCAGTGCCTGTGTTATTGTTGCTGTTGTTGCTGTTTTCTGTGTCAGTGCCACGGTTGTTGCTGTTGTTGCTGTTTTCTGTGTCAGTGCCAGTGTTGTTGCTGTTGTTGCTGTTTTCTGTGTCAGTGCCAGTGTTGTTGTTGCTGTTGTTGCTGTTTTCCGTGCCAGTGTTGTTGTAGTTGTTGCTGTTTTTTGTGTCAGTGCCGGTGTTGTTGTTGTTGCTGTTTTCTCTGTCAGTGCCAGTGTTGTTGTTGTTGCTGTTTTCTCTATCAGTGCCAGTGTTGTTGTTGCTGTTTTCTGTGTCAGTGCCAGTGTTGTTGTAGTTGTTGCTGTTTTCTGTGTCAGTGCCAGTGTTGTTGTAGTTGTTGCTGTTTTCTCTGTCAGTGCCAGTGTTGTTGTAGTTGTTGCTGTTTTCTCTGTCAGTGCCAGTGTTGTTGTAGTTGTTGCTGTTTTCTGTGTCAGTGCCAGTGTTGTTGCTGTTGCTGTTTTCTCTGTCAGTGCCAGTGTTGTTGTTTTTGCTGTTTTCTCTATCAGTGCCAGTGTTGTTGTTGCTGTTTTCTGTGTCAGTGCCAGTGTTGTTGTAGTTGTTGCTGTTTTCTGTGTCAGTGCCAGTGTTGTTGTAGTTGTGGCTGTTTTCTCTGTCAGTGCCAGTGTTGTTGTAGTTGTTGCTGTTTTCTCTGTCAGTGCCAGTGTTGTTGTAGTTGTTGCTGTTTTCTGTGTCAGTGCCAGTGTTGTTGCTGTTGCTGTTTTCTCTGTCAGTGCCAGTTTTGTTGTAGTTGTTGCTGCTTTCTCTGTCAGTGCCAGTGTTGTTGTAGTTGTTTCTGTTTTCTGTATCAGTGACAGTGTTGTTGTTGTTGCTGTTTTCTCTGTCAGTGCCAGTGTTGTTGTAGTTGTTGCTGTTTTCTGTGTCAGTGCCACTGTTGTTGTTGCTGTTTTCTGTGTCAGTGCCAGTGTTGTTGTTGTTGCTGTTTTCTCTGTCAGTGCCAGTGTTGTTGTTGTTGCTGTTTACTCTGTCAGTGCCAGTGTTGTTGTTGTTGCTGTTTTCTGTGTCAGTGCCAGTGTTGTTGTTGCTGTTGTTGCTGTTTTCTGTGTCAGTGCCAGTGTTGTTGTTGCTGTTGTTGCTGTTTTCTGTGTCAGTGCCAGTGTTGTTGCTGTTGCTGTTTTCTCTGTCAGTGCCAGTGTTGTTGTAGTTGTTGCTGTTTTCTCTGTCAGTGCCAGTGTTGTTGTAGTTGTTGCTGTTTTCTGTGTCAGTGCCAGTGTTGTTGTTGTTGCTGTTTTCTCTGTCAGTGCCAGTGTTGTTGCTGTTTTCTGTGTCAGTGCCAGTGTTGTTGTAGTTGTTGCTGTTTTCTCTGTGAG
This sequence comes from Eledone cirrhosa, assembly GCA_964016885.1. Taxonomy (NCBI): domain Eukaryota; kingdom Metazoa; phylum Mollusca; class Cephalopoda; order Octopoda; family Eledonidae; genus Eledone; species Eledone cirrhosa. The sequence continues at coordinate 254,464,186 of OZ024741.1, read as the reverse complement.
TGCCAGTGTTGTTGTAGTTGTTGCTGTTTTCTCTGTCAGTGCCAGTGTTGTTGTAGTTGTTGCTGTTTTCTGTGTCAGTGCCAGTGTTGTTGTTGTTGCTGTTTTCTCTGTCAGTGCCAGTGTTGTTGTAGTTGTTGCTGTTTTCTGTGTCAGTGCTAGTGTTGTTGTAGTTGTTGCTGTTTTCTCTGTCAGTGCCAGTGTTGTTGTTGTTGCTGTTTTCTCTGTCAGTGCCAGTGTTGTTGTATTGGTTGCTGTTTTCTCTGTCAGTGCCAGTTTTGTTGTAGTTGTTGCTGTTTTCTCTGTCAGTGCCAGTGTTGTTGTAGTTGTTGCTGTTTTCTCTGTCAGTGCCAGTGTTGTTGTTGTTGTTGTGTTTTCTCTGTCAGTGCCAGTGTTGTTGTAGTTGTTGCTGTTTTCTCTGTCAGTGCCAGTGTTGTTGTTGTTGTTGCTGTTTTCTCTGTCAGTGCCAGTGTTGTTGTAGTTGTTGCTGTTTTCTGTGTCAGTGCCAGTGTTGTTGTAGTTGTTGCTGTTTTCTCTGTCAGTGCCAGTGTTGTTGTAGTTGTTGCTGTTTTCTCTGTCAGTGCCAGTGTTGTTGTAGTTGTTGCTGTTTTCTGTGTCAGTGCCAGTGTTGTTGTTGTTGCTGTTTTCTCTGTCAGTGCCAGTGTTGTTGAAGTTGTTGCTGTTTTCTGTGTCAGTGCCAGTGTTGTTGTAGTTGTTGCTGTTTTCTCTGTCAGTGCCAGTGTTGTTGTAGTTGTTGCTGTTTTCTCTGCCAGTGCCAGTGTTGTTGTAGTTGTTGCTGTTTTCTGTGTCAGTGCCAGTGTTGTCGCTGTTGTTGTTGTTTTCTCTGTCAGTGTCAGTGTTGTTGTAGTTGTTGCTGTTTTCTCTGTCAGTGCCAGTGTTGTTGTAGTTGTTGTTGTTTTCTGTGTCAGTGCCAGTGTTGTTGTTGTTGCTGCTTTCTCTGTCAGTGCCAGTGTTGTAGTTGTTGCTGTTTTCTCTGTCAGTGCCAGTGTTGTTGTTGTTGCTGTTTTCTCTGTCAGTGCCAGTGTTGTTGCTGTTGCTATTTTCACTGTCAGTGCCAGTGTTGTTGTTGTTGCTGTTTTCTGTGTCAGTGCCAGTGTTGTTGTTGTTACTGTTGCTGTTTTCTGTGTCAGTTCCAGTGTTGCTGTTGCTGTTTTCTGTGCCAGTGCCAGTGTTATTGTTGCTGTTGTTGCTGTTTTCTGTGTCAGTGCCACGGTTGTTGCTGTTTTCTGTGTCAGTGCCAGTGTTGTTGCTGTTGTTGCTGTTTTCTGTGTCAGTGCCAGTGTTGTTGTTGCTGTTGTTGCTGTTTTCCGTGCCAGTGTTGTTGTAGTTGTTGCTGTTTTCTGTGTCAGTGCCGGTGTTGTTGTTGTTGCTGTTTTCTCTGTCAGTGCCAGTGTTGTTGTTGTTGCTGTTTTCTCTATCAGTGCCAGTGTTGTTGTTGTTGCTGTTTTCTGTGTCAGTGCCAGTGTTGTTGTAGTTGTTGCTGTTTTCTGTGTCAGTGCCAGTGTTGTTGTAGTTGTTGCTGTTTTCTGTGTCAGTGCCAGTGTTGTTGTAGTTGTTGCTGTTTTCTCTGTCAGTGCCAGTGTTGTTGTAGTTGTTGCTGTTTTCTCTGTCAGTGCCAGTGTTGTTGTAGTTGTTGCTGTTTTCTGTGTCAGTGCCAGTGTTGTTGCTGTTGCTGTTTTCTCTGTCAGTGCCAGTGTTGTTGTAGTTGTTGCTGCTTTCTCTGTCAGTGCCAGTGTTGTTGTAGTTGTTTCTGTTTTCTGTATCAGTGCCAGTGTTGTTGTTGTTGTTGTTTTCTCTGTCAGTGCCAGTGTTGTTGTAGTTGTTGCTGTTTTCTGTGTCAGTGCCACTGTTGTTGTTGCTGTTTTCTGTGTCAGTGCCAGTGTTGTTGTTGTTGCTGTTTTCTCTGTCAGTGCCAGTGTTGTTGTTGCTGTTTTCTCTGTCAGTGCCAGTGTTGTTGTTGTTGCTGTTTTCTGTGTCAGTGCCAGTGTTGTTGTTGCTGTTGTTGCTGTTTTCTGTGTCAGTGCCAGTGTTGTTGTTGCTGTTGTTGCTGTTTTCTGTGTCAGTGCCAGTGTTGTTGCTGTTGCTGTTTTCTCTGTCAGTGCCAGTGTTGTTGTAGTTGTTGCTGTTTTCTCTGTCAGTGCCAGTGTTGTTGTAGTTGTTGCTGTTTTCTCTGTCAGTGCCAGTGTTGTTGTAGTTGTTGCTGTTTTCTGTGTCAGTGCCAGCGTTGTTGTTGTTGCTGTTTTCTCTGTCAGTGCCAGTGTTGTTGTAGTTGTTGCTGTTTTCTCTGTCAGTGCCAGGGTTGTTGTAGTTGTTGCTGTTTTCTCTGTCAGTGCCAGTGTTGTTGTAGTTGTTGCTGTTTTCTGTGTCAGTGCCAGTGTTGTTGCTGTTGTTGCTGTTTTCTGTGTCAGTGCCAGTGTTGTTGTTGTTGCTGTTTTCTCTGTCAGGGCTAGTGTTGTTGTTGTTGCTGTTTTCTGTGTCAGTGCCAGTGTTGTTGCAGTTGTTGCTGTTTTCTGTGTCAGTGCCAGTGTTGTTGTAGTTGTTGCTGTTTTCTCTGTCAGTGCCAGTGTTGTTGTAGTTGTTGCTGTTTTCTCTGTCAGTGCCAGTGTTGTTGTAGTTGTTGCTGTTTTCTCTGTCAGTGCCAGTGTTGTTGTTGTTGTTGTGTTTTCTCTGTCAGTGCCAGTGTTGTAGTTGTTGCTGTTTTCTCTGTCAGTGCCAGTGTTCTTGTTGTTGTTGCTGTTGCTGTTTTCTGTGTCAGTGCCAGTGTTGTTGTTGTTGTTGCTGTTTTCTGTGTCAGTGCCAGTGTTGTTGTAGTTGTTGCTGTTTTCTCTGTCACTGCCAGTGTTGTTGTTGTTGCTGTTTTCTCTGTCAGTGCCAGTGATGTAGTTGTTGCTGGTTTCTCTGTCAGTGCCAGTGTTGTTGTAGTTGTTGCTGTTTTCTGTGTCAGTGCCAGTGTTGTTGTTGTTGTTGCTGTTTTCTGTGTCAGTGCCAGTGTTGTTGTTGTTGCTGTTTTCTCTGTCAGTGCCAGTGTTGTTGTTGTTGCTATTTTCACTGTCAGTGCCAGTGTTGTTGTTGTTGCTGTTTTCTGTGTCAGTGCCAGTGTTGTTGTTGTTGTTGCTGTTTTCTGTGTCAGTGCCAGTGTTGTTGTAGTTGTTGCTGTTTTCTGTGTCAGTGCCAGTGTTATTGTAGTTGTTGCTGTTTTCTCTGTCAGTGACAATGTTGTTGTAGTTGTTGATGTTTTCTCTGTCAGTGCCAGTGTTGTTGTAGTTGTTGCTGTTTTCTGTGTCAGTGCCAGTGTTGTTGTTGTTGCTGTTTTCTCTGTCAGTGCCAGTGTTGTTGAAGTTGTTGCTGTTTTCTGTGTCAGTGCCAGTGTTGTTGTAGTTGTTGCTGTTTTCTGTGTCAGTGCCAGTGTTGTTGTAGTTGTTGCTGTTTTCTCTGTCAGTGCCAGTGTTGTTGTAGTTGTTGCTGTTTTCTCTGCCAGTGCCAGTGTTGTTGTAGTTGTTGCTGTTTTCTGTGTCAGTGCCAGTGTTGTTGCTGTTTTCTCTGTCAGTGCCAGTGTTGTTGTAGTTGTTGCTGTTTTCTCTGTCAGTGCCAGTGTTGTTGTAGTTGTTGTTGTTTTCTGTGTCAGTGCCAGTGTTGTTGTAGTTGTTGCTGTTTTCTCTGTCAGTGCCAGTGTTGTTGTTGTTGTTGCTGCTTTCTCTGTCAGTGCCAGTGTTGTAGTTGTTGCTGTTTTCTCTGTCAGTGCCAGTGTTGTTGTTGTTGCTGTTTTCTGTGTCAGTGCCAGTGTTGTTGTTGTTGCTGTTTTCTCTGTCAGTGCCAGTGTTGTTGCTGTTGATATTTTCACTGTCAGTGCCAGTGTTGTTGCTGTTGCTATTTTCACTGTCAGTGCCAGTGTTGTTGTTGCTGTTTTCTGTGCCAGTGCCAGAGTTGTTGTTGTTACTGTTGCTGTTTTCTGTGTCAGTTCCAGTGTTGCTGTTGCTGTTTCTGTGCCAGTGCCTGTGTTATTGTTGCTGTTCTTGCTGTTTTCTGTGTCAGTGCCACGGTTGTTGCTGTTCTTGCTGTTTTCTGTGTCAGTGCCAGTGTTGTTGCTGTTGTTGCTGTTTTCTGTGTCAGTGTTGTTGTAGTTGTTGCTGTTTTTTGTGTCAGTGCCGGTGTTGTTGTTGTTGCTGTTTTCTCTGTCAGTGCCAGTGTTGTTGTTGTTGCTGTTTTCTCTATCAGTGCCAGTGTTGTTGTTGCTGTTTTCTGTGTCATTGCCAGTGTTGTTGTAGTTGTTGCTGTTTTCTGTGTCAGTGCCAGTGTTGTTGTAGTTGTTGCTGTTTTCTCTGTCAGTGCCAGTGTTGTTGTAGTTGTTGCTGTTTTCTGTGTCAGTGCCAGTGTTGTTGCTGTTGCTGTTTTCTCTGTCAGTGCCAGTTTTATTGTAGTTGTTGCTGCTTTCTCTGTCAGTGCCAGTGTTGTTGTAGTTGTTTCTGTTTTCTGTATCAGTGCCAGTGTTGTTGTTGTTGCTGTTTTCTCTGTCAGTGCCAGTGTTGTTGTAGTTGTTGCTGTTTTCTCTGCCAGTGCCAGTGTTGTTGTAGTTGTTGCTGTTTTCTGTGTCAGTGCCAGTGTTGTCGCTGTTGTTGTTGTTTTCTCTGTCAGTGTCAGTGTTGTTGTAGTTGTTGCTGTTTTCTCTGTCAGTGCCAGTGTTGTTGTAGTTGTTGTTGTTTTCTGTGTCAGTGCCAGTGTTGTTGTTGTTGCTGTTTTCTGTGTCAGTGCCAGTGTTGTTGTAGTTGTTGCTGTTTTCTCTGTCAGTGCCAGTTTTGTTGTAGTTGTTGCTGTTTTCTGTGTCAGTGCCAGTGTTGTTGTAGTTGTTGCTGTTTTCTCTGTCAGTGCCAGTGTTGTTGTTGTTGTTGTGTTTTCTCTGTCAGTGCCAGTGTTGTAGTTGTTGCTGTTTTCTCTGTCAGTGCCAGTGTTCTTGTTGTTGTTGCTGTTGCTGTTTTCTGTGTCAGTGCCAGTGTTGTTGTTGTTGTTGCTGTTTTCTGTGTCAGTGCCAGTGTTGTTGTAGTTGTTGCTGTTTTCTCTGTCACTGCCAGTGTTGTTGTTGTTGCTGTTTTCTCTGTCAGTGCCAGTGATGTAGTTGTTGCTGGTTTCTCTGTCAGTGCCAGTGTTGTTGTAGTTGTTGCTGTTTTCTGTGTCAGTGCCAGTGTTGTTGTTGTTGTTGCTGTTTTCTGTGTCAGTGCCAGTGTTGTTGTTGTTGCTGTTTTCTCTGTCAGTGCCAGTGTTGTTGTTGTTGCTATTTTCACTGTCAGTGCCAGTGTTGTTGTTGTTGCTGTTTTCTGTGTCAGTGCCAGTGTTGTTGTTGTTGTTGCTGTTTTCTGTGTCAGTGCCAGTGTTGTTGTAGTTGTTGCTGTTTTCTGTGTCAGTGCCAGTGTTATTGTAGTTGTTGCTGTTTTCTCTGTCAGTGACAATGTTGTTGTAGTTGTTGCTGTTTTCTCTGTCAGTGCCAGTGTTGTTGTAGTTGTTGCTGTTTTCTGTGTCAGTGCCAGTGTTGTTGTTGTTGCTGTTTTCTCTGTCAGTGCCAGTGTTGTTGAAGTTGTTGCTGTTTTCTGTGTCAGTGCCAGTGTTGTTGTAGTTGTTGCTGTTTTCTGTGTCAGTGCCAGTGTTGTTGTAGTTGTTGCTGTTTTCTCTGTCAGTGCCAGTGTTGTTGTAGTTGTTGCTGTTTTCTCTGCCAGTGCCAGTGTTGTTGTAGTTGTTGCTGTTTTCTGTGTCAGTGCCAGTGTTGTTGCTGTTGTTGCTGTTTTCTCTGTCAGTGCCAGTGTTGTTGTAGTTGTTGCTGTTTTCTGTGTCAGTGCCAGTGTTGTTGTAGTTGTTGTTGTTTTCTGTGTCAGTGCCAGTGTTGTTGTAGTTGTTGCTGTTTTCTCTGTCAGTGCCAGTGTTGTTGTTGTTGTTGCTGCTTTCTCTGTCAGTGCCAGTGTTGTAGTTGTTGCTGTTTTCTCTGTCAGTGCCAGTGTTGTTGTTGTTGCTGTTTTCTGTGTCAGTGCCAGTGTTGTTGTTGTTGCTGTTTTCTCTGTCAGTGCCAGTGTTGTTGCTGTTGATATTTTCACTGTCAGTGCCAGTGTTGTTGCTGTTGCTATTTTCACTGTCAGTGCCAGTGTTGTTGTTGCTGTTTTCTGTGCCAGTGCCAGAGTTGTTGTTGTTACTGTTGCTGTTTTCTGTGTCAGTTCCAGTGTTGCTGTTGCTGTTTCTGTGCCAGTGCCTGTGTTATTGTTGCTGTTGTTGCTGTTTTCTGTGTCAGTGCCACGGTTGTTGCTGTTCTTGCTGTTTTCTGTGTCAGTGCCAGTGTTGTTGCTGTTGTTGCTGTTTTCTGTGCCAGTGTTGTTGTAGTTGTTGCTGTTTTTTGTGTCAGTGCCGGTGTTGTTGTTGTTGCTGTTTTCTCTGTCAGTGCCAGTGTTGTTGTTGTTGCTGTTTTCTCTATCAGTGCCAGTGTTGTTGTTGCTGTTTTCTGTGTCATTGCCAGTGTTGTTGTAGTTGTTGCTGTTTTCTGTGTCAGTGCCAGTGTTGTTGTAGTTGTTGCTGTTTTCTCTGTCAGTGCCAGTGTTGTTGTAGTTGTTGCTGTTTTCTGTGTCAGTGCCAGTGTTGTTGCTGTTGCTGTTTTCTCTGTCAGTGCCAGTTTTGTTGTAGTTGTTGCTGCTTTCTCTGTCAGTGCCAGTGTTGTTGTAGTTGTTTCTGTTTTCTGTATCAGTGCCAGTGTTGTTGTTGTTGCTGTTTTCTCTGTCAGTGCCAGTGTTGTTGTAGTTGTTGCTGTTTTCTCTGCCAGTGCCAGTGTTGTTGTAGTTGTTGCTGTTTTCTGTGTCAATGCCAGTGTTGTCGCTGTTGTTGTTGTTTTCTCTGTCAGTGTCAGTGTTGTTGTAGTTGTTGCTGTTTTCTCTGTCAGTGCCAGTGTTGTTGTAGTTGTTGTTGTTTTCTGTGTCAGTGCCAGTGTTGTTGTTGTTGCTGCTTTCTCTGTCAGTGCCAGTGTTGTAGTTGTTGCTGTTTTCTCTGTCAGTGCCAGTGTTGTTGTTGTTGCTGTTTTCTCTGTCAGTGCCAGTGTTGTTGCTGTTGCTATTTTCACTGCCAGTGCCAGTGTTGTTGTTGTTGCTGTTTTCTCTGTCAGTGCCAGTGTTGTTGTTGTTACTGTTGCTGTTTTCTGTGTCAGTTCCAGTGTTGCTGTTGCTGTTTTCTGTGCCAGTGCCAGTGTTATTGTTGCTGTTGTTGCTGTTTTCTGTGTCAGTGCCACGGTTGTTGCTGTTTTCTGTGTCAGTGCCAGTGTTGTTGCTGTTGTTGCTGTTTTCTGTGTCAGTGCCAGTGTTGTTGTTGCTGTTGTTGCTGTTTTCCGTGCCAGTGTTGTTGTAGTTGTTGCTGTTTTCTGTGTCAGTGCCGGTGTTGTTGTTGTTGCTGTTTTCTCTGTCAGTGCCAGTGTTGTTGTTGTTGCTGTTTTCTCTATCAGTGCCAGTGTTGTTGTTGTTGCTGTTTTCTGTGTCAGTGCCAGTGTTGTAGTTGTTGCTGTTTTCTGTGTCAGTGCCAGTGTTGTTGTAGTTGTTGCTGTTTTCTGTGTCAGTGCCAGTGTTGTTGTAGTTGTTGCTGTTTTCTCTGTCAGTGCCAGTGTTGTTGTAGTTGTTGCTGTTTTCTCTGTCAGTGCCAGTGTTGTTGTAGTTGTTGCTGTTTTCTGTGTCAGTGCCAGTGTTGTTGCTGTTGCTGTTTTCTCTGTCAGTGCCAGTGTTGTTGTAGTTGTTGCTGCTTTCTCTGTCAGTGCCAGTGTTGTTGTAGTTGTTTCTGTTTTCTGTATCAGTGCCAGTGTTGTTGTTGTTGTTGTTTTCTCTGTCAGTGCCAGTGTTGTTGTAGTTGTTGCTGTTTTCTGTGTCAGTGCCACTGTTGTTGTTGCTGTTTTCTGTGTCAGTGCCAGTGTTGTTGTTGTTGCTGTTTTCTCTGTCAGTGCCAGTGTTGTTGTTGCTGTTTTCTCTGTCAGTGCCAGTGTTGTTGTTGTTGCTGTTTTCTGTGTCAGTGCCAGTGTTGTTGTTGCTGTTGTTGCTGTTTTCTGTGTCAGTGCCAGTGTTGTTGTTGCTGTTGTTGCTGTTTTCTGTGTCAGTGCCAGTGTTGTTGCTGTTGCTGTTTTCTCTGTCAGTGCCAGTGTTGTTGTAGTTGTTGCTGTTTTCTCTGTCAGTGCCAGTGTTGTTGTAGTTGTTGCTGTTTTCTCTGTCAGTGCCAGTGTTGTTGTAGTTGTTGCTGTTTTCTGTGTCAGTGCCAGCGTTGTTGTTGTTGCTGTTTTCTCTGTCAGTGCCAGTGTTGTTGTAGTTGTTGCTGTTTTCTCTGTCAGTGCCAGGGTTGTTGTAGTTGTTGCTGTTTTCTCTGTCAGTGCCAGTGTTGTTGTAGTTGTTGCTGTTTTCTGTGTCAGTGCCAGTGTTGTTGCTGTTGTTGCTGTTTTCTGTGTCAGTGCCAGTGTTGTTGTTGTTGCTGTTTTCTCTGTCAGGGCTAGTGTTGTTGTTGTTGCTGTTTTCTGTGTCAGTGCCAGTGTTGTTGCAGTTGTTGCTGTTTTCTGTGTCAGTGCCAGTGTTGTTGTAGTTGTTGCTGTTTTCTCTGTCAGTGCCAGTGTTGTTGTAGTTGTTGCTGTTTTCTCTGTCAGTGCCAGTGTTGTTGTAGTTGTTGCTGTTTTCTGTGTCAGTGCCAGTGTTGTTGTTGCTGTTTTCTCTGTCAGTGCCAGTGTTGTTGTATTTGTTGCTGTTTTCTGTGTCAGTGCCACTGTTGTTGTTGCTGTTTTCTGTGTCAGTGCCAGTGTTGTTGTTGTTGCTGTTTTCTCTGTCAGTGCCAGTGTTGTTGTTGCTGTTTTCTCTGTCAGTGCCAGTGTTGTTGTTGTTGCTGTTTCTGTGTCAGTGCCATTGTTATTGCTGTTGTTGCTGTTTTCTGTGTCAGTGCCAGTGTTGTTGTTGCTGTTGTTGCTGTTTTCTGTGTCAGTGCCAGTGTTGTAGTTGTTGCTGTTTTCTGTGTCAGTGCCAGTGTTGTTGTTGTTGCTGTTTTCTCTGTCAGTGCCAGTGTTGTTGTAGTTGTTGCTGTTTTCTGTGTCAGTGCCGGTGTTGTTGTTGTTGCTGTTTTCTCTGTCAGTGCCAGTGTTGTTGTTGTTGCTGTTTTCTCTGTCAGTGCCAGTGTTGTTGTTGTTGCTGTTTTCTCTGTCAGTGCCAGTGTTGTTGTTGTTGTTGCTGTTGCTGTTTTCTCTGTCAGTGCCAGTGTTGTTGTAGTTGTTGCTGTTTTCTCTGTCAGTGCCAGTGTTGTAGTTGTTGCTGTTTTCTGTGTCAGTGCCAGTGTTGTTGTTGTTGCTGTTTTCTCTGTCAGTGCCAGTGTTGTTGTAGTTGTTGCTGTTTACTCTGTCAGTGCCAGTGTTGTTGTAGTTGTTGCTGTTTTTTGTGTCAGTGCCGGTGTTGTTGTTGTTGCTGTTTTCTCTGTCAGTGCCAGTGTTGTTGTTGTTGCTGTTTTCTCTGTCAGTGCCAGTGTTGTTGTAGTTGTTGCTGTTTTCTGTGTCAGTGCCAGTGTTGTTGTTGTTGCTGTTTTCTGTGTCAGTGCCAGTGTTGTTGTAGTTGTTGCTGTTTTCTCTGTCAGTGCCAGTTTTGTTGTAGTTGTTGCTGTTTTCTGTGTCAGTGCCAGTGTTGTTGTAGTTGTTGCTGTTTTCTCTGTCAGTGCCAGTGTTGTTGTTGTTGTTGTGTTTTCTCTGTCAGTGCCAGTGTTGTAGTTGTTGCTGTTTTCTCTGTCAGTGCCAGTGTTCTTGTTGTTGTTGCTGTTGCTGTTTTCTGTGTCAGTGCCAGTGTTGTTGTTGTTGTTGCTGTTTTCTGTGTCAGTGCCAGTGTTGTTGTAGTTGTTGCTGTTTTCTCTGTCACTGCCAGTGTTGTTGTTGTTGCTGTTTTCTCTGTCAGTGCCAGTGATGTAGTTGTTGCTGGTTTCTCTGTCAGTGCCAGTGTTGTTGTAGTTGTTGCTGTTTTCTGTGTCAGTGCCAGTGTTGTTGTTGTTGTTGCTGTTTTCTGTGTCAGTGCCAGTGTTGTTGTTGTTGCTGCTTTCTCTGTCAGTGCCAGTGTTGTTGTTGTTGCTATTTTCACTGTCAGTGCCAGTGTTGTTGTTGTTGCTGTTTTCTGTGTCAGTGCCAGTGTTGTTGTTGTTGTTGCTGTTTTCTGTGTCAGTGCCAGTGTTGTTGTAGTTGTTGCTGTTTTCTGTGTCAGTGCCAGTGTTATTGTAGTTGTTGCTGTTTTCTCTGTCAGTGACAATGTTGTTGTAGTTGTTGCTGTTTTCTCTGTCAGTGCCAGTGTTGTTGTAGTTGTTGCTGTTTTCTGTGTCAGTGCCAGTGTTGTTGTTGTTGCTGTTTTCTCTGTCAGTGCCAGTGTTGTTGAAGTTGTTGCTGTTTTCTGTGTCAGTGCCAGTGTTGTTGTAGTTGTTGCTGTTTTCTGTGTCAGTGCCAGTGTTGTTGTAGTTGTTGCTGTTTTCTCTGTCAGTGCCAGTGTTGTTGTAGTTGTTGCTGTTTTCTGTGTCAGTGCCAGTGTTGTTGTTGTTGTTGCTGTTTTCTGTGTCAGTGCCAGTGTTGTTGTTGTTGCTGTTTTCTCTGTCAGTGCCAGTGTTGTTGTTGTTGCTATTTTCACTGTCAGTGCCAGTGTTGTTGTTGTTGCTGTTTTCTGTGTCAGTGCCAGTGTTGTTGTTGTTGTTGCTGTTTTCTGTGTCAGTGCCAGTGTTGTTGTAGTTGTTGCTGTTTTCTGTGTCAGTGCCAGTGTTATTGTAGTTGTTGCTGTTTTCTCTGTCAGTGACAATGTTGTTGTAGTTGTTGCTGTTTTCTCTGTCAGTGCCAGTGTTGTTGTAGTTGTTGCTGTTTTCTGTGTCAGTGCCAGTGTTGTTGTTGTTGCTGTTTTCTCTGTCAGTGCCAGTGTTGTTGAAGTTGTTGCTGTTTTCTGTGTCAGTGCCAGTGTTGTTGTAGTTGTTGCTGTTTTCTGTGTCAGTGCCAGTGTTGTTGTAGTTGTTGCTGTTTTCTCTGTCAGTGCCAGTGTTGTTGTAGTTGTTGCTGTTTTCTCTGCCAGTGCCAGTGTTGTTGTAGTTGTTGCTGTTTTCTGTGTCAGTGCCAGTGTTGTTGCTGTTGTTGCTGTTTTCTCTGTCAGTGCCAGTGTTGTTGTAGTTGTTGCTGTTTTCTCTGTCAGTGCCAGTGTTGTTGTAGTTGTTGTTGTTTTCTGTGTCAGTGCCAGTGTTGTTGTAGTTGTTGCTGTTTTCTCTGTCAGTGCCAGTGTTGTTGTTGTTGTTGCTGCTTTCTCTGTCAGTGCCAGTGTTGTAGTTGTTGCTGTTTTCTCTGTCAGTGCCAGTGTTGTTGTTGTTGCTGTTTTCTGTGTCAGTGCCAGTGTTGTTGTTGTTGCTGTTTTCTCTGTCAGTGCCAGTGTTGTTGCTGTTGATATTTTCACTGTCAGTGCCAGTGTTGTTGCTGTTGCTATTTTCACTGTCAGTGCCAGTGTTGTTGTTGCTGTTTTCTGTGCCAGTGACAGAGTTGTTGTTGTTACTGTTGCTGTTTTCTGTGTAAGTTCCAGTGTTGCTTTTGCTGTTTCTGTGCCAGTGCCTGTGTTATTGTTGCTGTTGTTGCTGTTTTCTGTGTCAGTGCCACGGTTGTTGCTGTTCTTGCTGTTTTCTGTGTCAGTGCCAGTGTTGTTGCTGTTGTTGCTGTTTTCTGTGTCAGTGCCAGTGTTGTTGTTGCTGTTGTTGCTGTTTTCCGTGCCAGTGTTGTTGTAGTTGTTGCTGTTTTTTGTGTCAGTGCCGGTGTTGTTGTTGTTGCTGTTTTCTCTGTCAGTGCCAGTGTTGTTGTTGTTGCTGTTTTCTCTATCAGTGCCAGTGTTGTTGTTGCTGTTTTCTGTGTCATTGCCAGTGTTGTTGTAGTTGTTGCTGTTTTCTGTGTCAGTGACAGTGTTGTTGTAGTTGTTGCTGTTTTCTCTGTCAGTGCCAGTGTTGTTGTAGTTGTTGCTGTTTTCTGTGTCAGTGCCAGTGTTGTTGCTGTTGCTGTTTTCTCTGTCAGTGCCAGTTTTGTTGTAGTTGTTGCTGCTTTCTCTGTCAGTGCCAGTGTTGTTGTAGTTGTTTCTGTTTTCTGTATCAGTGCCAGTGTTGTTGTTGTTGCTGTTTTCTCTGTCAGTGCCAGTGTTGTTGTAGTTGTTGCTGTTTTCTGTGTCAGTGCCACTGTTGTTGTTGCTGTTTTCTGTGTCAGTGCCAGTGTTGTTGTTGTTGCTGTTTTCTCTGTCAGTGCCAGTGTTGTTGTTGCTGTTTACTCTGTCAGTGCCAGTGTTGTTGTTGTTGCTGTTTTCTGTGTCAGTGCCAGTGTTGTTGTTGCTGTTGTTGCTGTTTTCTGTGTCAGTGCCAGTGTTGTTGTTGCTGTTGTTGCTGTTTTCTGTGTCAGTGCCAGTGTTGTTGCTGTTGCTGTTTTCTCTGTCAGTGCCAGTGTTGTTGTAGTTGTTGCTGTTTTCTCTGTCAGTGCCAGTGTTGTTGTAGTTGTTGCTGTTTTCTGTGTCAGTGCCAGTGTTGTTGTAGTTGTTGCTGTTTTCTGTGTCAGTGCCAGTGTTGTTGTAGTTGTTGCTGTTTTCTCTGTGAGTGCCAGTGTTGTTGTAGTTGTTGCTGTTTTCTCTGTCAGTGCCAGTGTTGTTGTAGTTGTTGCTGTTTTCTGTGTCAGTGCCAGTGTTGTTGTTGTTGCTGTTTTCTCTGTCAGTGCCAGTGTTGTAGTTGTTGCTGTTTTCTGTGTCAGTGCCAGTGTTGTTGTAGTTGTTGCTGTTTTCTCTGTCAATGCCAGTGTTGTTGTTGTTGTTTTCTCTGTCAGTGCCAGTGTTGTTGTAGTTGTTGCTGTTTTCTCTGTCAGTGCCAGTTTTGTTGTAGTTGTTGCTGTTTTCTGTGTCAGTGCCAGTGTTGTTGTAGTTGTTGCTGTTTTCTCTGTCAGTGCCAGTGTTGTTGTTGTTGTTGTGTTTTCTCTGTCAGTGCCAGTGTTGTAGTTGTTGCTGTTTTCTCTGTCAGTGCCAGTGTTGTTGTTGTTGTTGCTGTTGCTGTTTTCTGTGTCAGTGCCAGTGTTGTTGTTGTTGCTGTTTTCTGTGTCAGTGCCACGGTTGTTGCTGTTGTTGCTGTTTTCTGTGTCAGTGCCAGTGTTGTTGCTGTTGTTGCTGTTTTCTGTGTCAGTGCCAGTGTTGTTGTTGCTGTTGTTGCTGTTTTCCGTGCCAGTGTTGTTGTAGTTGTTGCTGCTTTTTGTGTCAGTGCCGGTGTTGTTATTGTTGCTGTTTTCTCTGTCAGTGCCAGTGTTGTTGTTGTTGCTGTTTTCTCTATCAGTGCCAGTGTTGTTGTTGCTGTTTTCTGTGTCAGTGCCAGTGTTGTTGTAGTTGTTGCTGTTTTCTGTGTCAGTGCCAGTGTTGTTGTAGTTGTTGCTGTTTTCTCTGTCAGTGCCAGTGTTGTTGTAGTTGTTGCTGTTTTCTCTGTCAGTGCCAGTGTTGTTGTAGTTGTTGCTGTTTTCTGTGTCAGTGCCAGTGTTGTTGCTGTTGCTGTTTTCTCTGTCAGTGCCAGTTTTGTTGTAGTTGTTGCTGCTTTCTCTGTCAGTGCCAGTGTTGTTGTAGTTGTTTCTGTTTTCTGTATCAGTGCCAGTGTTGTTGTTGTTGCTGTTTTCTCTGTCAGTGCCAGTGTTGTTGTAGTTGTTGCTGTTTTCTGTGTCAGTGCCACTGTTGTTGTTGCTGTTTTCTGTGTCAGTGCCAGTGTTGTTGTTGTTGCTGTTTTCTCTGTCAGTGCCAGTGTTGTTGTTGCTGTTTACTCTGTCAGTGCAAGTGTTGTTGTTGTTGCTGTTTTCTGTGTCAGTGCCAGTGTTGTTGTTGCTGTTGTTGCTGTTTTCTGTGTCAGTGCCAGTGTTGTTGTTGCTGTTGTTGCTGTTTTCTGTGTCAGTGCCAGTGTTGTTGCTGTTGCTGTTTTCTCTGTCAGTGCCAGTGTTGTTGTAGTTGTTGCTGTTTTCTCTGTCAGTGCCAGTGTTGTTGTAGTTGTTGCTGTTTTCTGTGTCAGTGCCAGTGTTGTTGTTGTTGCTGTTTTCTCTGTCAGTGCCAGTGTTGTTGTAGTTGTTGCTGTTTTCTCTGTCAGTGCCAGTGTTGTTGCTGTTTTCTGTGTCAGTGCCAGTGTTGTTGTAGTTGTTGCTGTTTTCTGTGTCAGTGCCAGTGTTGTTGTAGTTGTTGCTGTTTTCTCTGTGAGTGCCAGTGTTGTTGTAGTTGTTGCTGTTTTCTCTGTCAGTGCCAGTGTTGTTGTAGTTGTTGCTGTTTTCTGTGTCAGTGCCAGTGTTGTTGTTGTTGCTGTTTTCTCTGTCAGTGCCAGTGTTGTTGTAGTTGTTGCTGTTTTCTGTGTCAGTGCCAGTGTTGTTGTAGTTGTTGCTGTTTTCTCTGTCAGTGCCAGTGTTGTTGTTGTTGCTGTTTTCTCAGTCAGTGCCAGTGTTGTAGTTGTTGCTGTTTTCTCTGTCAGTGCCAGTTTTGTTGTAGTTGTTGTTGTTTTCTGTGTCAGTGCCAGTGTTGTTGTAGTTGTTGCTGTTTTCTCTGTCAGTGCCAGTGTTGTTGTTGTTGTTGTGTTTTCTCTGTCAGTGCCAGTGTTGTAGTTGTTGCTGTTTTCTCTGTCAGTGCCAGTGTTGTTGTTTTTGTTGCTGTTGCTGTTTTCTGTGTCAGTGCCAGTGTTGTTGTTGTTGCTGTTTTCTGTGTCAGTGCCAGTGTTGTTGTAGTTGTTGCTGTTTTCTCTGTCAGTGCCAGTGTTGTTGTTGTTGCTGTTTTCTCTGTCAGTGCCAGTGTTGTAGTTGTTGCTGTTTTCTCTGTCAGTGCCAGTGTTGTTGTAATTGTTGCTGTTTTCTGTGTCAGTGCCAGTGTTGTTGTTGTTGCTGTTTTCTGTGTCAGTGCCAGTGTTGTTGTTGTTGCTGTTTTCTGTGTCAGTGCCAGTGTTGTTGTTGTTGTTGCTGTTTTCTGTGTCAGTGCCAGTGTTGTTGTAGTTGTTGCTGTTTTCTGTGTCAGTGCCAGTGTTGTTGTAGTTGTTGCTGTTTTCTCTGTCAGAGCCAGTGTTGTTGTAGTTGTTGCTGTTTTCTCTGTCAGTGCCAGTGTTGTTGTAGTTGTTGCTGTTTTCTGTGTCAGTGCCAGTGTTGTTGTTGTTGCTGTTTTCTCTGTCAGTGCCAGTGTTGTTGAAGTTGTTGCTTTTTCTGTGTCAGTGCCAGTGTTGTTGTAGTTGTTGCTGTTTTCTGTGTCAGTGCCAGTGTTGTTGTAGTTGTTGCTGTTTTCTCTGTCAGTGCCAGTGTTGTTGTAGTTGTTGCTGTTTTCTCTGCCAGTGCCAGTGTTGTTGTAGTTGTTGCTGTTTTCTGTGTCAGTGCCAGTGTTGTTGCTGTTGTTGCTGTTTTCTCTGTCAGTGCCAGTGTTGTTGTAGTTGTTGCTGTTTTCTCTGTCAGTGCCAGTGTTGTTGTAGTTGTTGTTGTTTTCTGTGTCAGTGCCAGTGTTGTTGTAGTTGTTGCTGTTTTCTCTGTCAGTGCCAGTGTTGTTGTTGTTGTTGCTGCTTTCTCTGTCAGTGCCAGTGTTGTAGTTGTTGCTGTTTTCTCTGTCAGTACCAGTGTTGTTGTTGCTGTTTTCTGTGTCAGTGCCAGTGTTGTTGTTGTTGCTGTTTTCTCTGTCAGTGCCAGTGTTGTTGCTGTTGCTATTTTCACTGTCAGTGCCAGTGTTGTTGCTGTTGCTATTTTCACTGTCAGTGCCAGTGTTGTTGTTGTTGCTGTTTTCTGTGTCAGTGCCAGAGTTGTTGTTACTGTTGCTGTTTTCTGTGTCAGTTCCAGTGTTGCTGTTGCTGTTTTCTGTGCCAGTGCCAGTGTTATTGTTGCTGTTGTTGCTGTTTTCTGTGTCAGTGCCACGGTTGTTGCTGTTGTTGCTGTTTTCTGTGTCAGTGCCAGTGTTGTTGTAGTTGTTGCTGTTTTCTGTGTCAGTGCCAGTGTTGTTGTAGTTGTTGCTGTTTTCTGTGTCAGTGCCAGTGTTGTTGCTGTTTTCTCTGTCAGTGCCAGTGTTGTAGTTGTTGCTGCATTCTCTGTCAGTGCCAGTGTTGTTGTAGTTGTTTCTGTTTTCTGTACCAGTGACAGTGTTGTTATTGTTGCTGTTTTCTCTGTCAGTGCCAGTGTTGTTGTAGTTGTTGCTGTTTTCTGTGTCAGTGCCACTGTTGTTGTTGCTGTTTTCTGTGCCAGTGCCAGTGTTGTTGTTGTTGCTGTTGTTGCTGTTTTCTGTGTCAGTGCCAGTGTTGTTGCTGTTGCTGTTTTCTCTGTCAGTGCCAGTGTTGTTGTAGTTGTTGCTGTTTTCTCTGTCAGTGCCAGTGTTGTTGCTGTTTTCTGTGTCAGTGCCAGTGTTGTTGTAGTTGTTGCTGTTTTCTCTGTCAGTGCCAGTGTTGTTGTAGTTGTTGCTGTTTTCTCTGTCAGTGCCAGTGTTGTTGTAGTTGTTGCTGTTTTCTGTGTCAGTGCCAGTGTTGTTGTTGTTGCTGTTTTCTCTGTCAGTGCCAGTGTTGTTGAAGTTGTTGCTGTTTTCTGTGTCAGTGCCAGTGTTGTTGTAGTTGTTGCTGTTTTCTGTGTCAGTGCCAGTGTTGTTGTAGTTGTTGCTGTTTTCTGTGTCAGTGCCGGTGTTGTTGTTGTTGCTGTTTTCTCTGTCAGTGCCAGTGTTGTTGTTGTTGCTGTCTTCTCTATCAGTACCAGTGTTGTTGTTGTTGCTGTTTTCTGTGTCAGTGCCAGTGATGTTGTAGTTGTTGCTGTTTTCTGTGTCAGTGCCAGTGTTGTTGTAGTTGTTGCTCTTTTCTGTGTCAGTGCCAGTGTTGTTGTAGTTGTTTCTGTTTTCTGTATCAGTACCAGTGTTGTTGTTGCTGTTTTCTCTGTCAGTGCCAGTGTTGTTGTAGTTGTTGCTGTTTTCTGTGTCAGTGCCACTGTTGTTGTTGCTGTTTTCTGTGTCAGTGCCAGTGTTGTTGTTGTTGCTGTTTTCTCTGTCAGTGCCAGTGTTGTTGTTGCTGTTTACTCTGTCAGTGCCAGTGTTGTTGTTGTTGCTGTTTTCTGTGTCAGTGCCAGTGTTGTTGTTGCTGTTGTTGCTGTTTTCTGTGTCAGTGCCAGTGTTGTTGTTGCTGTTGTTGCTGTTTTCTGTGTCAGTGCCAGTGTTGTTGTAGTTGTTGCTGTTTTCTCTGTCAGTGCCAGTGTTGTTGTAGTTGTTGCTGTTTTCTGTGTCAGTGCCAGTGTTGTTGTTGTTGCTGATTTCTCTGTCAGTGCCAGTGTTGTTGTAGTTGTTGCTGTTTTCTCTGTCAGTGCCAGTGTTGTTGCTGTTTTCTGTGTCAGTGCCAGTGTTGTTGTAGTTGTTGCTGTTTTCTGTGTCAGTGCCAGTGTTGTTGTAGTTGTTTCTGTTTTCTCTGTGAGTGCCAGTGTTGTTGTAGTTGTTGCTGTTTTCTCTGTCAGTGCCAGTGTTGTTGTAGTTGTTGCTGTTTTCTGTGTCAGTGCCAGTGTTGTTGTTGTTGCTGTTTTCTCTGTCAGTGCCAGTGTTGTTGTAGTTGTTGCTGTTTTCTGTGTCAGTGCCAGTGTTGTTGTAGTTGTTGCTGTTTTCTCTGTCAGTGCCAGTGTTGTTGTTGTTGCTGTTTTCTCAGTCAGTGCCAGTGTTGTTGTAGTTGTTGCTGTTTTCTCTGTCAGTGCCAGTTTTGTTGTAGTTGTTGTTGTTTTCTGTGTCAGTGCCATTGTTGTTGTAGTTGTTGCTGTTTTCTCTGTCAGTGCCAGTGTTGTTGTTGTTGTTGTGTTTTCTCTGTCAGTGCCAGTGTTGTAGTTGTTGCTGTTTTCTCTGTCAGTGCCAGTGTTGTTGTTGTTGTTGCTGTTGCTGTTTTCTGTGTCAGTGCCAGTGTTGTTGTTATTGCTGTTTTCTGTGTCAGTGCCAGTGTTGTTGTAGTTGTTGCTGTTTTCTCTGTCAGTGCCAGTGTTGTTGTTGTTGCTGTTTTCTCTGTCAGTGCCAGTGTTGTAGTTGTTGCTGTTTTCTCTGTCAGTGCCAGTGTTGTTGTAATTGTTGCTGTTTTCTGTGTCAGTGCCAGTGTTGTTGTTGTTGCTGTTTTCTGTGTCAGTGCCAGTGTTGTTGTTGTTGCTGTTTTCTGTGTCAGTGCCAGTGTTGTTGTTGTTGTTGCTGTTTTCTGTGTCAGTGCCAGTGTTGTTGTAGTTGTTGCTGTTTTCTGTGTCAGTGCCAGTGTTGTTGTAGTTGTTGCTGTTTTCTCTGTCAGTGCCAGTGTTGTTGTAGTTGTTGCTGTTTTCTCTGTCAGTGCCAGTGTTGTTGTTGTTGCTGTTTTCTCTGTCAGTGCCAGTGTTGTTGTTGTTGCTGTTTTCTCTGTCAGTGCCAGTGTTGTTGAAGTTGTTGCTGTTTTCTGTGTCAGTGCCAGTGTTGTTGTAGTTGTTGCTGTTTTCTGTGTCAGTGCCAGTGTTGTTGTAGTTGTTGCTGTTTTCTCTGTCAGTGCCAGTGTTGTTGTAGTTGTTGCTGTTTTCTCTGCCAGTGCCAGTGTTGTTGTAGTTGTTGCTGTTTTCTGTGTCAGTGCCAGTGTTGTTGCTGTTGTTGCTGTTTTCTCTGTCAGTGCCAGTGTTGTTGTAGTTGTTGCTGTTTTCTCTGTCAGTGCCAGTGTTGTTGTAGTTGTTGTTGTTTTCTGTGTCAGTGCCAGTGTTGTTGTAGTTGTTGCTGTTTTCTCTGTCAGTGCCAGTGTTGTTGTTGTTGTTGCTGCTTTCTCTGTCAGTGCCAGTGTTGTAGTTGTTGCTGTTTTCTCTGTCAGTACCAGTGTTGTTGTTGTTGCTGTTTTCTGTGTCAGTGCCAGTGTTGTTGTTGTTGCTGTTTTCTCTGTCAGTGCCAGTGTTGTTGCTGTTGCTATTTTCACTGTCAGTGCCAGTGTTGTTGCTGTTGCTATTTTCACTGTCAGTGCCAGTGTTGTTGTTGTTGCTGTTTTCTGTGTCAGTGCCAGAGTTGCTGTTACTGTTGCTGTTTTCTGTGTAAGTTCCAGTGTTGCTGTTGCTGTTTTCTGTGCCAGTGCCAGTGTTATTGTTGCTGTTGTTGCTGTTTTCTGTGTCAGTGCCACGGTTGTTGCTGTTGTTGCTTTTTTCTGTGTCAGTGCCAGTGTTGTTGTAGTTGTTGCTGTTTTCTGTGTCAGTGCCAGTGTTGTTGTAGTTGTTGCTGTTTTCTGTGTCAGTGCCAGTGTTGTTGTAGTTGTTGCTGTTTTCTCTGTCAGTGCCAGTATTGTTGTAGTTGTTGCTGTTTTCTCTGTCAGTGCCAGTGTTGTTGTAGTTGTTGCTGTTTTCTGTGTCAGTGCCAGTGTTGTTGCTGTTTTCTCTGTCAGTGCCAGTGTTGTTGTAGTTGTTGCTGCATTCTCTGTCAGTGCCAGTGTTGTTGTAGTTGTTTCTGTTTTCTGTACCAGTGACAGTGTTGTTGTTGTTGCTGTTTTCTCTGTCAGTGCCAGTGTTGTTGTAGTTGTTGCTGTTTTCTGTGTCAGTGCCACTGTTGTTGTTGCTGTTTTCTGTGCCAGTGCCAGTGTTGTTGTTGTTGCTGTTGTTGCTGTTTTCTGTGTCAGTGCCAGTGTTGTCGCTGTTGCTGTTTTCTCTGTCAGTGCCAGTGTTGTTGTAGTTGTTGCTGTTTTCTCTGTCAGTGCCAGTGTTGTTGCTGTTTTCTGTGTCAGTGCCAGTGTTGTTGTAGTTGTTGCTGTTTTCTCTGTCAGTGCCAGTGTTGTTGTAGTTGTTGCTGTTTTCTCTGTCAGTGCCAGTGTTGTTGTAGTTGTTGCTGTTTTCTGTGTCAGTGCCAGTGTTGTTGTTGTTGCTGTTTTCTCTGTCAGTGCCAGTGTTGTTGAAGTTGTTGCTGTTTTCTGTGTCAGTGCCAGTGTTGTTGTAGTTGTTGCTGTTTTCTGTGTCAGTGCCAGTGTTGTTGTAGTTGTTGCTGTTTTCTGTGTCAGTGCCGGTGTTGTTGTTGTTGCTGTTTTCTCTGTCAGTGCCAGTGTTGTTGTTGTTGCTGTTTTCTCTATCAGTGCCAGTGTTGTTGTTGTTGCTGTTTTCTGTGTCAGTGCCAGTGATGTTGTAGTTGTTGCTGTTTTCTGTGTCAGTGCCAGTGTTGTTGTAGTTGTTGCTGTTTTCTGTGTCAGTGCCAGTGTTGTTGTAGTTGTTGCTGTTTTCTCTGTCAGTGCCAGTATTGTTGTAGTTTCTTGCTGTTTTCTCTGTCAGTGCCAGTGTTGTTGTAGTTGTTGCTGCTTTCTCTGTCAGTGCCAGTGTTGTTGTAGTTGTTTCTGTTTTCTGTATCAGTGCCAGTGTTGTTGTTGTTGCTGTTTTCTCTGTCAGTGTTGTTGTAGTTGTTGCTGTTTTCTGTGTCAGTGCCACTGTTGTTGTTGCTGTTTTCTGTGTCAGTGCCAGTGTTGTTGTTGCTGTTTTCTCTGTCAGTGCCAGTGTTGTTGTTGCTGTTTTCTCTGTCAGTGCCAGTGTTGTTGTTGTTGCTGTTTTCTGTGTCAGTGCCAGTGTTGTTGTTGCTGTTGTTGCTGTTTTCTGTGTCAGTGCCAGTGTTGTTGTTGCTGTTGTTGCTGTTTTCCGTGCCAGTGTTGTTGTAGTTGTTGCTGTTTTTTGTGTCAGTGCCGGTGTTGTTGTTGTTGCTGTTTTCTCTGTCAGTGCCAGTGTTGTTGTTGTTGCTGTTTTCTCTATCAGTGCCAGTGTTGTTGTTGCTGTTTTCTGTGTCAGTGCCAGTGTTGTTGTAGTTGCTGTTTTCTGTGTCAGTGCCAGTGTTGTTGTTGCTGTTGTTGCTGTTTTCTGTGTCAGTGCCAGTGTTGTTGTTGCTGTTGTTGCTGTTTTCTGTGTCAGTGCCAGTGTTGTTGTAGTTGTTGCTGTTTTCTCTGTCAGTGCCAGTGTTGTTGTAGTTGTTGCTGTTTTCTGTGTCAGTGCCAGTGTTGTTGTTGTTGCTGTTTTCTCTGTCAGTGCCAGTGTTGTTGTAGTTGTTGCTGTTTTCTCTGTCAGTGCCAGTGTTGTTGCTGTTTTCTGAGTCAGTGCCAGTGTTGTTGTAGTTGTTGCTGTTTTCTGTGTCAGTGCCAGTGTTGTTGTAGTTGTTGCTGTTTTCTCTGTGAGTGCCAGTGTTGTTGTAGTTGTTGCTGTTTTCTCTGTCAGTGCCAGTGTTGTTGTAGTTGTTGCTGTTTTCTGTGTCAGTGCCAGTGTTGTTGTTGTTGCTGTTTTCTCTGTCAGTGCCAGTGTTGTTGTAGTTGTTGCTGTTTTCTGTGTCAGTGCCAGTGTTGTTGTAGTTGTTGCTGTTTTCTCTGTCAGTGCCAGTGTTGTTGTTGTTGCTGTTTTCTCAGTCAGTGCCAGTGTTGTTGTAGTTGTTGCTGTTTTCTCTGTCAGTGCCAGTTTTGTTGTAGTTGTTGTTGTTTTCTGTGTCAGTGCCAGTGTTGTTGTAGTTGTTGCTGTTTTCTCTGTCAGTGCCAGTGTTGTTGTTGTTGTTGTTGTGTTTTCTCTGTCAGTGCCAGTGTTGTAGTTGTTGCTGTTTTCTCTGTCAGTGCCAGTGTTGTTGTAGTTGTTGCTGTTTTCTGTGTCAGTGCCAGTGTTGTTGCTGTTTTCTCTGTCAGTGCCAGTGTTGTTGTAGTTGTTGCTGCTTTCTCTGTCAGTGCCAGTGTTGTTGTAGTTGTTTCTGTTTTCTGTATCAGTGCCAGTGTTGTTGTTGTTGCTGTTTTCTCTGTCAGTGTTGTTGTAGTTGTTGCTGTTTTCTGTGTCAGTGCCACTGTTGTTGTTGCTGTTTTCTGTGTCAGTGCCAGTGTTGTTGTTGCTGTTTTCTCTGTCAGTGCCAGTGTTGTTGTTGCTGTTTTCTCTGTCAGTGCCAGTGTTGTTGTTGTTGCTGTTTTCTGTGTCAGTGCCAGTGTTGTTGTTGCTGTTGTTGCTGTTTTCTGTGTCAGTGCCAGTGTTGTTGTTGCTGTTGTTGCTGTTTTCCGTGCCAGTGTTGTTGTAGTTGTTGCTGTTTTTTGTGTCAGTGCCGGTGTTGTTGTTGTTGCTGTTTTCTCTGTCAGTGCCAGTGTTGTTGTTGTTGCTGTTTTCTCTATCAGTGCCAGTGTTGTTGTTGCTGTTTTCTGTGTCAGTGCCAGTGTTGTTGTAGTTGCTGTTTTCTGTGTCAGTGCCAGTGTTGTTGTTGCTGTTGTTGCTGTTTTCTGTGTCAGTGCCAGTGTTGTTGTTGCTGTTGTTGCTGTTTTCTGTGTCAGTGCCAGTGTTGTTGTAGTTGTTGCTGTTTTCTCTGTCAGTGCCAGTGTTGTTGTAGTTGTTGCTGTTTTCTGTGTCAGTGCCAGTGTTGTTGTTGTTGCTGTTTTCTCTGTCAGTGCCAGTGTTGTTGTAGTTGTTGCTGTTTTCTCTGTCAGTGCCAGTGTTGTTGCTGTTTTCTGAGTCAGTGCCAGTGTTGTTGTAGTTGTTGCTGTTTTCTGTGTCAGTGCCAGTGTTGTTGTAGTTGTTGCTGTTTTCTCTGTGAGTGCCAGTGTTGTTGTAGTTGTTGCTGTTTTCTCTGTCAGTGCCAGTGTTGTTGTAGTTGTTGCTGTTTTCTGTGTCAGTGCCAGTGTTGTTGTTGTTGCTGTTTTCTCTGTCAGTGCCAGTGTTGTTGTAGTTGTTGCTGTTTTCTGTGTCAGTGCCAGTGTTGTTGTAGTTGTTGCTGTTTTCTCTGTCAGTGCCAGTGTTGTTGTTGTTGCTGTTTTCTCAGTCAGTGCCAGTGTTGTTGTAGTTGTTGCTGTTTTCTCTGTCAGTGCCAGTTTTGTTGTAGTTGTTGTTGTTTTCTGTGTCAGTGCCAGTGTTGTTGTAGTTGTTGCTGTTTTCTCTGTCAGTGCCAGTGTTGTTGTTGTTGTTGTGTTTTCTCTGTCAGTGCCAGTGTTGTAGTTGTTGCTGTTTTCTCTGTCAGTGCCAGTGTTGTTGTTGTTGTTGCTGTTGCTGTTTTCTGTGTCAGTGCCAGTGTTGTTGTTATTGCTGTTTTCTGTGTCAGTGCCAGTGTTGTTGTAGTTGTTGCTGTTTTCTCTGTCAGTGCCAGTGTTGTAGTTGTTGCTGTTTTCTCTGTCAGTGCCAGTGTTGTTGTAATTGTTGCTGTTTTCTGTGTCAGTGCCAGTGTTGTTGTTGTTGCTGTTTTCTGTGTCAGTGCCAGTGTTGTTGTTGTTGCTGTTTTCTGTGTCAGTGCCAGTGTTGTTGTTGTTGTTGCTGTTTTCTGTGTCAGTGCCAGTGTTGTAGTTGTTGCTGTTTTCTGTGTCAGTGCCAGTGTTGTTGTAGTTGTTGCTGTTTTCTCTGTCAGTGCCAGTGTTGTTGTAGTTGTTGCTGTTTTCTCTGTCAGTGCCAGTGTTGTTGTTGTTGCTGTTTTCTCTGTCAGTGCCAGTGTTGTTGTTGTTGCTGTTTTCTCTGTCAGTGCCAGTGTTGTTGAAGTTGTTGCTGTTTTCTGTGTCAGTGCCAGTGTTGTTGTAGTTGTTGCTGTTTTCTGTGTCAGTGCCAGTGTTGTTGTAGTTGTTGCTGTTTTCTCTGTCAGTGCCAGTGTTGTTGTAGTTGTTGCTGTTTTCTCTGCCAGTGCCAGTGTTGTTGTAGTTGTTGCTGTTTTCTGTGTCAGTGCCAGTGTTGTTGCTGTTGTTGCTGTTTTCTCTGTCAGTGCCAGTGTTGTTGTAGTTGTTGCTGTTTTCTCTGTCAGTGCCAGTGTTGTTGTAGTTGTTGTTGTTTTCTGTGTCAGTGCCAGTGTTGTTGTAGTTGTTGCTGTTTTCTCTGTCAGTGCCAGTGTTGTTGTTGTTGTTGCTGCTTTCTCTGTCAGTGCCAGTGTTGTAGTTGTTGCTGTTTTCTCTGTCAGTACCAGTGTTGTTGTTGTTGCTGTTTTCTGTGTCAGTGCCAGTGTTGTTGTTGTTGCTGTTTTCTCTGTCAGTGCCAGTGTTGTTGCTGTTGCTATTTTCACTGTCAGTGCCAGTGTTGTTGCTGTTGCTATTTTCACTGCCAGTGCCAGTGTTGTTGCTGTTGCTGTTTTCTGTGTCAGTGCCAGAGTTGTTGTTACTGTTGCTGTTTTCTGTGTAAGTTCCAGTGTTGCTGTTGCTGTTTTTTGTGCCAGTGCCAGTGTTATTGTTGCTGTTGTTGCTGTTTTCTGTGTCAGTGCCAGTGTTGTTGTTGCTGTTGTTGCTGTTTTCTGTGTCAGTGCCAGTGTTGTTGTTGCTGTTGTTGCTGTTTTCTGTGTCAGTGCCAGTGTTGTTGTAGTTGTTGCTGTTTTCTCTGTCAGTGCCAGTGTTGTTGTAGTTGTTGCTGTTTTCTGTGTCAGTGCCAGTGTTGTTGTTGTTGCTGTTTTCTCTGTCAGTGCCAGTGTTGTTGTAGTTGTTGCTGTTTTCTCTGTCAGTGCCAGTGTTGTTGCTGTTTTCTGAGTCAGTGCCAGTGTTGTTGTAGTTGTTGCTGTTTTCTGTGTCAGTGCCAGTGTTGTTGTAGTTGTTGCTGTTTTCTCTGTGAGTGCCAGTGTTGTTGTAGTTGTTGCTGTTTTCTCTGTCAGTGCCAGTGTTGTTGTAGTTGTTGCTGTTTTCTGTGTCAGTGCCAGTGTTGTTGTTGTTGCTGTTTTCTCTGTCAGTGCCAGTGTTGTTGTAGTTGTTGCTGTTTTCTGTGTCAGTGCCAGTGTTGTTGTAGTTGTTGCTGTTTTCTCTGTCAGTGCCAGTGTTGTTGTTGTTGCTGTTTTCTCAGTCAGTGCCAGTGTTGTTGTAGTTGTTGCTGTTTTCTCTGTCAGTGCCAGTTTTGTTGTAGTTGTTGTTGTTTTCTGTGTCAGTGCCAGTGTTGTTGTAGTTGTTGCTGTTTTCTCTGTCAGTGCCAGTGTTGTTGTTGTTGTTGTGTTTTCTCTGTCAGTGCCAGTGTTGTAGTTGTTGCTGTTTTCTCTGTCAGTGCCAGTGTTGTTGTTGTTGTTGCTGTTGCTGTTTTCTGTGTCAGTGCCAGTGTTGTTGTTATTGCTGTTTTCTGTGTCAGTGCCAGTGTTGTTGTAGTTGTTGCTGTTTTCTCTGTCAGTGCCAGTGTTGTAGTTGTTGCTGTTTTCTCTGTCAGTGCCAGTGTTGTTGTAATTGTTGCTGTTTTCTGTGTCAGTGCCAGTGTTGTTGTTGTTGCTGTTTTCTGTGTCAGTGCCAGTGTTGTTGTTGTTGCTGTTTTCTGTGTCAGTGCCAGTGTTGTTGTTGTTGTTGCTGTTTTCTGTGTCAGTGCCAGTGTTGTAGTTGTTGCTGTTTTCTGTGTCAGTGCCAGTGTTGTTGTAGTTGTTGCTGTTTTCTCTGTCAGTGCCAGTGTTGTTGTAGTTGTTGCTGTTTTCTCTGTCAGTGCCAGTGTTGTTGTTGTTGCTGTTTTCTCTGTCAGTGCCAGTGTTGTTGTTGTTGCTGTTTTCTCTGTCAGTGCCAGTGTTGTTGAAGTTGTTGCTGTTTTCTGTGTCAGTGCCAGTGTTGTTGTAGTTGTTGCTGTTTTCTGTGTCAGTGCCAGTGTTGTTGTAGTTGTTGCTGTTTTCTCTGTCAGTGCCAGTGTTGTTGTAGTTGTTGCTGTTTTCTCTGCCAGTGCCAGTGTTGTTGTAGTTGTTGCTGTTTTCTGTGTCAGTGCCAGTGTTGTTGCTGTTGTTGCTGTTTTCTCTGTCAGTGCCAGTGTTGTTGTAGTTGTTGCTGTTTTCTCTGTCAGTGCCAGTGTTGTTGTAGTTGTTGTTGTTTTCTGTGTCAGTGCCAGTGTTGTTGTAGTTGTTGCTGTTTTCTCTGTCAGTGCCAGTGTTGTTGTTGTTGTTGCTGCTTTCTCTGTCAGTGCCAGTGTTGTAGTTGTTGCTGTTTTCTCTGTCAGTACCAGTGTTGTTGTTGTTGCTGTTTTCTGTGTCAGTGCCAGTGTTGTTGTTGTTGCTGTTTTCTCTGTCAGTGCCAGTGTTGTTGCTGTTGCTATTTTCACTGTCAGTGCCAGTGTTGTTGCTGTTGCTATTTTCACTGCCAGTGCCAGTGTTGTTGCTGTTGCTGTTTTCTGTGTCAGTGCCAGAGTTGTTGTTACTGTTGCTGTTTTCTGTGTAAGTTCCAGTGTTGCTGTTGCTGTTTTTTGTGCCAGTGCCAGTGTTATTGTTGCTGTTGTTGCTGTTTTCTGTGTCAGTGCCACGGTTGTTGCTGTTGTTGCTGTTTTCTGTGTCAGTGCCAGTGTTGTTGTAGTTGTTGCTGTTTTCTGTGTCAGTGCCAGTGTTGTTGTAGTTGTTGCTGTTTTCTGTGTCAGGGCCAGTGTTGTTGTAGTTGTTGCTGTTTTCTCTGTCAGTGCCAGTATTGTTGTAGTTGTTGCTGTTTTCTCTGTCAGTGCCAGTGTTGTTGTAGTTGTTGCTGTTTTCTGTGTCAGTGCCAGTGTTGTTGCTGTTTTCTCTGTCAGTGCCAGTGTTGTTGTAGTTGTTGCTGCATTCTCTGTCAGTGCCAGTGTTGTTGTAGTTGTTTCTGTTTTCTATACCAGTGACAGTGTTGTCGCTGTTGCTGTTTTCTCTGTCAGTGCCAGTGTTGTTGTAGTTGTTGCTGTTTTCTCTGTCAGTGCCAGTGTTGTTGCTGTTTTCTGTGTCAGTGCCAGTGTTGTTGTAGTTGTTGCTGTTTTCTCTGTCAGTGCCAGTGTTGTTGTAGTTGTTGCTGTTTTCTCTGTCAGTGCCAGTGTTGTTGTAGTTGTTGCTGTTTTCTGTGTCAGTGCCAGTGTTGTTGTTGTTGCTGTTTTCTCTGTCAGTGCCAGTGTTGTTGAAGTTGTTGCTGTTTTCTGTGTCAGTGCCAGTGTTGTTGTAGTTGTTGCTGTTTTCTGTGTCAGTGCCAGTGTTGTTGTAGTTGTTGCTGTTTTCTGTGTCAGTGCCGGTGTTGTTGTTGTTGCAGTTTTCTCTGTCAGTGCCAGTGTTGTTGTAGTTGTTGCTGTTTTCTCTGTCAGTGCCAGTGTTGTTGTAGTTGTTGCTGTTTTCTGTGTCAGTGCCAGTGATGTTGTAGTTGTTGCTGTTTTCTGTGTCAGTGCCAGTGTTGTTGTAGTTGTTGCTGTTTTCTGTGTCAGTGCCAGTGTTGTTGTAGTTGTTGCTGTTTTCTCTGTCAGTGCCAGTATTGTTGTAGTTGTTGCTGTTTTCTCTGTCAGTGCCAGTGTTGTTGTAGTTGTTGCTGTTTTCTGTGTCAGTGCCAGTGTTGTTGCTGTTTTCTCTGTCAGTGCCAGTGTTGTTGTAGTTGTTGCTGCTTTCTCTGTCAGTGCCAGTGTTGTTGTAGTTGTTTCTGTTTTCTGTATCAGTGCCAGTGTTGTTGTTGTTGCTGTTTTCTCTGTCAGTGTTGTTGTAGTTGTTGCTGTTTTCTGTGTCAGTGCCACTGTTGTTGTTGCTGTTTTCTGTGTCAGTGCCAGTGTTGTTGTTGCTGTTTTCTCTGTCAGTGCCAGTGTTGTTGTTGCTGTTTTCTCTGTCAGTGCCAGTGTTGTTGTTGTTGCTGTTTTCTGTGTCAGTGCCAGTGTTGTTGTTGCTGTTGTTGCTGTTTTCTGTGTCAGTGCCAGTGTTGTTGTTGCTGTTGTTGCTGTTTTCCGTGCCAGTGTTGTTGTAGTTGTTGCTGTTTTTTGTGTCAGTGCCGGTGTTGTTGTTCTTGCTGTTTTCTCTGTCAGTGCCAGTGTTGTTGTTGTTACTGTTTTCTCTATCAGTGCCAGTGTTGTTGTTGCTGTTTTCTGTGTCAGTGCCAGTGTTGTTGTAGTTGTTGCTGTTTTCTGTGTCAGTGCCAGTGTTGTTGTTGTTGCTGTTTTCTCTGTCAGTGCCAGTTTTGTTGTAGTTGTTGCTGCTTTCTCTGTCAGTGCCAGTGTTGTTGTAGTTGTTTCTGTTTTCTGTATCAGTGCCAGTGTTGTTGTTGTTGCTGTTTTCTCTGTCAGTGCCAGTGTTGTTGTAGTTGTTGCTGTTTTCTGTGTCAGTGCCACTGTTGTTGTTGCTGTTTTCTGTGTCAGTGCCAGTGTTGTTGTTGTTGCTGTTTTCTCTGCCAGTGCCAGTGTTGTTGTTGCTGTTTACTCTGTCAGTGCCAGTGTTGTTGTTGTTGCTGTTTTCTGTGTCAGTGCCAGTGTTGTTGTTGCTGTTGTTGCTGTTTTCTGTGTCAGTGCCAGTGTTGTTGTTGCTGTTGTTGCTGTTTTCTGTGTCAGTGCCAGTGTTGTTGCTGTTGCTGTTTTCTCTGTCAGTGCCAGTGTTGTTGTAGTTGTTGCTGTTTTCTCTGTCAGTGCCAGTGTTGTTGTAGTTGTTGCTGTTTTCTGTGTCAGTGCCAGTGTTGTTGTTGCTGTTTTCTCTGTCAGTGCCAGTGTCGTTGTAGTTGTTGCTGTTTTCTCTGTCAGTGCCAGTGTTGTTGCTGTTTTCTGCGTCAGTGCCAGTGTTGTTGTAGTTGTTGCTGTTTTCTGTGTCAGTGCCAGTGTTGTTGTAGTTGTTGCTGTTTTCTCTGTGAGTGCCAGTGTTGTTGTAGTTGTTGCTGTTTTCTCTGTCAGTGCCAGTGTTGTTGTAGTTGTTGCTGTTTTCTGTGTCAGTGCCAGTGTTGTTGTTGTTGCTGTTTTCTCTGTCAGTGCCAGTGTTGTTGTAGTTGTTGTTCTTTTCTGTGTCAGTGCCAGTGTTGTTGTAGTTGTTGCTGTTTTCTCTGTCAGTGCCAGTGTTGTTGTTGTTGCTGTTTTCTCTGTCAGTGCCAGTGTTGTTGTAGTTGTTGCTGTTTTCTCTGTCAGTGCCAGTTTTGTTGTAGTTGTTGCTGTTTTCTGTGTCAGTGCCAGTGTTGTTGTAGTTGTTGCTGTTTTCTCTGTCAATGCCAGTGTTGTTGTAGTTGTTGCTGTTTTCTGTGTCAGTGCCAGTGTTGTTGTAGTTGTTGCTGTTTTCTGTGTCAGTGCCGGTGTTGTTGTTGTTGCTGTTTTCTCTGTCAGTGCCAGTGTTGTTGTTGTTGCTGTTTTCTCTATCAGTGCCAGTGTTGTTGTTGTTGCTGTTTTCTCTGTCAGTGCCAGTGTTGTTGAAGTTGTTGCTGTTTTCTGTGCCAGTGCCAGTGTTGTTGTTGTTGCTGTTGTTGCTGTTTTCTGTGTCAGTGCCAGTGTTGTTGTAGTTGTTGCTGTTTTCTGTGTCAGTGCCAGTGTTGTTGCTGTTTTCTCTGTCAGTGCCAGTGTTGTTGTAGTTGTTGCTGCTTTCTCTGTCAGTGCCAGTGTTGTTGTAGTTGTTTCTGTTTTCTGTATCAGTGCCAGTGTTGTTGTTGTTGCTGTTTTCTCTGTCAGTGCCAGTGTTGTTGTAGTTGTTGCTGTTTTCTGTGTCAGTGCCACTGTTGTTGTTGCTGTTTTCTGTGTCAGTGCCAGTGTTGTTGTTGCTGTTTTCTCTGTCAGTGCCAGTGTTGTTGTTGCTGTTTTCTCTGTCAGTGCCAGTGTTGTTGTTGTTGCTGTTTTCTGTGTCAGTGCCAGTGTTGTTGTTGCTGTTGTTGCTGTTTTCTGTGTCAGTGCCAGTGTTGTTGTTGCTGTTGTTGCTGTTTTCCGTGCCAGTGTTGTTGTAGTTGTTGCTGTTTTTTGTGTCAGTGCCGGTGTTGTTGTTGTTGCTGTTTTCTCTGTCAGTGCCAGTGTTGTTGTTGTTGCTGTTTTCTCTATCAGTGCCAGTGTTGTTGTTGCTGTTTTCTGTGTCAGTGCCAGTGTTGTTGTAGTTGTTGCTGTTTTCTGTGTCAGTGCCAGTGTTGTTGCTGTTGCTGTTTTCTCTGTCAGTGCCAGTTTTGTTGTAGTTGTTGCTGCTTTCTCTGTCAGTGCCAGTGTTGTTGTAGTTGTTTCTGTTTTCTGTATCAGTGCCAGTGTTGTTGTTGTTGCTGTTTTCTCTGTCAGTGCCAGTGTTGTTGTAGTTGTTGCTGTTTTCTGTGTCAGTGCCACTGTTGTTGTTGCTGTTTTCTGTGTCAGTGCCAGTGTTGTTGTTGTTGCTGTTTTCTCTGTCAGTGCCAGTGTTGTTGTTGCTGTTTACTCTGTCAGTGCCAGTGTTGTTGTGGTTGCTGTTTTCTGTGTCAGTGCCAGTGTTGTTGTTGCTGTTGTTGCTGTTTTCTGTGTCAGTGCCAGTGTTGTTGCTGTTGCTGTTTTCTCTGTCAGTGCCAGTGTTGTTGTAGTTGTTGCTGTTTTCTCTGTCAGTGTCAGTGTTGTTGTAGTTGTTGCTGTTTTCTGTGTCAGTGCCAGTGTTGTTGTTGTTGCTGTTTTCTCTGTCAGTGCCAGTGTCGTTGTAGTTGTTGCTGTTTTCTCTGTCAGTGCCAGTGTTGTTGCTGTTTTCTGCGTCAGTGCCAGTGTTGTTGTAGTTGTTGCTGTTTTCTGTGTCAGTGCCAGTGTTGTTGTTGTTGCTGTTTTCTCTGTCAGTGCCAGTGTTGTTGTAGTTGTTGCTGTTTTCTGTGTCAGTGCCAGTGTTGTTGTAGTTGTTGCTGTTTTCTCTGTCAGTGCCAGTGTTGTTGTTGTTGCTGTTTTCTCTGTCAGTGCCAGTGTTGTTGTAGTTGTTGCTGTTTTCTCTGTCAGTGCCAGTTTTGTTGTAGTTGTTGCTGTTTTCTGTGTCAGTGCCAGTGTTGTTGTAGTTGTTGCTGTTTTCTCTGTCAGTGCCAGTGTTGTTGTTGTTGTTGTGTTTTCTCTGTCAGTGCCAGTGTTGTAGTTGTTGCTGTTTTCTCTGTCAGTGCCAGTGTTGTTGTTGTTATTGCTGTTGCTGTTTTCTGTGTCAGTTCCAGTGTTGTTGTTGTTGCTGTTTTCTGTGTCAGTGCCAGTGTTGTTGTAGTTGTTGCTGTTTTCTCTGTCAGTGCCAGTGTTGTTGTTGTTGCTGTTTTCTCTGTCAGTGCCAGTGTTGTAGTTGTTGCTGTTTTCTCTGTCAGTGCCAGTGTTGTTGTACTTGTTGCTGTTTTCTGTGTCAGTGCCAGTGTTGTTGTTGTTGCTGTTTTCTGTGTCAGTGCCAGTGTTGTTGTTGTTGTTGCTGTTTTCTGTGTCAGTGCCAGTGTTGTTGTAGTTGTTGCTGTTTTCTGTGTCAGTGCCAGTGTTGTTGTAGTTGTTGCTGTTTTCTCTGTCAGTGCCAGTGTTGTTGTAGTTGTTGCTGTTTTCTCTGTCAGTGCCAGTGTTGTTGTAGTTGTTGCTGTTTTCTGTGTCAGTGCCAGTGTTGTTGTTGTTGCTGTTTTCTCTGTCAGTGCCAGTGTTGTTGAAGTTGTTGCTGTTTTCTGTGTCAGTGCCAGTGTTGTTGTAGTTGTTGCTGTTTTCTGTGTCAGTGCCAGTGTTGTTGTAGTTGTTGCTGTTTTCTCTGTCAGTGCCAGTGTTGTTGTAGTTGTTGCTGTTTTCTCTGCCAGTGCCAGTGTTGTTGTAGTTGTTGCTGTTTTCTGTGTCAGTGCCAGTGTTGTTGCTGTTGTTGCTGTTTTCTCTGTCAGTGCCAGTGTTGTTGTAGTTGTTGCTGTTTTCTCTGTCAGTGCCAGTGTTGTTGTAGTTGTTGTTGTTTTCTGTGTCAGTGCCAGTGTTGTTGTAGTTGTTGCTGTTTTCTCTGTCAGTGCCAGTGTTGTTGTTGTTGTTGCTGCTTTCTCTGTCAGTGCCAGTGTTATAGTTGTTGCTGTTTTCTCTGTCAGTACCAGTGTTGTTGTTGTTGCTGTTTTCTGTGTCAGTGCCAGTGTTGTTGTTGTTGCTGTTTTCTCTGTCAGTGCCAGTGTTGTTGCTGTTGCTATTTTCACTGTCAGTGCCAGTGTTGTTGCTGTTGCTATTTTCACTGTCAGTGCCAGTGTTGTTGCTGTTGCTATTTTCACTGTCAGTGCCAGTGTTGTTGTTGTTGCTGTTTTCTGTGTCAGTGCCAGAGTTGTTGTTACTGTTGCTGTTTTCTGTGTCAGTTCCAGTGTTGCTGTTGCTGTTTTCTGTGCCAGTGCCAGTGTTATTGTTGCTGTTGTTGCTGTTTTCTGTGTCAGTGCCACGGTTGTTGCTGTTGTTGCTGTTTTCTGTGTCAGTGCCAGTGTTGTTGCTGTTGTTGCTGTTTTCTGTGTCAGTGCCAGTGTTGTTGTTGCTGTTGTTGCTGTTTTCCGTGCCAGTGTTGTTGTAGTTGTTGCTGTTTTCTGTGTCAGTGCCGGTGTTGTTGTTGTTGCTGTTTTCTCTGTCAGTGCCAGTGTTGTTGTTGTTGCTGTTTACTCTATCAGTGCCAGTGTTGTTGTTGTTGCTGTTTTCTGTGTCAGTGCCAGTGTTGTTGTAGTTGTTGCTGTTTTCTGTGTCAGTGCCAGTGTTGTTGTAGTTGTTGCTGTTTTCTGTGTCAGTGCCAGTGTTGTTGTAGTTGTTGCTGTTTTCTCTGTCAGTGTCAGTATTGTTGTAGTTGTTGCTGTTTTCTCTGTCAGTGCCAGTGTTGTTGTAGTTGTTGCTGTTTTCTGTGTCAGTGCCAGTGTTGTTGCTGTTTTCTCTGTCAGTGCCAGTGTTGTTGTAGTTGTTGCTGCTTTCTCTGTCAGTGCCAGTGTTGTTGTAGTTGTTTCTGTTTTCTGTATCAGTGACAGTGTTGTTGTTGTTGCTGTTTTCTCTGTCAGTGCCAGTGTTGTTGTAGTTGTTGCTGTTTTCTGTGTCAGTGCCACTGTTGTTGTTGCTGTTTTCTGTGTCAGTGCCAGTGTTGTTGTTGTTGCTGTTGTTGCTGTTTTCTGTGTCAGTGCCAGTGTTGTTGCTGTTGCTGTTTTCTCTGTCAGTGCCAGTGTTGTTGTAGTTGTTGCTGTTTTCTCTGTCAGTGCCAGTGTTGTTGTAGTTGTTGCTGTTTTCTGTGTCAGTGCCAGTGTTGTTGTAGTTGTTGCTGTTTTCTCTGTCAGTGCCAGTGTTGTTGTAGTTGTTGCTGTTTTCTCTGTCAGTGCCAGTGTTGTTGTAGTTGTTGCTGTTTTCTGTGTCAGTGCCAGTGTTGTTGTTGTTGCTGTTTTCTCTGTCAGTGCCAGTGTTGTTGAAGTTGTTGCTGTTTTCTGTGTCAGTGCCAGTGTTGTTGTAGTTGTTGCTGTTTTCTGTGTCAGTGCCAGTGTTGTTGTAGTTGTTGCTGTTTTCTCTGTCAGTGCCAGTGTTGTTGTTGTTGTTGCTGCTTTCTCTGTCAGTGCCAGTGTTGTAGTTGTTGCTGTTTTCTCTGTCAGTACCAGTGTTGTTGTTGCTGTTTTCTCTGTCAGTGCCAGTGTTGTTGTTGCTGTTTTCTCTGTCAGTGCCAGTGTTGTTGTTGCTGTTTTCTCTGTCAGTGCCAGTGTTGTTGTTGTTGCTGTTTTCTGTGTCAGTGCCGGTGTTGTTGTTGCTGTTGTTGCTGTTTTCTGTGTCAGTGCCAGTGTTGTTGTTGCTGTTGTTGCTGTTTTCCGTGCCAGTGTTGTTGTAGTTGTTGCTGTTTTTTGTGTCAGTGCCGGTGTTGTTGTTGTTGCTGTTTTCTCTGTCAGTGCCAGTGTTGTTGTTGTTGCTGTTTTCTCTATCAGTGCCAGTGTTGTTGTTGCTGTTTTCTGTGTCAGTGCCAGTGTTGTTGTAGTTGTTGCTGTTTTCTGTGTCAGTGCCAGTGTTGTTGCTGTTGCTGTTTTCTCTGTCAGTGCCAGTTTTGTTGTAGTTGTTGCTGCTTTCTCTGTCAGTGCCAGTGTTGTTGTAGTTGTTTCTGTTTTCTGTATCAGTGCCAGTGTTGTTGTTGTTGCTGTTTTCTCTGTCAGTGCCAGTGTTGTTGTAGTTGTTGCTGTTTTCTGTGTCAGTGCCACTGTTGTTGTTGCTGTTTTCTGTGTCAGTGCCAGTGTTGTTGTTGTTGCTGTTTTCTCTGTCAGTGCCAGTGTTGTTGTTGCTGTTTACTCTGTCAGTGCCAGTGTTGTTGTTGTTGCTGTTTTCTGTGTCAGTGCCAGTGTTGTTGTTGTTGCTGTTTTCTGTGTCAGTGCCAGTGTTGTTGTAGTTGTTGCTGTTTTCTCTGTCAGTGCCAGTGTTGTTGTTGTTGCTGTTTTATCTGTCAGTGCCAGTGTTGTTGTACTTGTTGCTGTTTTCTGTGTCAGTGCCAGTGTTGTTGTAGTTGTTGCTGTTTTCTGTGTCAGTGCCAGTGTTGTTGTTGTTGCTGTTTTCTCTGTCAGTGCCAGTGTTGTTGAAGTTGTTGCTGTTTTCTGTGTCAGTGCCAGTGTTGTTGTAGTTGTTGCTGTTTTCTGTGTCAGTGCCAGTGTTGTTGTAGTTGTTGCTGTTTTCTCTGTCAGTGCCAGTGTTGTTGTAGTTGTTGCTGTTTTCTCTGCCAGTGCCAGTGTTGTTGTAGTTGTTGCTGTTTTCTGTGTCAGTGCCAGTGTTGTTGCTGTTGTTGCTGTTTTCTCTGTCAGTGCCAGTGTTGTTGTAGTTGTTGCTGTTTTCTCTGTCAGTGCCAGTGTTGTTGTAGTTGTTGTTGTTTTCTGTGTCAGTGCCAGTGTTGTTGTAGTTGTTGCTGTTTTCTCTGTCAGTGCCAGTGTTGTTGTTGTTGTTGCTGCTTTCTCTGTCAGTGCCAGTGTTGTAGTTGTTGTTGTTTTCTCTGTCAGTACCAGTGTTGTTGTTGTTGCTGTTTTCTGTGTCAGTGCCAGTGTTGTTGTTGTTGCTGTTTTCTCTGTCAGTGCCAGTGTTGTTGCTGTTGCTATTTTCACTGTCAGTGCCAGTGTTGTTGCTGTTGCTATTTTCACTGTCAGTGCCAGTGTTGTTGTTGTTGCTGTTTTCTGTGTCAGTGCCAGAGTTGTTGTTACTGTCGCTGTTTTCTGTGTCAGTTCCAGTGTTGCTGTTGCTGTTTTCTGTGCCAGTGCCAGTGTTATTGTTGCTGTTGTTGCTGTTTTCTGTGTCAGTGCCACGGTTGTTGCTGTTGTTGCTGTTTTCTGTGTCAGTGCCAGTGTTGTTGCTGTTGCTGTTTTCTCTGTCAGTGCCAGTGTTGTTGTAGTTGTTGCTGTTTTCTGTGTCAGTGCCAGTGTTGTTGTAGTTGTTGCTGTTTTCTGTGTCAGTGCCGGTGTTGTTGTTGTTGCTGTTTTCTCTGTCAGTGCCAGTGTTGTTGTTGTTGCTGTTTACTCTATCAGTGCCAGTGTTGTTGTTGCTGTTTTCTGTGTCAGTGCCAGTGTTGTTGTAGTTGTTGCTGTTTTCTGTGTCAGTGCCAGTGTTGTTGTAGTTGTTGCTGTTTTCTGTGTCAGTGCCAGTGTTGTTGTAGTTGTTGCTGTTTTCTCTGTCAGTGTCAGTATTGTTGTAGTTGTTGCTGTTTTCTCTGTCAGTGCCAGTGTTGTTGTAGTTGTTGCTGTTTTCTGTGTCAGTGCCAGTGTTGTTGCTGTTTTCTCTGTCAGTGCCAGTGTTGTTGTAGTTGTTGCTGCTTTCTCTGTCAGTGCCAGTGTTGTTGTAGTTGTTTCTGTTTTCTGTAGCAGTGACAGTGTTGTTGTTGTTGCTGTTTTCTCTGTCAGTGCCAGTGTTGTTGTAGTTGTTGCTGTTTTCTGTGTCAGTGCCACTGTTGTTGTTGCTGTTTTCTGTGTCAGTGCCAGTGTTGTTGTTGTTGCTGTTGTTGCTGTTTTCTGTGTCAGTGCCAGTGTTGTTGCTGTTGCTGTTTTCTCTGTCAGTGCCAGTGTTGTTGTAGTTGTTGCTGTTTTCTCTGTCAGTGCCAGTGTTGTTGTAGTTGTTGCTGTTTTCTGTGTCAGTGCCAGTGTTGTTGTAGTTGTTGCTGTTTTCTCTGTCAGTGCCAGTGTTGTTGTAGTTGTTGCTGTTTTCTCTGTCAGTGCCAGTGTTGTTGTAGTTGTTGCTGTTTTCTGTGTCAGTGCCAGTGTTGTTGTTGTTGCTGTTTTCTCTGTCAGTGCCAGTGTTGTTGAAGTTGTTGCTGTTTTCTGTGTCAGTGCCAGTGTTGTTGTAGTTGTTGCTGTTTTCTGTGTCAGTGCCAGTGTTGTTGTAGTTGTTGCTGTTTTCTCTGTCAGTGCCAGTGTTGTTGTTGTTGTTGTTGCTTTCTCTGTCAGTGCCAGTGTTGTAGTTGTTGCTGTTTTCTCTGTCAGTACCAGTGTTGTTGTTGTTGCTGTTTTCTGTGTCAGTGCCAGTGTTGTTGTTGTTTCTGTTTTCTCTGTCAGTGCCAGTGTTGTTGCTGTTGCTATTTTCACTGTCAGTGCCAGTGTTGTTGCTGTTGCTATTTTCATTGTCAGTGCCAGTGTTGTTGTTGCTGTTTTCTGTGTCAGTGCCAGAGTTGTTGTTACTGTTGCTGTTTTCTGTGTCAGTTGCAGTGTTGCTGTTGCTGTTTTCTGTGCCAGTGCCAGTGTTATTGTTGCTGTTGATGCTGTTTTCTGTGTCAGTGCCACGGTTGTTGCTGTTGTTGCTGTTTTCTGTGTCAGTGCCAGTGTTGTTGCTGTTGTTGCTGTTTTCTGTGTCAGTGCCAGTGTTGTTGTTGCTGTTGTTGCTGTTTTCCGTGCCAGTGTTGTTGTAGTTGTTGCTGTTTTCTGTGTCAGTGCCGGTGTTGTTGTTGTTGCTGTTTTCTCTGTCAGTGCCAGTGTTGTTGTTGTTGCTGTTTTCTCTGTCAGTGCCAGTGTTGTTGTAGTTGTTGCTGCTTTCTCTGTCAGTGCCAGTGTTGTTGTAGTTGTTTCTGTTTTCTGTATCAGTGCCAGTGTTGTTGTTGTTGCTGTTTTCTGTGTCAGTGCCACTGTTGTTGTTGCTGTTTTCTGTGTCAGTGCCAGTGTTGTTGTTGCTGTTTTCTCTGTCAGTGGCAGTGTTGTTGTTGTTGTTTTCTCTGTCAGTGCCAGTGTTGTTGTTGTTGCTGTTTTCTGTGTCAGTGCCAGTGTTGTTGTTGCTGTTGTTGCTGTTTTCTGTGTCAGTGCCAGTGTTGTTGTTGCTGTTGTTGCTGTTTTCTGTGTCAGTGCCAGTGTTGTTGCTGTTGCTGTTTTCTCTGTCAGTGCCAGTGTTGTTGTAGTTGTTGCTGTTTTCTCTGTCAGTGCCAGTGTTGTTGTAGTTGTTGCTGTTTTCTGTGTCAGTGCCAGTGTTGTTGTTGTTGCTGTTTTCTCTGTCAGTGCCAGTGTTGTTGTAGTTGTTGCTGTTTTCTGTGTCAGTGCCACTGTTGTTGTTGCTGTTTTCTGTGTCAGTGCCAGTGTTGTTGTTGTTGCTGTTTTCTCTGTCAGTGCCAATGTTGTTGTTGCTGTTTTCTCTGTCAGTGCCAGTGTTGTTGTTGCTGTTTTCTCTGTCAGTGCCAATGTTGTTGTAGTTGTTGCTGTTTTCTGTGTCAGTGCCGGTGTTGTTGTTGTTGCTGTTTTCTCTGTCAGTGCCAGTGTTGTTGTTGTTGCTGTTTTCTCTGTCAGTGCCAGTGTTGTTGTTGTTGCTGTTTTCTGTGTCAGTGCCAGTGTTGTTGTAGTTGTTGCTGTTTTCTGTGTCAGTGCCAGTGTTGTTGTAGTTGTTGCTGTTTTCTGTGTCAGTGCCAGTGTTGTTGTAGTTGTTGCTGTTTTCTCTGTGAGTGCCAGTGTTGTTGTAGTTGTTGCTGTTTTCTCTGTCAGTGCCAGTGTTGTTGTAGTTGTTGCTGTTTTCTATGTCAGTGCCAGTGTTGTTGTTGTTGCTGTTTTCTCTGTCAGTGCCAGTGTTGTTGTAGTTGTTGCTGTTTTCTGTGTCAGTGCCAGTGTTGTTGTAGTTGTTGCTGTTTTCTCTGTCAGTGCCAGTGTTGTTGTAGTTGTTGCTGTTTTCTGTGTCAGTGACAGTGTTGTTGTTGTTGCTGTTTTCTGTGTCAGTGCCAGTGTTGTTGTTGTTGCTGTTTTCTCTGTCAGTGCCAGTGTTGTTGTTGTTGCTGTTTTCTCTGTCAGTGCCAGTGTTGTTGTTGTCGCTGTTTTCTGTGTCAGTGCCAGTGTTGTTGTAGTTGTTGCTGTTTTCTGTGTCAGTGCCAGTTTGTTGTAGTTGTTGCTGTTTTCTGTGTCAGTGCCAGTGTTGTTGTAGTTGTTGCTGTTTTCTCTGTCAGTGCCAGTGTTGTTGTAGTTGTTGCTGTTTTCTCTGTGAGTGCCAGTGTTGTTGTAGTTGTTGCTGTTTTCTCTGTCAGTGCCAGTGTTGTTGTAGTTGTTGCTGTTTTCTGTGTCAGTGCCAGTGTTGTTGTTGTTGCTGTTTTCTGTGTCAGTGCCAGTGTTGTTGTAGTTGTTGTTGTTTTCTGTGTCAGTGCCAGTGTTGTTGTAGTTGTTGCTGTTTTCTCTGTCAGTGCCAGTGTTGTTGTAGTTGTTGCTGTTTTCTCTGTCAGTGCCAGTGTTGTTGTAGTTGTTGCTGTTTTCTGTGTCAGTGCCAGTGTTGTTGTTGTTGCTGTTTTCTCTGTCAGTGCCAGTGTTGTTGTAGTTGTTGTTCTTTTCTGTGTCAGTGCCAGTGTTGTTGTAGTTGTTGCTGTTTTCTCTGTCAGTGCCAGTGTTGTTGTTGTTGCTGTTTTCTCTGTCAGTGCCAGTGTTGTTGTAGTTGTTGCTGTTTTCTCTGTCAGTGCCAGTTTTGTTGTAGTTGTTGCTGTTTTCTGTGTCAGTGCCAGTGTTGTTGTAGTTGTTGCTGTTTTCTCTGTCAATGCCAGTGTTGTTGTAGTTGTTGCTGTTTTCTGTGTCAGTGCCAGTGTTGTTGTAGTTGTTGCTGTTTTCTGTGTCAGTGCCGGTGTTGTTGTTGTTGCTGTTTTCTCTGTCAGTGCCAGTGTTGTTGTTGTTGCTGTTTTCTCTATCAGTGCCAGTGTTGTTGTTGTTGCTGTTTTCTCTGTCAGTGCCAGTGTTGTTGAAGTTGTTGCTGTTTTCTGTGCCAGTGCCAGTGTTGTTGTTGTTGCTGTTGTTGCTGTTTTCTGTGTCAGTGCCAGTGTTGTTGTAGTTGTTGCTGTTTTCTGTGGCAGTGCCAGTGTTGTTGCTGTTTTCTCTGTCAGTGCCAGTGTTGTTGTAGTTGTTGCTGCTTTCTCTGTCAGTGCCAGTGTTGTTGTAGTTGTTTCTGTTTTCTGTATCAGTGCCAGTGTTGTTGTTGTTGCTGTTTTCTCTGTCAGTGCCAGTGTTGTTGTAGTTGTTGCTGTTTTCTGTGTCAGTGCCACTGTTGTTGTTGCTGTTTTCTGTGTCAGTGCCAGTGTTGTTGTTGCAGTTTTCTCTGTCAGTGCCAGTGTTGTTGTTGCTGTTTTCTCTGTCAGTGCCAGTGTTGTTGTTGTTGCTGTTTTCTGTGTCAGTGCCAGTGTTGTTGTTGCTGTTGTTGCTGTTTTCTGTGTCAGTGCCAGTGTTGTTGTTGCTGTTGTTGCTGTTTTCCGTGCCAGTGTTGTTGTAGTTGTTGCTGTTTTTTGTGTCAGTGCCGGTGTTGTTGTTGTTGCTGTTTTCTCTGTCAGTGCCAGTGTTGTTGTTGTTGCTGTTTTCTCTATCAGTGCCAGTGTTGTTGTTGCTGTTTTCTCTGTCAGTGCCAGTGTTGTTGTAGTTGTTGCTGTTTTCTGTGTCAGTGCCAGTGTTGTTGCTGTTGCTGTTTTCTCTGTCAGTGCCAGTTTTGTTGTAGTTGTTGCTGCTTTCTCTGTCAGTGCCAGTGTTGTTGTAGTTGTTTCTGTTTTCTGTATCAGTGCCAGTGTTGTTGTTGTTGCTGTTTTCTCTGTCAGTGCCAGTGTTGTTGTAGTTGTTGCTGTTTTCTGTGTCAGTGCCACTGTTGTTGTTGCTGTTTTCTGTGTCAGTGCCAGTGTTGTTGTTGTTGCTGTTTTCTCTGTCAGTGCCAGTGTTGTTGTTGCTGTTTACTCTGTCAGTGCCAGTGTTGTTGTGGTTGCTGTTTTCTGTGTCAGTGCCAGTGTTGTTGTTGCTGTTGTTGCTGTTTTCTGTGTCAGTGCCAGTGTTGTTGCTGTTGCTGTTTTCTCTGTCAGTGCCAGTGTTGTTGTAGTTGTTGCTGTTTTCTCTGTCAGTGTCAGTGTTGTTGTAGTTGTTGCTGTTTTCTGTGTCAGTGCCAGTGTTGTTGTTGTTGCTGTTTTCTCTGTCAGTGCCAGTGTCGTTGTAGTTGTTGCTGTTTTCTCTGTCAGTGCCAGTGTTGTTGCTGTTTTCTGCGTCAGTGCCAGTGTTGTTGTAGTTGTTGCTGTTTTCTGTGTCAGTGCCAGTGTTGTTGTTGTTGCTGTTTTCTCTGTCAGTGCCAGTGTTGTTGTAGTTGTTGCTGTTTTCTGTGTCAGTGCCAGTGTTGTTGTAGTTGTTGCTGTTTTCTCTGTCAGTGCCAGTGTTGTTGTTGTTGCTGTTTTCTCTGTCAGTGCCAGTGTTGTTGTAGTTGTTGCTGTTTTCTCTGTCAGTGCCAGTTTTGTTGTAGTTGTTGCTGTTTTCTGTGTCAGTGCCAGTGTTGTTGTAGTTGTTGCTGTTTTCTCTGTCAGTGCCAGTGTTGTTGTTGTTGTTGTGTTTTCTCTGTCAGTGCCAGTGTTGTAGTTGTTGCTGTTTTCTCTGTCAGTGCCAGTGTTGTTGTTGTTATTGCTGTTGCTGTTTTCTGTGTCAGTTCCAGTGTTGTTGTTGTTGCTGTTTTCTGTGTCAGTGCCAGTGTTGTTGTAGTTGTTGCTGTTTTCTCTGTCAGTGCCAGTGTTGTTGTTGTTGCTGTTTTCTCTGTCAGTGCCAGTGTTGTAGTTGTTGCTGTTTTCTCTGTCAGTGCCAGTGTTGTTGTACTTGTTGCTGTTTTCTGTGTCAGTGCCAGTGTTGTTGTTGTTGCTGTTTTCTGTGTCAGTGCCAGTGTTGTTGTTGTTGTTGCTGTTTTCTGTGTCAGTGCCAGTGTTGTTGTAGTTGTTGCTGTTTTCTGTGTCAGTGCCAGTGTTGTTGTAGTTGTTGCTGTTTTCTCTGTCAGTGCCAGTGTTGTTGTAGTTGTTGCTGTTTTCTCTGTCAGTGCCAGTGTTGTTGTAGTTGTTGCTGTTTTCTGTGTCAGTGCCAGTGTTGTTGTTGTTGCTGTTTTCTCTGTCAGTGCCAGTGTTGTTGAAGTTGTTGCTGTTTTCTGTGTCAGTGCCAGTGTTGTTGTAGTTGTTGCTGTTTTCTGTGTCAGTGCCAGTGTTGTTGTAGTTGTTGCTGTTTTCTCTGTCAGTGCCAGTGTTGTTGTAGTTGTTGCTGTTTTCTCTGCCAGTGCCAGTGTTGTTGTAGTTGTTGCTGTTTTCTGTGTCAGTGCCAGTGTTGTTGCTGTTGTTGCTGTTTTCTCTGTCAGTGCCAGTGTTGTTGTAGTTGTTGCTGTTTTCTCTGTCAGTGCCAGTGTTGTTGTAGTTGTTGTTGTTTTCTGTGTCAGTGCCAGTGTTGTTGTAGTTGTTGCTGTTTTCTCTGTCAGTGCCAGTGTTGTTGTTGTTGTTGCTGCTTTCTCTGTCAGTGCCAGTGTTATAGTTGTTGCTGTTTTCTCTGTCAGTACCAGTGTTGTTGTTGTTGCTGTTTTCTGTGTCAGTGCCAGTGTTGTTGTTGTTGCTGTTTTCTCTGTCAGTGCCAGTGTTGTTGCTGTTGCTATTTTCACTGTCAGTGCCAGTGTTGTTGCTGTTGCTATTTTCACTGTCAGTGCCAGTGTTGTTGCTGTTGCTATTTTCACTGTCAGTGCCAGTGTTGTTGTTGTTGCTGTTTTCTGTGTCAGTGCCAGAGTTGTTGTTACTGTTGCTGTTTTCTGTGTCAGTTCCAGTGTTGCTGTTGCTGTTTTCTGTGCCAGTGCCAGTGTTATTGTTGCTGTTGTTGCTGTTTTCTGTGTCAGTGCCACGGTTGTTGCTGTTGTTGCTGTTTTCTGTGTCAGTGCCAGTGTTGTTGCTGTTGTTGCTGTTTTCTGTGTCAGTGCCAGTGTTGTTGTTGCTGTTGTTGCTGTTTTCCGTGCCAGTGTTGTTGTAGTTGTTGCTGTTTTCTGTGTCAGTGCCGGTGTTGTTGTTGTTGCTGTTTTCTCTGTCAGTGCCAGTGTTGTTGTTGTTGCTGTTTACTCTATCAGTGCCAGTGTTGTTGTTGTTGCTGTTTTCTGTGTCAGTGCCAGTGTTGTTGTAGTTGTTGCTGTTTTCTGTGTCAGTGCCAGTGTTGTTGTAGTTGTTGCTGTTTTCTGTGTCAGTGCCAGTGTTGTTGTAGTTGTTGCTGTTTTCTCTGTCAGTGTCAGTATTGTTGTAGTTGTTGCTGTTTTCTCTGTCAGTGCCAGTGTTGTTGTAGTTGTTGCTGTTTTCTGTGTCAGTGCCAGTGTTGTTGCTGTTTTCTGTGTCAGTGCCAGTGTTGTTGCTGTTTTCTCTGTCAGTGCCAGTGTTGTTGTAGTTGTTGCTGCTTTCTCTGTCAGTGCCAGTGTTGTTGTAGTTGTTTCTGTTTTCTGTATCAGTGACAGTGTTGTTGTTGTTGCTGTTTTCTCTGTCAGTGCCAGTGTTGTTGTAGTTGTTGCTGTTTTCTGTGTCAGTGCCACTGTTGTTGTTGCTGTTTTCTGTGTCAGTGCCAGTGTTGTTGTTGTTGCTGTTGTTGCTGTTTTCTGTGTCAGTGCCAGTGTTGTTGCTGTTGCTGTTTTCTCTGTCAGTGCCAGTGTTGTTGTAGTTGTTGCTGTTTTCTCTGTCAGTGCCAGTGTTGTTGTAGTTGTTGCTGTTTTCTGTGTCAGTGCCAGTGTTGTTGTAGTTGTTGCTGTTTTCTCTGTCAGTGCCAGTGTTGTTGTAGTTGTTGCTGTTTTCTCTGTCAGTGCCAGTGTTGTTGTAGTTGTTGCTGTTTTCTGTGTCAGTGCCAGTGTTGTTGTTGTTGCTGTTTTCTCTGTCAGTGCCAGTGTTGTTGAAGTTGTTGCTGTTTTCTGTGTCAGTGCCAGTGTTGTTGTAGTTGTTGCTGTTTTCTGTGTCAGTGCCAGTGTTGTTGTAGTTGTTGCTGTTTTCTCTGTCAGTGCCAGTGTTGTTGTTGTTGTTGCTGCTTTCTCTGTCAGTGCCAGTGTTGTAGTTGTTGCTGTTTTCTCTGTCAGTACCAGTGTTGTTGTTGCTGTTTTCTCTGTCAGTGCCAGTGTTGTTGTTGCTGTTTTCTCTGTCAGTGCCAGTGTTGTTGTTGCTGTTTTCTCTGTCAGTGCCAGTGTTGTTGTTGTTGCTGTTTTCTGTGTCAGTGCCGGTGTTGTTGTTGCTGTTGTTGCTGTTTTCTGTGTCAGTGCCAGTGTTGTTGTTGCTGTTGTTGCTGTTTTCCGTGCCAGTGTTGTTGTAGTTGTTGCTGTTTTTTGTGTCAGTGCCGGTGTTGTTGTTGTTGCTGTTTTCTCTGTCAGTGCCAGTGTTGTTGTTGTTGCTGTTTTCTCTATCAGTGCCAGTGTTGTTGTTGCTGTTTTCTGTGTCAGTGCCAGTGTTGTTGTAGTTGTTGCTGTTTTCTGTGTCAGTGCCAGTGTTGTTGCTGTTGCTGTTTTCTCTGTCAGTGCCAGTTTTGTTGTAGTTGTTGCTGCTTTCTCTGTCAGTGCCAGTGTTGTTGTAGTTGTTTCTGTTTTCTGTATCAGTGCCAGTGTTGTTGTTGTTGCTGTTTTCTCTGTCAGTGCCAGTGTTGTTGTAGTTGTTGCTGTTTTCTGTGTCAGTGCCACTGTTGTTGTTGCTGTTTTCTGTGTCAGTGCCAGTGTTGTTGTTGTTGCTGTTTTCTCTGTCAGTGCCAGTGTTGTTGTTGCTGTTTACTCTGTCAGTGCCAGTGTTGTTGTTGTTGCTGTTTTCTGTGTCAGTGCCAGTGTTGTTGTTGTTGCTGTTTTCTGTGTCAGTGCCAGTGTTGTTGTAGTTGTTGCTGTTTTCTCTGTCAGTGCCAGTGTTGTTGTTGTTGCTGTTTTCTCTGTCAGTGCCAGTGTTGTAGTTGTTGCTGTTTTATCTGTCAGTGCCAGTGTTGTTGTACTTGTTGCTGTTTTCTGTGTCAGTGCCAGTGTTGTTGTAGTTGTTGCTGTTTTCTGTGTCAGTGCCAGTGTTGTTGTTGTTGCTGTTTTCTCTGTCAGTGCCAGTGTTGTTGAAGTTGTTGCTGTTTTCTGTGTCAGTGCCAGTGTTGTTGTAGTTGTTGCTGTTTTCTGTGTCAGTGCCAGTGTTGTTGTAGTTGTTGCTGTTTTCTCTGTCAGTGCCAGTGTTGTTGTAGTTGTTGCTGTTTTCTCTGCCAGTGCCAGTGTTGTTGTAGTTGTTGCTGTTTTCTGTGTCAGTGCCAGTGTTGTTGCTGTTGTTGCTGTTTTCTCTGTCAGTGCCAGTGTTGTTGTAGTTGTTGCTGTTTTCTCTGTCAGTGCCAGTGTTGTTGTAGTTGTTGTTGTTTTCTGTGTCAGTGCCAGTGTTGTTGTAGTTGTTGCTGTTTTCTCTGTCAGTGCCAGTGTTGTTGTTGTTGTTGCTGCTTTCTCTGTCAGTGCCAGTGTTGTAGTTGTTGCTGTTTTCTCTGTCAGTACCAGTGTTGTTGTTGTTGCTGTTTTCTGTGTCAGTGCCAGTGTTGTTGTTGTTGCTGTTTTCTCTGTCAGTGCCAGTGTTGTTGCTGTTGCTATTTTCACTGTCAGTGCCAGTGTTGTTGCTGTTGCTATTTTCACTGTCAGTGCCAGTGTTGTTGTTGTTGCTGTTTTCTGTGTCAGTGCCAGAGTTGTTGTTACTGTCGCTGTTTTCTGTGTCAGTTCCAGTGTTGCTGTTGCTGTTTTCTGTGCCAGTGCCAGTGTTATTGTTGCTGTTGTTGCTGTTTT
Source organism: Eledone cirrhosa (assembly GCA_964016885.1). Lineage (NCBI taxonomy): Eukaryota > Metazoa > Mollusca > Cephalopoda > Octopoda > Eledonidae > Eledone > Eledone cirrhosa. The sequence goes on along the minus strand of OZ024741.1, from coordinate 254,419,797 downwards.
CTGTGTCAGTGCCACGGTTGTTGCTGTTGTTGCTGTTTTCTGTGTCAGTGCCAGTGTTGTTGCTGTTGCTGTTTTCTCTGTCAGTGCCAGTGTTGTTGTAGTTGTTGCTGTTTTCTGTGTCAGTGCCAGTGTTGTTGTAGTTGTTGCTGTTTTCTGTGTCAGTGCCGGTGTTGTTGTTGTTGCTGTTTTCTCTGTCAGTGCCAGTGTTGTTGTTGTTGCTGTTTACTCTATCAGTGCCAGTGTTGTTGTTGCTGTTTTCTGTGTCAGTGCCAGTGTTGTTGTAGTTGTTGCTGTTTTCTGTGTCAGTGCCAGTGTTGTTGTAGTTGTTGCTGTTTTCTGTGTCAGTGCCAGTGTTGTTGTAGTTGTTGCTGTTTTCTCTGTCAGTGTCAGTATTGTTGTAGTTGTTGCTGTTTTCTCTGTCAGTGCCAGTGTTGTTGTAGTTGTTGCTGTTTTCTGTGTCAGTGCCAGTGTTGTTGCTGTTTTCTCTGTCAGTGCCAGTGTTGTTGTAGTTGTTGCTGCTTTCTCTGTCAGTGCCAGTGTTGTTGTAGTTGTTTCTGTTTTCTGTAGCAGTGACAGTGTTGTTGTTGTTGCTGTTTTCTCTGTCAGTGCCAGTGTTGTTGTAGTTGTTGCTGTTTTCTGTGTCAGTGCCACTGTTGTTGTTGCTGTTTTCTGTGTCAGTGCCAGTGTTGTTGTTGTTGCTGTTGTTGCTGTTTTCTGTGTCAGTGCCAGTGTTGTTGCTGTTGCTGTTTTCTCTGTCAGTGCCAGTGTTGTTGTAGTTGTTGCTGTTTTCTCTGTCAGTGCCAGTGTTGTTGTAGTTGTTGCTGTTTTCTGTGTCAGTGCCAGTGTTGTTGTAGTTGTTGCTGTTTTCTCTGTCAGTGCCAGTGTTGTTGTAGTTGTTGCTGTTTTCTCTGTCAGTGCCAGTGTTGTTGTAGTTGTTGCTGTTTTCTGTGTCAGTGCCAGTGTTGTTGTTGTTGCTGTTTTCTCTGTCAGTGCCAGTGTTGTTGAAGTTGTTGCTGTTTTCTGTGTCAGTGCCAGTGTTGTTGTAGTTGTTGCTGTTTTCTGTGTCAGTGCCAGTGTTGTTGTAGTTGTTGCTGTTTTCTCTGTCAGTGCCAGTGTTGTTGTTGTTGTTGTTGCTTTCTCTGTCAGTGCCAGTGTTGTAGTTGTTGCTGTTTTCTCTGTCAGTACCAGTGTTGTTGTTGTTGCTGTTTTCTGTGTCAGTGCCAGTGTTGTTGTTGTTTCTGTTTTCTCTGTCAGTGCCAGTGTTGTTGCTGTTGCTATTTTCACTGTCAGTGCCAGTGTTGTTGCTGTTGCTATTTTCATTGTCAGTGCCAGTGTTGTTGTTGTTGCTGTTTTCTGTGTCAGTGCCAGAGTTGTTGTTACTGTTGCTGTTTTCTGTGTCAGTTGCAGTGTTGCTGTTGCTGTTTTCTGTGCCAGTGCCAGTGTTATTGTTGCTGTTGATGCTGTTTTCTGTGTCAGTGCCACGGTTGTTGCTGTTGTTGCTGTTTTCTGTGTCAGTGCCAGTGTTGTTGCTGTTGTTGCTGTTTTCTGTGTCAGTGCCAGTGTTGTTGTTGCTGTTGTTGCTGTTTTCCGTGCCAGTGTTGTTGTAGTTGTTGCTGTTTTCTGTGTCAGTGCCGGTGTTGTTGTTGTTGCTGTTTTCTCTGTCAGTGCCAGTGTTGTTGCTGTTGCTATTTTCACTGTCAGTGCCAGTGTTGTTGCTGTTGCTATTTTCACTGTCAGTGCCAGTGTTGTTGTTGTTGCTGTTTTCTGTGTCAGTGCCAGAGTTGTTGTTACTGTCGCTGTTTTCTGTGTCAGTTCCAGTGTTGCTGTTGCTGTTTTCTCTGTCAGTGCCAGTGTTGTTGTAGTTGTTGCTGTTTTCTCTGTCAGTGCCAGTGTTGTTGTAGTTGTTGCTGTTTTCTGTGTCAGTGCCAGTGTTGTTGTTGTTGCTGTTTTCTCTGTCAGTGCCAGTGTTGTTGTAGTTGTTGCTGTTTTCTGTGTCAGTGCCAGTGTTGTTGTAGTTGTTGCTGTTTTCTGTGTCAGTGCCGGTGTTGTTGTTGTTGCTGTTTTCTCTGTCAGTGCCAGTGTTGTTGTTGTTGCTGTTTACTCTATCAGTGCCAGTGTTGTTGTTGCTGTTTTCTGTGTCAGTGCCAGTGTTGTTGTAGTTGTTGCTGTTTTCTGTGTCAGTGCCAGTGTTGTTGTAGTTGTTGCTGTTTTCTGTGTCAGTGCCAGTGTTGTTGTAGTTGTTGCTGTTTTCTCTGTCAGTGTCAGTATTGTTGTAGTTGTTGCTGTTTTCTCTGTCAGTGCCAGTGTTGTTGTAGTTGTTGCTGTTTTCTGTGTCAGTGCCAGTGTTGTTGCTGTTTTCTCTGTCAGTGCCAGTGTTGTTGTAGTTGTTGCTGCTTTCTCTGTCAGTGCCAGTGTTGTTGTAGTTGTTTCTGTTTTCTGTAGCAGTGACAGTGTTGTTGTTGTTGCTGTTTTCTCTGTCAGTGCCAGTGTTGTTGTAGTTGTTGCTGTTTTCTGTGTCAGTGCCACTGTTGTTGTTGCTGTTTTCTGTGTCAGTGCCAGTGTTGTTGTTGTTGCTGTTGTTGCTGTTTTCTGTGTCAGTGCCAGTGTTGTTGCTGTTGCTGTTTTCTCTGTCAGTGCCAGTGTTGTTGTAGTTGTTGCTGTTTTCTCTGTCAGTGCCAGTGTTGTTGTAGTTGTTGCTGTTTTCTGTGTCAGTGCCAGTGTTGTTGTAGTTGTTGCTGTTTTCTCTGTCAGTGCCAGTGTTGTTGTAGTTGTTGCTGTTTTCTCTGTCAGTGCCAGTGTTGTTGTAGTTGTTGCTGTTTTCTGTGTCAGTGCCAGTGTTGTTGTTGTTGCTGTTTTCTCTGTCAGTGCCAGTGTTGTTGAAGTTGTTGCTGTTTTCTGTGTCAGTGCCAGTGTTGTTGTAGTTGTTGCTGTTTTCTGTGTCAGTGCCAGTGTTGTTGTAGTTGTTGCTGTTTTCTCTGTCAGTGCCAGTGTTGTTGTTGTTGTTGTTGCTTTCTCTGTCAGTGCCAGTGTTGTAGTTGTTGCTGTTTTCTCTGTCAGTACCAGTGTTGTTGTTGTTGCTGTTTTCTGTGTCAGTGCCAGTGTTGTTGTTGTTTCTGTTTTCTCTGTCAGTGCCAGTGTTGTTGCTGTTGCTATTTTCACTGTCAGTGCCAGTGTTGTTGCTGTTGCTATTTTCATTGTCAGTGCCAGTGTTGTTGTTGTTGCTGTTTTCTGTGTCAGTGCCAGAGTTGTTGTTACTGTTGCTGTTTTCTGTGTCAGTTGCAGTGTTGCTGTTGCTGTTTTCTGTGCCAGTGCCAGTGTTATTGTTGCTGTTGATGCTGTTTTCTGTGTCAGTGCCACGGTTGTTGCTGTTGTTGCTGTTTTCTGTGTCAGTGCCAGTGTTGTTGCTGTTGTTGCTGTTTTCTGTGTCAGTGCCAGTGTTGTTGTTGCTGTTGTTGCTGTTTTCCGTGCCAGTGTTGTTGTAGTTGTTGCTGTTTTCTGTGTCAGTGCCGGTGTTGTTGTTGTTGCTGTTTTCTCTGTCAGTGCCAGTGTTGTTGTTGTTGCTGTTTTCTCTGTCAGTGCCAGTGTTGTTGTAGTTGTTGCTGCTTTCTCTGTCAGTGCCAGTGTTGTTGTAGTTGTTTCTGTTTTCTGTATCAGTGCCAGTGTTGTTGTTGTTGCTGTTTTCTGTGTCAGTGCCACTGTTGTTGTTGCTGTTTTCTGTGTCAGTGCCAGTGTTGTTGTTGCTGTTTTCTCTGTCAGTGGCAGTGTTGTTGTTGTTGTTTTCTCTGTCAGTGCCAGTGTTGTTGTTGTTGCTGTTTTCTGTGTCAGTGCCAGTGTTGTTGTTGCTGTTGTTGCTGTTTTCTGTGTCAGTGCCAGTGTTGTTGTTGCTGTTGTTGCTGTTTTCTGTGTCAGTGCCAGTGTTGTTGCTGTTGCTGTTTTCTCTGTCAGTGCCAGTGTTGTTGTAGTTGTTGCTGTTTTCTCTGTCAGTGCCAGTGTTGTTGTAGTTGTTGCTGTTTTCTGTGTCAGTGCCAGTGTTGTTGTTGTTGCTGTTTTCTCTGTCAGTGCCAGTGTTGTTGTAGTTGTTGCTGTTTTCTGTGTCAGTGCCACTGTTGTTGTTGCTGTTTTCTGTGTCAGTGCCAGTGTTGTTGTTGTTGCTGTTTTCTCTGTCAGTGCCAATGTTGTTGTTGCTGTTTTCTCTGTCAGTGCCAGTGTTGTTGTTGCTGTTTTCTCTGTCAGTGCCAATGTTGTTGTAGTTGTTGCTGTTTTCTGTGTCAGTGCCGGTGTTGTTGTTGTTGCTGTTTTCTCTGTCAGTGCCAGTGTTGTTGTTGTTGCTGTTTTCTCTGTCAGTGCCAGTGTTGTTGTTGTTGCTGTTTTCTGTGTCAGTGCCAGTGTTGTTGTAGTTGTTGCTGTTTTCTGTGTCAGTGCCAGTGTTGTTGTAGTTGTTGCTGTTTTCTGTGTCAGTGCCAGTGTTGTTGTAGTTGTTGCTGTTTTCTCTGTGAGTGCCAGTGTTGTTGTAGTTGTTGCTGTTTTCTCTGTCAGTGCCAGTGTTGTTGTAGTTGTTGCTGTTTTCTATGTCAGTGCCAGTGTTGTTGTTGTTGTTGTTTTCTCTGTCAGTGCCAGTGTTGTTGTAGTTGTTGCTGTTTTCTGTGTCAGTGCCAGTGTTGTTGTAGTTGTTGCTGTTTTCTCTGTCAGTGCCAGTGTTGTTGTAGTTGTTGCTGTTTTCTGTGTCAGTGACAGTGTTGTTGTTGTTGCTGTTTTCTGTGTCAGTGCCAGTGTTGTTGTTGTTGCTGTTTTCTCTGTCAGTGCCAGTGTTGTTGTTGTTGCTGTTTTCTCTGTCAGTGCCAGTGTTGTTGTTGTTGCTGTTTTCTGTGTCAGTGCCAGTGTTGTTGTAGTTGTTGCTGTTTTCTGTGTCAGTGCCAGTTTGTTGTAGTTGTTGCTGTTTTCTGTGTCAGTGCCAGTGTTGTTGTAGTTGTTGCTGTTTTCTCTGTCAGTGCCAGTGTTGTTGTAGTTGTTGCTGTTTTCTCTGTGAGTGCCAGTGTTGTTGTAGTTGTTGCTGTTTTCTCTGTCAGTGCCAGTGTTGTTGTAGTTGTTGCTGTTTTCTGTGTCAGTGCCAGTGTTGTTGTTGTTGCTGTTTTCTGTGTCAGTGCCAGTGTTGTTGTAGTTGTTGTTGTTTTCTGTGTCAGTGCCAGTGTTGTTGTAGTTGTTGCTGTTTTCTCTGTCAGTGCCAGTGTTGTTGTAGTTGTTGCTGTTTTCTGTGTCAGTGCCAGTGTTGTTGTTGTTGCTGTTTTCTCTGTCAGTGCCAGTGTTGTTGTAATTGTTGCTGTTTTCTGTGTCAGTGCCAGTGTTGTTGTAGTTGTTGCTGTTTTCTCTGTCAATGCCCGTGTTGTTGTTGTTGTTGCTGTTTTCTCTGTCAGTGCCAGTGTTGTAGTTGTTGCTGTTTTCTCTGTCAGTGCCAGTGTTGTTGTTGTTGTTGCTGTTGCTGTTTTCTGTGCCAGTGCCAGTGTTATTGTTGCTGTTGTTGCTGTTTTCTGTGTCAGTGCCACTGTTGTTGTTGCTGTTGTTGCTGTTTTCTGTGTCAATGCCAGTGTTGTTGTTGCTGTTTTCTCTGTCAGTGCCAGTGTTGTTGTTGCTGTTTTCTCTGTCAGTGCCAGTGTTGTTGTTGTTGCTGTTTTCTGTGTCAGTGCCAGTGTTGTTGTTGCTGTTGTTGCTGTTTTCTGTGTCAGTGCCAGTGTTGTTGCTGTTGTTGCTGTTTTCTGTGCCAGTGCCAGTGTTGTTGCTGTTGCTGTTTTCTCTGTCAGTGCCAGTGTTGTTGTAGTTGTTGCTGTTTTCTCTGTCAGTGCCAGTGTTGTTGTAGTTGTTGCTGTTTTCTGTCTAAGTGCCAGTGTTGTTGATGTTGCTGTTTTCTCTGTCAGTGCCAGTTTTGTTGTAGTTGTTGCTGTTTTCTCTGTCAGTGCCAGTGTTGTTGTAGTTGTTGCTGTTTTCTGTGTCAGTGCCGGTGTTGTTGTTGTTGCTGTTTTCTCTGTCAGTGCCAATGTTGTTGTAGTTGTTGCCGTTTTCACTGTCAGTGCCAGTGTTGTTGTAGTTGTTGCTGTTTTCTGTGTCAGTGCCAGTGTTGTTGTAGTTGTTGCTGTTTTCTGTGTCAGTGCCAGTGTTGTTGTTGCTGTTTTCTGTGTCAGTGCCAATGTTGTTGTTGTTGCTGTTTTCTCTGTCAGTGCCAGTGTTGTTGTTGTTGCTATTTTCACTGTCAGTGCCAGTGTTGTTGTTGTTGCTGTTTTCTGTGTCAGTGCCAGTGTTGTTGTTGTTGTTGCTGTTTTCTCTGTCAGTGCCAGTGTTGTTGTAGTTGTTGCTGTTTTCTGTGTCAGTGCCAGTGTTGTTGTAGTTGTTGCTGTTTTCTCTGTCAGTGCCAGTGTTGTTGTAGTTGTAGCTGTTTTCTCTGTCAGTGCCAGTGTTGTTGTAGTTGTTGCTGTTTTCTGTGTCAGTGCCAGTGTTGTTGTTGTTGCTGTTTTCTCTGTCAGTGCCAGTGTTGTTGATGTTGTTGCTGTTTTCTGTGTCAGTGCCAGTGTTGTTGTAGTTGTTGCTGTTTTCTCTGTCAGTGCCAGTGTTGTTGTAGTTGTTGCTGTTTTCTGTGTCAGTGCCAGTGTTGTTGTAGTTGTTGCTGTTTTCTGTGTCAGTGCCAGTGTTGTTGTAGTTGTTGCTGTTTTCTCTGTGAGTGCCAGTGTTGTTGTAGTTGTTGCTGTTTTCTCTGTCAGTGCCAGTGTTGTTGCTGTTGCTATTTTCACTGTCAGTGCCAGTGTTGTTGTTGTTGGTGTTTTCTGTGTCAGTGCCAGAGTTGTTGTTGTTACTGTTGCTGTTTTCTGTGTCAGTTCCAGTGTTGCTGTTGCTGTTTTCTGTGCCAGTGCCAGTGTTATTGTTGCTGTTGTTGCTGTTTTCTGTGTCAGTGCCACGGTTGTTGCTGTTGTTGCTGTTTTCTGTGTCAGTGCCAGTGTTGTTGCTGTTGTTGCTGTTTTCTGTGTCAGTGCCAGAGTTGTTGTTGCTGTTGTTGCTGTTTTCCGTGCCAGTGTTGTTGTAGTTGTTGCTGTTTTCTGTGTCAGTGCCGGTGTTGTTGTTGTTGCTGTTTTCTCTGTCAGTGCCAGTGTTGTTGTTGTTGCTGTTTTCTCTATCAGTGCCAGTGTTGTTGTTGTTGCTGTTTTCTGTGTCAGTGCCAGTGTTGTTGTAGTTGTTGCTGTTTTCTGTGTCAGTGCCAGTGTTGTTGTAGTTGTTGCTGTTTTCTGTGTCAGTGCCAGTGTTGTTGTAGTTGTTGCTGTTTTCTCTGTCAGTGCCAGTGTTTTTGTAGTTGTTGCTGTTTTCTGTGTCAGTGCCGGTGTTGTTGTTGTTGCTGTTTTCTCTGTCAGTGCCAGTGTTGTTGTTGTTGCTGTTTTCTCTGTCAGTGCCAGTGTTGTTGTAGTTGTTGCTGTTTTCTGTGTCAGTGCCACTGTTGTTGTTGCTGTTTTCTGTGTCAGTGCCAGTGTTGTTGTTGCTGTTGTTGCTGTTTTCTGTGTCAGTGCCAGTGTTGTTGTAGTTGTTGCTGTTTTCTGTGTCAGTGCCAGTGTTGTTGCTGTTGTTGCTGTTTTCTCTGTCAGTGACAGTGTTGTTGTAGTTGTTGCTGTTTTCTCTGTCAGTGCCAGTGTTGTTGTAGTTGTTGTTGTTTTCTGTGTCAGTGCCAGTGTTGTTGTAGTTGTTGCTGTTTTCTCTGTCAGTGCCAGTGTTGTTGTTGTTGTTGTTTTCTGTGTCAGTGCCAGTGTTGTTGTTGTTGCTGTTTTCTCTGTCAGTGCCAGTGTTGTTGCTGTTGCTATTTTCACTGTCAGTGCCAGTGTTGTTGCTGTTGCTATTTTCACTGTCAGTGCCAGTGTTGTTGTTGTTGGTGTTTTCTGTGTCAGTGCCAGAGTTGTTGTTGTTACTGTTGCTGTTTTCTGTGTCAGTTCCAGTGTTGCTGTTGCTGTTTTCTGTGCCAGTGCCAGTGTTATTGTTGCTGTTGTTGCTGTTTTCTGTGTCAGTGCCACGGTTGTTGCTGTTGTTGCTGTTTTCTGTGTCAGTGCCAGTGTTGTTGCTGTTGTTGCTGTTTTCTGTGTCAGTGCCAGAGTTGTTGTTGCTGTTGTTGCTGTTTTCCGTGCCAGTGTTGTTGTAGTTGTTGCTGTTTTCTGTGTCAGTGCCGGTGTTGTTGTTGTTGCTGTTTTCTCTGTCAGTGCCAGTGTTGTTGTTGTTGCTGTTTTCTCTGTCAGTGCCAGTGTTGTTGTAGTTGTTGCTGCTTTCTCTGTCAGTGCCAGTGTTGTTGTAGTTGTTTCTGTTTTCTGTATCAGTGCCAGTGTTGTTGTTGTTGCTGTTTTCTCTGTCAGTGCCAGTGTTGTTGTAGTTGTTGCTGTTTTCTGTGTCAGTGCCACTGTTGTTGTTGCTGTTTTCTGTGTCAGTGCCAGTGTTGTTGTTGTTGCTGTTTTCTCTGTCAGTGGCAGTGTTGTTGTTGCTGTTTTCTCTGTCAGTGCCAGTGTTGTTGTTGTTGCTGTTTTCTGTGTCAGTGCCAGTGTTGTTGTTGCTGTTGTTGCTGTTTTCTGTGTCAGTGCCAGTGTTGTTGTTGCTGTTGTTGCTGTTTTCTGTGTCAGTGCCAATGTTGTTGCTGTTGCTGTTTTCTCTGTCAGTGCCAGTGTTGTTGTAGTTGTTGCTGTTTTCTCTGTCAGTGCCAGTGTTGTTGTAGTTGTTGCTGTTTTCTGTGTCAGTGCCAGTGTTGTTGTTGTTGCTGTTTTCTCTGTCAGTGCCAGTGTTGTTGTAGTTGTTGCTGTTTTCTCTGTCAGTGCCAGTGTTGTTGTAGTTGTTGCTGTTTTCTGTGTCAGTGCCAGTGTTGTTGTTGTTGCTGTTTTCTCTGTCAGTGCCAGTGTTGTTGTAGTTGTTGCTGTTTTCTGTGTCAGTGCCACTGTTGTTGTTGCTGTTTTCTGTGTCAGTGCCAGTGTTGTTGTTGTTGCTGTTTTCTCTGTCAGTGCCAATGTTGTTGTTGCTGTTTTCTCTGTCAGTGCCAGTGTTGTTGTTGCTGTTTTCTCTGTCAGTGCCAGTGTTGTTGTAGTTGTTGCTGTTTTCTGTGTCAGTGCCGGTGTTGTTGTTGTTGATGTTTTCTCTGTCAGTGCCAGTGTTGTTGTTGTTGCTGTTTTCTCTGTCAGTGCCAGTGTTGTTGTTGCTGTTTTCTCTGTCAGTGCCAGTGTTGTTGTTGTTGCTGTTTTCTCTGTCAGTGCCAGTTTTGTTGTAGTTGTTGCTGTTTTCTCTGTCAGTGCCAGTGTTGTTGTAGTTGTTGCTGTTTTCTGTGTCAGTGCCGGTGTTGTTGTTGTTGCTGTTTTCTCTGTCAGTGCCAATGTTGTTGTAGTTGTTGCCGTTTTCACTGTCAGTGCCAGTGTTGTTGTAGTTGTTGCTGTTTTCTGTGTCAGTGCCAGTGTTGTTGTAGTTGTTGCTGTTTTCTGTGTCAGTGCCAGTGTTGTTGTTGCTGTTTTCTGTGTCAGTGCCAGTGTTGTTGTTGTTGCTGTTTTCTCTGTCAGTGCCAGTGTTGTTGTTGTTGCTATTTTCACTGTCAGTGCCAGTGTTGTTGTTGTTGCTGTTTTCTGTGTCAGTGCCAGTGTTGTTGTTGTTGTTGCTGTTTTCTCTGTCAGTGCCAGTGTTGTTGTAGTTGTTGCTGTTTTCTGTGTCAGTGCCAGTGTTGTTGTAGTTGTTGCTGTTTTCTCTGTCAGTGCCAGTGTTGTTGTAGTTGTAGCTGTTTTCTCTGTCAGTGGCAGTGTTGTTGTAGTTGTTGCTGTTTTCTGTGTCAGTGCCAGTGTTGTTGTTGTTGCTGTTTTCTCTGTCAGTGCCAGTGTTGTTGATGTTGTTGCTGTTTTCTGTGTCAGTGCCAGTGTTGTTGTAGTTGTTGCTGTTTTCTCTGTCAGTGCCAGTGTTGTTGTAGTTGTTGCTGTTTTCTGTGTCAGTGCCAGTGTTGTTGTAGTTGTTGCTGTTTTCTGTGTCAGTGCCAGTGTTGTTGTAGTTGTTGCTGTTTTCTCTGTGAGTGCCAGTGTTGTTGTAGTTGTTGCTGTTTTCTCTGTCAGTGCCAGTGTTGTTGCTGTTGCTATTTTCACTGTCAGTGCCAGTGTTGTTGTTGTTGGTGTTTTCTGTGTCAGTGCCAGAGTTGTTGTTGTTACTGTTGCTGTTTTCTGTGTCAGTTCCAGTGTTGCTGTTGCTGTTTTCTGTGCCAGTGCCAGTGTTATTGTTGCTGTTGTTGCTGTTTTCTGTGTCAGTGCCACGGTTGTTGCTGTTGTTGCTGTTTTCTGTGTCAGTGCCAGTGTTGTTGCTGTTGTTGCTGTTTTCTGTGTCAGTGCCAGAGTTGTTGTTGCTGTTGTTGCTGTTTTCCGTGCCAGTGTTGTTGTAGTTGTTGCTGTTTTCTGTGTCAGTGCCGGTGTTGTTGTTGTTGCTGTTTTCTCTGTCAGTGCCAGTGTTGTTGTTGTTGCTGTTTTCTCTATCAGTGCCAGTGTTGTTGTTGTTGCTGTTTTCTGTGTCAGTGCCAGTGTTGTTGTAGTTGTTGCTGTTTTCTGTGTCAGTGCCAGTGTTGTTGTAGTTGTTGCTGTTTTCTGTGTCAGTGCCAGTGTTGTTGTAGTTGTTGCTGTTTTCTCTGTCAGTGCCAGTGTTTTTGTAGTTGTTGCTGTTTTCTGTGTCAGTGCCGGTGTTGTTGTTGTTGCTGTTTTCTCTGTCAGTGCCAGTGTTGTTGTTGTTGCTGTTTTCTCTGTCAGTGCCAGTGTTGTTGTAGTTGTTGCTGTTTTCTGTGTCAGTGCCACTGTTGTTGTTGCTGTTTTCTGTGTCAGTGCCAGTGTTGTTGTTGCTGTTGTTGCTGTTTTCTGTGTCAGTGCCAGTGTTGTTGTAGTTGTTGCTGTTTTCTGTGTCAGTGCCAGTGTTGTTGCTGTTGTTGCTGTTTTCTCTGTCAGTGACAGTGTTGTTGTAGTTGTTGCTGTTTTCTCTGTCAGTGCCAGTGTTGTTGTAGTTGTTGTTGTTTTCTGTGTCAGTGCCAGTGTTGTTGTAGTTGTTGCTGTTTTCTCTGTCAGTGCCAGTGTTGTTGTTGTTGTTGTTTTCTGTGTCAGTGCCAGTGTTGTTGTTGTTGCTGTTTTCTCTGTCAGTGCCAGTGTTGTTGCTGTTGCTATTTTCACTGTCAGTGCCAGTGTTGTTGCTGTTGCTATTTTCACTGTCAGTGCCAGTGTTGTTGTTGTTGCTGTTTTCTGTGTCAGTGCCAGAGTTGTTGTTGTTACTGTTGCTGTTTTCTGTGTCAGTTCCAGTGTTGCTGTTGCTGTTTTCTGTGCCAGTGCCAGTGTTATTGTTGCTGTTGTTGCTGTTTTCTGTGTCAGTGCCACGGTTGTTGCTGTTGTTGCTGTTTTCTGTGTCAGTGCCAGTGTTGTTGCTGTTGTTGCTGTTTTCTCTGTCAGTGCCAGTGTTGTTGTTGCTGTTGTTGCTGTTTTCCGTGCCAGTGTTGTTGTAGTTGTTGCTGTTTTCTGTGTCAGTGCCGGTGTTGTTGTTGTTGCTGTTTTCTCTGTCAGTGCCAGTGTTGTTGTTGTTGCTGTTTTCTCTGTCAGTGCCAGTGTTGTTGTAGTTGTTGCTGCTTTCTCTGTCAGTGCCAGTGTTGTTGTAGTTGTTTCTGTTTTCTGTATCAGTGCCAGTGTTGTTGTTGTTGCTGTTTTCTCTGTCAGTGCCAGTGTTGTTGTAGTTGTTGCTGTTTTCTGTGTCAGTGCCACTGTTGTTGTTGCTGTTTTCTGTGTCAGTGCCAGTGTTGTTGTTGTTGCTGTTTTCTCTGTCAGTGGCAGTGTTGTTGTTGCTGTTTTCTCTGTCAGTGCCAGTGTTGTTGTTGTTGCTGTTTTCTGTGTCAGTGCCAGTGTTGTTGTTGCTGTTGTTGCTGTTTTCTGTGTCAGTGCCAGTGTTGTTGTTGCTGTTGTTGCTGTTTTCTGTGTCAGTGCCAATGTTGTTGCTGTTGCTGTTTTCTCTGTCAGTGCCAGTGTTGTTGTAGTTGTTGCTGTTTTCTCTGTCAGTGCCAGTGTTGTTGTAGTTGTTGCTGTTTTCTGTGTCAGTGCCAGTGTTGTTGTTGTTGCTGTTTTCTCTGTCAGTGCCAGTGTTGTTGTAGTTGTTGCTGTTTTCTCTGTCAGTGCCAGTGTTGTTGTAGTTGTTGCTGTTTTCTGTGTCAGTGCCAGTGTTGTTGTTGTTGCTGTTTTCTCTGTCAGTGCCAGTGTTGTTGTAGTTGTTGCTGTTTTCTGTGTCAGTGCCACTGTTGTTGTTGCTGTTTTCTGTGTCAGTGGCAGTGTTGTTGTTGTTGCTGTTTTCTCTGTCAGTGCCAATGTTGTTGTTGCTGTTTTCTCTGTCAGTGCCAGTGTTGTTGTTGCTGTTTTCTCTGTCAGTGCCAGTGTTGTTGTAGTTGTTGCTGTTTTCTGTGTCAGTGCCGGTGTTGTTGTTGTTGATGTTTTCTCTGTCAGTGCCAGTGTTGTTGTTGTTGCTGTTTTCTCTGTCAGTGCCAGTGTTGTTGTTGCTGTTTTCTCTGTCAGTGCCAGTGTTGTTGTTGTTGCTGTTTTCTGTGTCAGTGCCAGTGTTGTTGTAGTTGTTGCTGTTTTCTGTGTCAGTGCCAGTGTTGTTGTAGTTGTTGCTGTTTTCTGTGTCAGTGCCAGTGTTGTTGTAGTTGTTGCTGTTTTCTCTGTGAGTGCCAGTGTTGTTGTAGTTGTTGCTGTTTTCTCTGTCAGTGCCAGTGTTGTTGTAGTTGTTGCTGTTTTCTATGTCAGTGCCAGTGTTGTTGTTGTTGCTGTTTTCTCTGTCAGTGCCAGTGTTGTTGTAGTTGTTGCTGTTTTCTGTGTCAGTGCCAGTGTTGTTGTAGTTGTTGCTGTTTTCTCTGTCAGTGCCAGTGTTGTTGTAGTTGTTGCTGTTTTCTGTGTCAGTGACAGTGTTGTTGTTGTTGCTGTTTTCTGTGTCAGTGCCGGTGTTGTTGTTGTTGCTGTTTTCTCTGTCAGTGCCAGTGTTGTTGTTGTTGCTGTTTTCTGTGTCAGTGCCAGTGTTGTTGTAGTTGTTGCTGTTTTCTGTGTCAGTGCCAGTTTGTTGTAGTTGTTGCTGTTTTCTGTGTCAGTGCCAGTGTTGTTGTAGTTGTTGCTGTTTTCTCTGTCAGTGCCAGTGTTGTTGTAGTTGTTGCTGTTTTCTCTGTCAGTGCCAGTGTTGTTGTAGTTGTTGCTGTTTTCTCTGTCATTGCCAGTGTTGTTGTAGTTGTTGCTGTTTTCTGTGTCAGTGCCAATGTTGTTGTTGTTGCTGTTTTCTGTGTCAGTGCCAGTGTTGTTGTAGTTGTTGTTGTTTTCTGTGTCAGTGCCAGTGTTGTTGTAGTTGTTGCTGTTTTCTCTGTCAGTGCCAGTGTTGTTGTAGTTGTTGCTGTTTTCTGTGTCAGTGCCAGTGTTGTTGTTGTTGCTGTTTTCTCCGTCAGTTCCAGTGTTGTTGTAATTGTTGCTGTTTTCTCTGTCAGTGCCAGTTTTGTTGTAGTTGTTGCTGTTTTCTGTGTCAGTGCCAGTGTTGTTGTAGTTGTTGCTGTTTTCTCTGTCAGTGCCCGTGTTGTTGTTGTTGTTGCTGTTTTCTCTGTCAGTGCCAGTGTTGTAGTTGTTGCTGTTTTCTCTGTCAGTGCCAGTGTTGTTGTTGTTGTTGCTGTTGCTGTTTTCTGTGCCAGTGCCAGTGTTATTGTTGCTGTTGTTGCTGTTTTCTGTGTCAGTGGCAGTGTTGTTGTTGCTGTTTTCTCTGTCAGTGCCAGTGTTGTTGTTGTTGCTGTTTTCTGTGTCAGTGCCAGTGTTGTTGTTGCTGTTGTTGCTGTTTTCTGTGTCAGTGCCAGTGTTGTTGTTGCTGTTGTTGCTGTTTTCTGTGTCAGTGCCAGTGTTGTTGCTGTTGCTGTTTTCTCTGTCAGTGCCAGTGTTGTTGTAGTTGTTGCTGTTTTCTCTGTCAGTGCCAGTGTTGTTGTAGTTGTTGCTGTTTTCTGTGTCAGTGCCAGTGTTGTTGTTGTTGCTGTTTTCTCTGTCAGTGCCAGTGTTGTTGTAGTTGTTGCTGTTTTCTCTGTCAGTGCCAGTGTTGTTGTAGTTGTTGCTGTTTTCTGTGTCAGTGCCAGTGTTGTTGTTGTTGCTGTTTTCTCTGTCAGTGCCAGTGTTGTTGTAGTTGTTGCTGTTTTCTGTGTCAGTGCCACTGTTGTTGTTGCTGTTTTCTGTGTCAGTGCCAGTGTTGTTGTTGTTGCTGTTTTCTCTGTCAGTGCCAATGTTGTTGTTGCTGTTTTCTATGTCAGTGCCAGTGTTGTTGTTGCTGTTTTCTCTGTCAGTGCCAGTGTTGTTGTAGTTGTTGCTGTTTTCTGTGTCAGTGCCGGTGTTGTTGTTGTTGATGTTTTCTCTGTCAGTGCCAGTGTTGTTGTTGTTGCTGTTTTCTCTGTCAGTGCCAGTGTTGTTGTTGCTGTTTTCTCTGTCAGTGCCAGTGTTGTTGTTGTTGCTGTTTTCTGTGTCAGTGCCAGTGTTGTTGTAGTTGTTGCTGTTTTCTGTGACAGTGCCAGTGTTGTTGTAGTTGTTGCTGTTTTCTGTGTCAGTGCCAGTGTTGTTGTAGTTGTTGCTGTTTTCTCTGTGAGTGCCAGTGTTTTTGTAGTTGTTGCTGTTTTCTCTGTCAGTGCCAGTGTTGTTGTAGTTGTTGCTGTTTTCTATGTCAGTGCCAGTGTTGTTGTTGTTGCTGTTTTCTCTGTCAGTGCCAGTGTTGTTGTAGTTGTTGCTGTTTTCTGTGTCAGTGCCAGTGTTGTTGTAGTTGTTGCTGTTTTCTCTGTCAGTGCCAGTGTTGTTGTAGTTGTTGCTGTTTTCTGTGTCAGTGACAGTGTTGTTGTTGTTGCTGTTTTCTGTGTCAGTGCCGGTGTTGTTGTTGTTGCTGTTTTCTCTGTCAGTGCCAGTGTTGTTGTTGTTGTTGCTGTTTTCTGTGTCAGTGCCAGTGTTGTTGTAGTTGTTGCTGTTTTCTGTGTCAGTGCCAGTTTGTTGTAGTTGTTGCTGTTTTCTGTGTCAGTGCCAGTGTTGTTGTAGTTGTTGCTGTTTTCTCTGTCAGTGCCAGTGTTGTTGTAGTTGTTGCTGTTTTCTCTGTCAGTGCCAGTGTTGTTGTAGTTGTTGCTGTTTTCTCTGTCAGTGCCAGTGTTGTTGTAGTTGTTGCTGTTTTCTGTGTCAGTGCCAATGTTGTTGTTGTTGCTGTTTTCTGTGTCAGTGCCAGTGTTGTTGTAGTTGTTGTTGTTTTCTGTGTCAGTGCCAGTGTTGTTGTAGTTGTTGCTGTTTTCTCTGTCAGTGCCAGTGTTGTTGTAGTTGTTGCTGTTTTCTGTGTCAGTGCCAGTGTTGTTGTTGTTGCTGTTTTCTCCGTCAGTTCCAGTGTTGTTGTAATTGTTGCTGTTTTCTCTGTCAGTGCCAGTTTTGTTGTAGTTGTTGCTGTTTTCTGTGTCAGTGCCAGTGTTGTTGTAGTTGTTGCTGTTTTCTCTGTCAGTGCCCGTGTTGTTGTTGTTGTTGCTGTTTTCTCTGTCAGTGCCAGTGTTGTAGTTGTTGCTGTTTTCTCTGTCAGTGCCAGTGTTGTTGTTGTTGTTGCTGTTGCTGTTTTCTGTGCCAGTGCCAGTGTTATTGTTGCTGTTGTTGCTGTTTTCTGTGTCAGTGCCACTGTTGTTGTTGCTGTTGTTGCTGTTTTTTGTGTCAGTGCCAGTGTTGTTGTTGCTGTTTTCTCTGTCAGTGCCAGTGTTGTTGTTGCTGTTTTCTCTGTCAGTGCCAGTATTGTTGTTGTTGCTGTTTTCTGTGGCAGTGCCAGTGTTGTTGTTGCTGTTGTTGCTGTTTTCTGTGTCAGTGCCAGTGTTGTTGCTGTTGTTGCTGTTTTCTGTGCCAGTGCCAGTGTTGTTGCTGTTGCTGTTTTCTCTGTCAGTGCCAGTGTTGTTGTAGTTGTTGCTGTTTTCTCTGTCAGTGCCAGTGTTGTTGTAGTTGTTGCTGTTTTCTGTGTCAGTGCCAGTGTTGTTGTTGTTGCTGCTTTCTCTGTCAGTGCCAGTGTTGTTGTAGTTGTTGCTGTTTTCTCTGTCAGTGCCAGTGTTTTTGTAGTTGTTGCTGTTTTCTGTGTCAGTGCCGGTGTTGTTGTTGTTGCTGTTTTCTCTGTCAGTGCCAATGTTGTTGTAGTTGTTGCTGTTTTCACTGTCAGTGCCAGTGTTGTTGTAGTTGTTGCTGTTTTCTGTGTCAGTGCCAGTGTTGTTGTAGTTGTTGCTGTTTTCTGTGTCAGTGCCAGTGTTGTTGTTGCTGTTTTCTGTGTCAGTGCCAGTGTTGTTGTTGTTGCTGTTTTCTCTGTCAGTGCCAGTGTTGTTGTTGTTGCTATTTTCACTGTCAGTGCCAGTGTTGTTGTTGTTGCTGTTTTCTGTGTCAGTGCCAGTGTTGTTGTTGTTGTTGCTGTTTTCTCTGTCAGTGCCAGTGTTGTTGTAGTTGTTGCTGTTTTCTGTGTCAGTGCCAGTGTTGTTGTAGTTGTTGCTGTTTTCTCTGTCAGTGCCAGTGTTGTTGTAGTTGTTGCTGTTTTCTCTGTCAGTGCCAGTGTTGTTGTAGTTGTTGCTGTTTTCTGTGTCAGTGCCAGTGTTGTTGTTGTTGTTGCTGTTTTCTGTGTCAGTGCCAGTGTTGTTGATGTTGTTGCTGTTTTCTGTGTCAGTGCCAGTGTTGTTGTAGTTGTTGCTGTTTTCTCTGTCAGTGCCAGTGTTGTTGTAGTTGTTGCTGTTTTCTGTGTCAGTGCCAGTGTTGTTGTAGTTGTTGCTGTTTTCTGTGTCAGTGCCAGTGTTGTTGTAGTTGTTGCTGTTTTCTCTGTGAGTGCCAGTGTTGTTGTAGTTGTTGCTGTTTTCTCTGTCAGTGCCAGTGTTGTTGCTGTTGCTATTTTCACTGTCAGTGCCAGTGTTGTTGTTGTTGGTGTTTTCTGTGTCAGTGCCAGAGTTGTTGTTGTTACTGTTGCTGTTTTCTGTGTCAGTTCCAGTGTTGCTGTTGCTGTTTTCTGTGCCAGTGCCAGTGTTATTGTTGCTGTTGTTGCTGTTTTCTGTGTCAGTGCCACGGTTGTTGCTGTTGTTGCTGTTTTCTGTGTCAGTGCCAGTGTTGTTGCTGTTGTTGCTGTTTTCTGTGTCAGTGCCAGAGTTGTTGTTGCTGTTGTTGCTGTTTTCCGTGCCAGTGTTGTTGTAGTTGTTGCTGTTTTCTGTGTCAGTGCCGGTGTTGTTGTTGTTGCTGTTTTCTCTGTCAGTGCCAGTGTTGTTGTTGTTGCTGTTTTCTCTATCAGTGCCAGTGTTGTTGTTGTTGCTGTTTTCTGTGTCAGTGCCAGTGTTGTTGTAGTTGTTGCTGTTTTCTGTGTCAGTGCCAGTGTTGTTGTAGTTGTTGCTGTTTTCTGTGTCAGTGCCAGTGTTGTTGTAGTTGTTGCTGTTTTCTCTGTCAGTGCCAGTGTTTTTGTAGTTGTTGCTGTTTTCTGTGTCAGTGCCGGTGTTGTTGTTGTTGCTGTTTTCTCTGTCAGTGCCAGTGTTGTTGTTGTTGCTGTTTTCTCTGTCAGTGCCAGTGTTGTTGTAGTTGTTGCTGTTTTCTGTGTCAGTGCCACTGTTGTTGTTGCTGTTTTCTGTGTCAGTGCCAGTGTTGTTGTTGCTGTTGTTGCTGTTTTCTGTGTCAGTGCCAGTGTTGTTGTAGTTGTTGCTGTTTTCTGTGTCAGTGCCAGTGTTGTTGCTGTTGTTGCTGTTTTCTCTGTCAGTGACAGTGTTGTTGTAGATGTTGCTGTTTTCTCTGTCAGTGCCAGTGTTGTTGTAGTTGTTGTTGTTTTCTGTGTCAGTGCCAGTGTTGTTGTAGTTGTTGCTGTTTTCTCTGTCAGTCCCAGTGTTGTAGTTGTTGCTGTTTTCTCTGTCAGTGCCAGTGTTGTTGTTGTTGCTGTTTTCTGTGTCAGTGCCAGTGTTGTTGTTGTTGCTGTTTTCTCTGTCAGTGCCAGTGTTGTTGCTGTTGCTATTTTCACTGTCAGTGCCAGTGTTGTTGCTGTTGCTATTTTCACTGTCAGTGCCAGTGTTGTTGTTGTTGCTGTTTTCTGTGTCAGTGCCAGAGTTGTTGTTGTTACTGTTGCTGTTTTCTGTGTCAGTTCCAGTGTTGTTGTTGCTGTTGTTGCTGTTTTCTGTGTCAGTGCCAGTGTTGTTGTTGCTGTTGTTGCTGTTTTCCGTGCCAGTGTTGTTGTAGTTGTTGCTGTTTTTTGTGTCAGTGCCAGAGTTGTTGTTGTTACTGTTGCTGTTTTCTGTGTCAGTTCCAGTGTTGCTGTTGCTGTTTTCTGTGCCAGTGCCAGTGTTATTGTTGCTGTTGTTGCTGTTTTCTGTGTCAGTGCCACGGTTGTTGCTGTTGTTGCTGTTTTCTGTGTCAGTGCCAGTGTTGTTGCTGTTGTTGCTGTTTTCTCTGTCAGTGCCAGTGTTGTTGTTGCTGTTGTTGCTGTTTTCCGTGCCAGTGTTGTTGTAGTTGTTGCTGTTTTCTGTGTCAGTGCCGGTGTTGTTGTTGTTGCTGTTTTCTCTGTCAGTGCCAGTGTTGTTGTTGTTGCTGCTTTCTCTGTCAGTGCCAGTGTTGTTGTAGTTGTTTCTGTTTTCTGTATCAGTGCCAGTGTTGTTGTTGTTGCTGTTTTCTCTGTCAGTGCCAGTGTTGTTGTAGTTGTTGCTGTTTTCTGTGTCAGTGCCACTGTTGTTGTTGCTGTTTTCTGTGTCAGTGCCAGTGTTGTTGTTGTTGCTGTTTTCTCTGTCAGTGGCAGTGTTGTTGCTGTTTTCTCTGTCAGTGCCAGTGTTGTTGTTGTTGCTGTTTTCTGTGTCAGTGCCAGTGTTGTTGTTGCTGTTGTTGCTGTTTTCTGTGTCAGTGCCAGTGTTGTTGTTGCTGTTGTTGCTGTTTTCTGTGTCAGTGCCAGTGTTGTTGCTGTTGCTGTTTTCTCTGTCAGTGCCAGTGTTGTTGTAGTTGTTGCTGTTTTCTCTGTCAGTGCCAGTGTTGTTGTAGTTGTTGCTGTTTTCTGTGTCAGTGCCAGTGTTGTTGTTGTTGCTGTTTTCTCTGTCAGTGCCAGTGTTGTTGTAGTTGTTGCTGTTTTCTCTGTCAGTGCCAGTGTTGTTGTAGTTGTTGCTGTTTTCTGTGTCAGTGCCAGTGTTGTTGTAGTTGTTGCTGTTTTCTGTGTCAGTGCCACTGTTGTTGTTGCTGTTTTCTGTGTCAGTGCCAGTGTTGTTGTTGCTGTTGTTGCTGTTTTCTGTGTCAGTGCCAGTGTTGTTGTAGTTGTTGCTGTTTTCTGTGTCAGTGCCAGTGTTGTTGCTGTTGTTGCTGTTTTCTCTGTCAGTGCCAGTGTTGTTGTAGTTGTTGCTGTTTTCTCTGTCAGTGCCAGTGTTGTTGTAGTTGTTGTTGTTTTCTGTGTCAGTGCCAGTGTTGTTGTAGTTGTTGCTGTTTTCTCTGTCAGTGCCAGTGTTGTTGTTGTTGTTGCTGCTTTCTCTGTCAGTCCCAGTGTTGTAGTTGTTGCTGTTTTCTCTGTCAGTGCCAGTGTTGTTGTTGTTGCTGTTTTCTGTGTCAGTGCCAGTGTTGTTGTTGTTGCTGTTTTCTCTGTCAGTGCCAGTGTTGTTGCTGTTGCTATTTTCACTGTCAGTGCCAGTGTTGTTGCTGTTGCTATTTTCACTGTCAGTGCCAGTGTTGTTGTTGTTGCTGTTTTCTGTGTCAGTGCCAGAGTTGTTGTTGTTACTGTTGCTGTTTTCTGTGTCAGTTCCAGTGTTGCTGTTGCTGTTTTCTGTGCCAGTGCCAGTGTTATTGTTGCTGTTGTTGCTGTTTTCTGTGTCAGTGCCACGGTTGTTGCTGTTGTTGCTGTTTTCTGTGTCAGTGCCAGTGTTGTTGCTGTTGTTGCTGTTTTCTGTGTCAGTGCCAGTGTTGTTGTTGCTGTTGTTGCTGTTTTCCGTGCCAGTGTTGTTGTAGTTGTTGCTGCTTTCTCTGTCAGTGCCAGTGTTGTTGTAGTTGTTTCTGTTTTCTGTATCAGTGCCAGTGTTGTTGTTGTTGCTGTTTTCTCTGTCAGTGCCAGTGTTGTTGTAGTTGTTGCTGTTTTCTGTGTCAGTGCCACTGTTGTTGTTGCTGTTTTCTGTGTCAGTGCCAGTGTTGTTGTTGTTGCTGTTTTCTCTGTCAGTGGCAGTGTTGTTGTTGCTGTTTTCTCTGTCAGTGCCAGTGTTGTTGTTGTTGCTGTTTTCTGTGTCAGTGCCAGTGTTGTTGTTGCTGTTGTTGCTGTTTTCTGTGTCAGTGCCAGTGTTGTTGTTGCTGTTGTTGCTGTTTTCTGGGTAGTGCCAGTGTTGTTGCTGTTGCTGTTTTCTCTGTCAGTGCCAGTGTTGTTGTAGTTGTTGCTGTTTTCTCTGTCAGTGCCAGTGTTGTTGTAGTTGTTGCTGTTTTCTGTGTCAGTGCCAGTGTTGTTGTTGTTGCTGTTTTCTCTGTCAGTGCCAGTGTTGTTGTAGTTGTTGCTGTTTTCTCTGTCAGTGCCAGTGTTGTTGTAGTTGTTGCTGTTTTCTGTGTCAGTGCCAGTGTTGTTGTTGTTGCTGTTTTCTCTGTCAGTGCCAGTTTTGTTGTAGTTGTTGCTGTTTTCTGTGTCAGTGCCACTGTTGTTGTTGCTGTTTTCTGTGTCAGTGCCAGTGTTGTTGTTGTTGCTGTTTTCTCTGTCAGTGCCAATGTTGTTGTTGCTGTTTTCTCTGTCAGTGCCAGTGTTGTTGTTGCTGTTTTCTCTGTCAGTGCCAGTGTTGTTGTAGTTGTTGCTGTTTTCTGTGTCAGTGCCGGTGTTGTTGTTGTTGCTGTTTTCTCTGTCAGTGCCAGTGTTGTTGTTGTTGCTGTTTTCTCTGTCAGTGCCAGTGTTGTTGTTGCTGTTTTCTCTGTCAGTGCCAGTGTTGTTGTTGTTGCTGTTTTCTGTGTCAGTGCCAGTGTTGTTGTAGTTGTTGCTGTTTTCTGTGTCAGTGCCAGTGTTGTTGTAGTTGTTGCTGTTTTCTGTGTCAGTGCCAGTGTTGTTGTAGTTGTTGCTGTTTTCTCTGTGAGTGCCAGTGTTGTTGTAGTTGTTGCTGTTTTCTCTGTCAGTGCCAGTGTTGTTGTAGTTGTTGCTGTTTTCTATGTCAGTGCCAGTGTTGTTGTTGTTGCTGTTTTCTCTGTCAGTGCCAGTGTTGTTGTAGTTGTTGCTGTTTTCTGTGTCAGTGCCAGTGTTGTTGTAGTTGTTGCTGTTTTCTCTGTCAGTGCCAGTGTTGTTGTAGTTGTTGCTGTTTTCTGTGTCAGTGACAGTGTTGTTGTTGTTGCTGTTTTCTGTGTCAGTGCCGGTGTTGTTGTTGTTGCTGTTTTCTCTGTCAGTGCCAGTGTTGTTGTTGTTGCTGTTTTCTGTGTCAGTGCCAGTGTTGTTGTAGTTGTTGCTGTTTTCTGTGTCAGTGCCAGTTTGTTGTAGTTGTTGCTGTTTTCTGTGTCAGTGCCAGTGTTGTTGTAGTTGTTGCTGTTTTCTCTGTCAGTGCCAGTGTTGTTGTAGTTGTTGCTGTTTTCTCTGTGAGTGCCAGTGTTGTTGTAGTTGTTGCTGTTTTCTCTGTCAGTGCCAGTGTTGTTGTAGTTGTTGCTGTTTTCTGTGTCAGTGCCAATGTTGTTGTTGTTGCTGTTTTCTGTGTCAGTGCCAGTGTTGTTGTAGTTGTTGTTGTTTTCTGTGTCAGTGCCAGTGTTGTTGTAGTTGTTGCTGTTTTCTCTGTCAGTGCCAGTGTTGTTGTAGTTGTTGCTGTTTTCTGTGTCAGTGCCAGTGTTGTTGTTGTTGCTGTTTTCTCCGTCAGTTCCAGTGTTGTTGTAATTGTTGCTGTTTTCTCTGTCAGTGCCAGTTTTGTTGTAGTTGTTGCTGTTTTCTGTGTCAGTGCCAGTGTTGTTGTAGTTGTTGCTGTTTTCTCTGTCAGTGCCCGTGTTGTTGTTGTTGTTGCTGTTTTCTCTGTCAGTGCCAGTGTTGTAGTTGTTGCTGTTTTCTCTGTCAGTGCCAGTGTTGTTGTTGTTGTTGCTGTTGCTGTTTTCTGTGCCAGTGCCAGTGTTATTGTTGCTGTTGTTGCTGTTTTCTGTGTCAGTGCCACTGTTGTTGTTGCTGTTGTTGCTGTTTTCTGTGTCAGTGCCAGTGTTGTTGTTGCTGTTTTCTCTGTCAGTGCCAGTGTTGTTGTTGCTGTTTTCTCTGTCAGTGCCAGTGTTGTTGTTGTTGCTGTTTTCTGTGTCAGTGCCAGTGTTGTTGTTGCTGTTGTTGCTGTTTTCTGTGTCAGTGCCAGTGTTGTTGCTGTTGTTGCTGTTTTCTGTGCCAGTGCCAGTGTTGTTGCTGTTGCTGTTTTCTCTGTCAGTGCCAATGTTGTTGTAGTTGTTGCTGTTTTCTCTGTCAGTGCCAGTGTTGTTGTAGTTGTTGCTGTTTTCTGTGTCAGTGCCAGTGTTGTTGTTGTTGCTGCTTTCTCTGTCAGTGCCAGTGTTGTTGTAGTTGTTGCTGTTTTCTCTGTCAGTGCCAGTGTTGTTGTAGTTGTTGCCGTTTTTTGTGTCAGTGCCGGTGTTGTTGTTGTTGTTGTTTTCTCTGTCAGTGCCAATGTTGTTGTAGTTGTTGCTGTTTTCACTGTCAGTGCCAGTGTTGTTGTAGTTGTTGCTGTTTTCTGTGTCAGTGCCAGTGTTGTTGTAGTTGTTGCTGTTTTCTCTGTCAGTGCCAGTGTTGTTGTAGTTGTTGCTGTTTTCTGTGTCAGTGCCAGTGTTGTTGTTGCTGTTTTCTGTGTCAGTGCCAGTGTTGTTGTTGTTGCTGTTTTCTCTGTCAGTGCCAGTGTTGTTGTTGTTGCTATTTTCACTGTCAGTGCCAGTGTTGTTGTTGTTGCTGTTTTCTGTGTCAGTGCCAGTGTTGTTGTTGTTGTTGCTGTTTTCTCTGTCAGTGCCAGTGTTGTTGTAGTTGTTGCTGTTTTCTTTGTCAGTGCCAGTGTTGTTGTAGTTGTTGCTGTTTTCTCTGTCAGTGCCAGTGTTGTTGTAGTTGTTGCTGTTTTCTCTGTCAGTGCCAGTGTTGTAGTTGTTGCTGTTTTCTGTGTCAGTGCCAGTGTTGTTGTTGTTGCTGTTTTCTCTGACAGTGCCAGTGTTGTTGTAGTTGTTGCTGTTTTCTCTGTCAGTGCCAGTGTTGTTGTAGTTGTTGCTGTTTTCTGTGTCAGTGCCGGTGTTGTTGTTGTTGCTGTTTTCTCTGTCAGTGCCAGTGTTGTTGTTGTTGCTGTTTTCTCTGTCAGTGCCAGTGTTGTTGTTGTTGCTGTTTTCTGTGTCAGTGCCAGTGTTGTTGTTGTTGCTGTTTTCTGTGTCAGTGCCAGTGTTGTTGTAGTTGTTGCTGTTTTCTGTGTCAGTGCCAGAGTTGTTGTAGTTGTTGCTGTTTTCTGTGTCAGTGCCAGTGTTGTTGTAGTTGTTGCTGTTTTCTCTGTGAGTGCCAGTGTTGTTGTAGTTGTTGCTGTTTTCTCTGTGAGTGCCAGTGTTGTTGTAGTTGTTGTTGTTTTCTCTGTCAGTGCCAGTGTTGTTGTAGTTGTTGCTGTTTTCTGTGTCAGTGCCAATGTTGTTGTTGTTGCTGTTTTCTGTGTCAGTGCCAGTGTTGTTGTAGTTGTTGTTGTTTTCTGTGTCAGTGCCAGTGTTGTTGTAGTTGTTGCTGTTTTCTCTGTCAGTGCCAGTGTTGTTGTAGTTGTTGCTGTTTTCTGTGTCAGTGCCAGTGTTGTTGTTGTTGCTGTTTTCTCTGTCAGTTCCAGTGTTGTTGTAATTGTTGCTGTTTTCTCTGTCAGTGCCAGTTTTGTTGTAGTTGTTGCTGTTTTCTGTGTCAGTGCCAGTGTTGTTGTAGTTGTTGCTGTTTTCTCTGTCAGTGCCCGTGTTGTTGTTGTTGTTGCTGTTTTCTCTGTCAGTGCCAGTGTTGTAGTTGTTGCTGTTTTCTCTGTCAGTGCCAGTGTTGTTGTTGTTGTTGCTGTTGCTGTTTTCTGTGCCAGTGCCAGTGTTATTGTTGCTGTTGTTGCTGTTTTCTGTGTCAGTGCCACTGTTGTTGTTGCTGTTGTTGCTGTTTTCTGTGTCAGTGCCAGTGTTGTTGTTGCTGTTTTCTCTGTCAGTGCCAGTGTTGTTGTTGCTGTTTTCTCTGTCAGTGCCAGTGTTGTTGTTGTTGCTGTTTTCTGTGTCAGTGCCAGTGTTGTTGTTGCTGTTGTTGCTGTTTTCTGTGTCAGTGCCAGTGTTGTTGCTGTTGTTGCTGTTTTCTGTGCCAGTGCCAGTGTTGTTGCTGTTGCTGTTTTCTCTGTCAGTGCCAGTGTTGTTGTAGTTGTTGCTGTTTTCTCTGTCAGTGCCAGTGTTGTTGTAGTTGTTGCTGTTTTCTCTGTGAGTGCCAGTGTTGTTGTAGTTGTTGCTGTTTTCTCTGTCAGTGCCAGTGTTGTTGTAGTTGTTGCTGTTTTCTGTGTCAGTGCCAGTGTTGTTGTTGCTGTTTTCTCTGTCAGTGCCAGTGTTGTTGTAGTTGTTGTTGTTTTCTGTGTCAGTGCCAGTGTTGTTGTAGTTGTTGCTGTTTTCTCTGTCAGTGCCAGTGTTGTTGTAGTTGTTGCTGTTTTCTGTGTCAGTGCCAGTGTTGTTGTTGTTGCTGTTTTCTCTGTCAGTGCCAGTGTTGTTGTAGTTGTTGCTGTTTTCTCTGTCAGTGCCAGTTTTGTTGTAGTTGTTGCTGTTTTCTGTGTCAATGCCAGTGTTGTTGTTGTTGTTGCTGTTGCTGTTTTCTGTGCCAGTGCCACTGTTATTGTTGCTGTTGTTGCTGTTTTCTGTGTCAGTGCCAGTGTTGTTGTTGTTGTTGCTGTTTTCTCTGTCAGTGCCAGCGTTGTAGTTGTTGCTGTTTTCTCTGTCAGTGCCAGTGTTGTTGTTGTTGTTGCTGTTGCTGTTTTCTGTGCCAGTGCCACTGTTATTGTTGCTGTTGTTGCTGTTTTCTGTGTCAGTGCCACTGTTGTTGTTGCTGTTGTTGCTGTTTTCTGTGTCAGTGCCAGTGTTGTTGTTGTTGCTGTTTTCTCTGTCAGTGCCAGTGTTGTTGTTGCTGTTTTCTCTGTCAGTGCCAGTGTTGTTGTTGTTGCTGTTTTGTGTGTCAGTGCCAGTGTTGTTGTTGCTGTTGTTGCTGTTTTCTGTGTCAGTGCCAGTGTTGTTGTTGCTGTTGTTGCTGTTTTCTGTGCCAGTGCCAGTGTTGTTGCTGTTGCTGTTTTCTCTGTCAGTGTCAGTGTTGTTGTAGTTGTTGCTGTTTTCTCTGTCAGTGCCAGTGTTGTTGTAGTTGTTGCTGTTTTCTGTGTCAGTGCCAGTGTTGTTGTTGTTGCTGTTTTCTCTGTCAGTGCCAGTGTTGTTGTAGTTGTTGCTGTTTTCTGTGTCAGTGCCAGTGTTGTTGTTGTTGCTGTTTTCTCTGTCAGTGCCAGTGTTGTTGTTGTTGCTGTTTTCTGTGTCAGTGCCAGTGTTGTTGTAGTTGTTGCTGTTTTCTGTGTCAGTGCCAGTGTTGTTGTAGTTGTTGCTGTTTTCTGTGTCAGTGCCAGTGTTGTTGTTGTTGCTGTTTTCTCTGTCAGTGCCAGTGTTGTTGTTGTTGCTGTTTTCACTGTCAGTGCCAGTGTTGTAGTTGTTGCTGTTTTCTGTGTCAGTGCCAGTGTTGTTGTAGTTGTTGCTGTTTTCTCTGTCAGTGCCAGTGTTGTTGTTGTTGCTGTTTTCTCTGTCAGTGCAAGTGTTGTAATTGTTGCTGTTTTCTCTGTCAGTGCCAGTGTTGTTGTAGTTGTTGCTGTTTTCTGTGTCAGTGCCAGTGTTGTTGTTGTTGCTGTTTTCTGTGTCAGTGCCAGTGTTGTTGTTGTTGCTGTTTTATCTGTCAGTGCCAGTGTTGTTGTTGTTGCTATTTTCACTGTCAGTGCCAGTGTTGGTGTTGTTGCTGTTTTCTGTGTCAGTGCCAGTGTTGTTGTTGTTGTTGTTGCTGTTTTCTGTGTCAGTGCCAGTGTTGTTGTAGTTGTTGCTGTTTTCTCTGTCAGCGCCAGTGTTGTTGTTGTTGCTGTTTTCTCTGTCAGTGCCAGTGTTGTAGTTGTTGCTGTTTTCTCTCTCAGTGCCAGTGTTGTTGTAGTTGTTGCTGTTTTCTGTGTCAGTGCCAGTGTTGTTGTTGTTGCTGTTTTCTGTGTTAGTGCATGTGTTGGTGTTGTTGCTGTTTTCACTGTCAGTGCCAGTGTTGTTGTTGTTGCTATTTTCACTGTCAGTGCCAGTGTTGTTGTTGTTGCTGTTTTCTGTGTCAGTACCAGTGTTGTTGTAGTTGTTGCTGCTTTCTCTGTCAGTGCCAGTGTTGTTGTAGTTGTTTCTGTTTTCTGTATCAGTGCCAGTGTTGTTGTTGTTGCTGTTTTCTCTGTCAGTGCCAGTGTTGTTGTAGTTGTTGCTGTTTTCTGTGTCAGTGCCACTGTTGTTGTTGCTGTTTTCTGTGTCAGTGCCAGTGTTGTTGTTGTTGCTGTTTTCTCTGTCAGTGCCAGTGTTGTTGTTGCTGTTTTCTCTGTCAGTGCCAGTGTTGTTGTTGTTGCTGTTTTCTGTGTCAGTGCCAGTGTTGTTGTTGCTGTTGTTGCTGTTTTCTGTGTCAGTGCCAGTGTTGTTGTTGCTGTTGTTGCTGTTTTCTGTGCCAGTGCCAGTGTTGTTGCTGTTGCTGTTTTCTCTGTCAGTGTCAGTGTTGTTGTAGTTGTTGCTGTTTTCTCTGTCAGTGCCAGTGTTGTTGTAGTTGTTGCTGTTTTCTGTGTCAGTGCCAGTGTTGTTGTTGTTGCTGTTTTCTCTGTCAGTGCCAGTGTTGTTGTAGTTGTTGCTGTTTTCTGTGTCAGTGCCAGTGTTGTTGTTGTTGCTGTTTTCTCTGTCAGTGCCAGTGTTGTTGTTGTTGCTGTTTTCTGTGTCAGTGCCAGTGTTGTTGTAGTTGTTGCTGTTTTCTGTGTCAGTGCCAGTGTTGTTGTAGTTGTTGCTGTTTTCTGTGTCAGTGCCAGTGTTGTTGTTGTTGCTGTTTTCTCTGTCAGTGCCAGTGTTGTTGTTGTTGCTGTTTTCACTGTCAGTGCCAGTGTTGTAGTTGTTGCTGTTTTCTGTGTCAGTGCCAGTGTTGTTGTAGTTGTTGCTGTTTTCTCTGTCAGTGCCAGTGTTGTTGTTGTTGCTGTTTTCTCTGTCAGTGCAAGTGTTGTAATTGTTGCTGTTTTCTCTGTCAGTGCCAGTGTTGTTGTAGTTGTTGCTGTTTTCTGTGTCAGTGCCAGTGTTGTTGTTGTTGCTGTTTTCTGTGTCAGTGCCAGTGTTGTTGTTGTTGCTGTTTTATCTGTCAGTGCCAGTGTTGTTGTTGTTGCTATTTTCACTGTCAGTGCCAGTGTTGGTGTTGTTGCTGTTTTCTGTGTCAGTGCCAGTGTTGTTGTTGTTGTTGTTGCTGTTTTCTGTGTCAGTGCCAGTGTTGTTGTAGTTGTTGCTGTTTTCTCTGTCAGCGCCAGTGTTGTTGTTGTTGCTGTTTTCTCTGTCAGTGCCAGTGTTGTAGTTGTTGCTGTTTTCTCTCTCAGTGCCAGTGTTGTTGTAGTTGTTGCTGTTTTCTGTGTCAGTGCCAGTGTTGTTGTTGTTGCTGTTTTCTGTGTTAGTGCATGTGTTGGTGTTGTTGCTGTTTTCACTGTCAGTGCCAGTGTTGTTGTTGTTGCTATTTTCACTGTCAGTGCCAGTGTTGTTGTTGTTGCTGTTTTCTGTGTCAGTACCAGTGTTGTTGTAGTTGTTGCTGCTTTCTCTGTCAGTGCCAGTGTTGTTGTAGTTGTTTCTGTTTTCTGTATCAGTGCCAGTGTTGTTGTTGTTGCTGTTTTCTCTGTCAGTGCCAGTGTTGTTGTAGTTGTTGCTGTTTTCTGTGTCAGTGCCACTGTTGTTGTTGCTGTTTTCTGTGTCAGTGCCAGTGTTGTTGTTGTTGCTGTTTTCTCTGTCAGTGCCAGTGTTGTTGTTGCTGTTTTCTCTGTCAGTGCCAGTGTTGTTGTTGTTGCTGTTTTCTGTGTCAGTGCCAGTGTTGTTGTTGCTGTTGTTGCTGTTTTCTGTGTCAGTGCCAGTGTTGTTGTTGTTGTTGTTGCTGTTTTCTGTGCCAGTGCCAGTGTTGTTGCTGTTGCTGTTTTCTCTGTCAGTGCCAGTGTTGTTGTAGTCGTTGCTGTTTTCTCTGTCAGTGCCAGTGTTGTTGTAGTTGTTGCTGTTTTCTCTGTCAGTGCCAGTGTTGTTGTAGTTGTTGCTGTTTTCTGTGTCAGTGCCAGTGTTGTTGTTGTTGCTGTTTTCTCTGTCAGTGCCAGTGTTGTAGTAGTTGTTGCTGTTTTCTCTGTCAGTGCCAGTGTTGTAGTTGTTGCTGTTTTCTGTGTCAGTGCCAGTGTTGTTGTTGTTGCTGTTTTCTCTGTCAGTGCCAGTGTTATTGTAGTTGTTGCTGTTTTCTCTGTCAGTGCCAGTGTTGTTGTAGTTGTTGCTGTTTTCTGTGTCAGTGCCGATGTTGTTGTTGTTGCTGTTTTCTCTGTCAGCGCCAGTGTTGTTGTTGTTGTTGTTTTCTCTGTCAGTGCCAGTGTTGTTGTTGCTGTTTTCTGTGTCAGTGCCAGTGTTGTTGTTGTTGCTGTTTTCTGTGTCAGTGCCAGTGTTGTTGTAGTTGTTGCTGTTTTCTGTGTCAGTACCAGTGTTGTTGTAGTTGTTGCTGTTTTCTGTGTCAGTGCCAGTGTTGTTGTTGCTGTTGTTGCTGTTTTCTGTGCCAGTGCCAGTGTTGTTGCTGTTGCTGTTTTCTCTGTCAGTGCCAGTGTTGTTGTAGTTGTTGCTGTTTTCTCTGTCAGTGCCAGTGTTGTTGTAGTTGTTGCTGTTTTCTGTGTCAGTGCCAGTGTTGTTGTTGCTGTTTTCTCTGTCAGTGCCAGTGTTGTTGTAGTTGTTGCTGTTTTCTCTGTCAGTGCCAGTGTTGTTGTAGTTGTTGCTGTTTTCTGTGTCAGTGCCGGTGTTGTTGTTGCTGTTTTCTCTGTCAGTGCCAGTGTTGTTGTTGTTGTTTTCTCTGTCAGTGCCAGTGTTGTTGTTGTTGCTGTTTTCTCTGTCAGTGCCAGTGTTGTTGTAGTTGTTGCTGTTTTCTGTGTCAGTGCCAGTGTTGTTGTAGTTGTTGCTGTTTTCTGTGTCAGTGCCAGTGTTGTTGTAGTTGTTGCTATTTTCTCTGTCAGTGCCAGTGTTGTTGTAGTTGTTGCTGTTTTCTCTGTCAGTGCCAGTGTTGTTGTAGTTGTTGCTGTTTTCTGTGTCAGTGCCAGTGTTGTTGCTGTTGTTGCTGTTTTCTGTGTCAGTGCCAGTGTTGTTGTTGTTGCTGTTTTCTGTGTCAGTGCCAGTGTTGTTGTTGTTGCTGTTTTCTCTGTCAGTGCCAGTGTTGTTGTTGCTGTTTTCTCTGTCAGTGCCAGTGTTGTTGTTGTTGCTGTTTTCTGTGTCAGTGCCAGTGTTGTTGTTGCTGTTGTTGCTGTTTTCTGTGTCAGTGCCAGTGTTGTTGTTGCTGTTTTCTGTGTCAGTGCCAGTGTTGTTGCTGTTGCTGTTTTCTCTGTCAGTGCCAGTGTTGTTGTAGTTGTTGCTGTTTTCTCTGACAGTGCCAGTGTTGTTGTAGTTGTTGCTGTTTTCTGTGTAAGTGCCAGTGTTGTTGTTGTTGCTATTTTCTCTGTCAGTGCCAGTGTTGTTGTAGTTGTTGCTGTTTTCTCTGTCAGTGCCAGTGTTGTTGTAGTTGTTGCTGTTTTCTGTGTCAGTGCCAGTGTTGTTGCTGTTGTTGCTGTTTTCTGTGTCAGTGCCAGTGTTGTTGTTGTTGCTGTTTTCTCTGTCAGTGCCAGTGTTGTTGTAGTTGTTGCTGTTTTCTGTGTCAGTGCCATTGTTATTGCTGTTGTTGCTGTTTTCTGTGTCAGTGCCAGTGTTGTTGTTGCTGTTGTTGCTGTTTTCTGTGTCAGTGCCAGTGTTGTTGCTGTTGCTGTTTTCTATGTCAGTGCCAGTGTTGTTGTAGTTGTTGCTGTTTTCTCTGTCAGTGCCAGTGTTGTAGTTGTTGCTGTTTTCTGTGTCAGTGCCAGTGTTGTTGTTGTTGCTGTTTTCTGTGTCAGTGCCAGTGTTATTGTAGTTGTTGCTGTTTTCTCTGTCAGTGCCAGTGTTGTTGTAGTTGTTGCTGTTTTCTGTGTCAGTGCCGGTGTTGTTGTTGTTGCTGTTTTCTCTGTCAGTGCCAGTGTTGTTGTTGTTGCTGTTTTCACTGTCAGTGCCAGTGTTGTAGTTGTTGCTGTTTTCTGTGTCAGTGCCAGTGTTGTTGTAGTTGTTGCTGTTTTCTCTGTCAGTGCCAGTGTTGTTGTTGTTGCTGTTTTCTCTGTCAGTGCAAGTGTTGTAATTGTTGCTGTTTTCTCTGTCAGTGCCAGTGTTGTTGTAGTTGTTGCTGTTTTCTGTGTCAGTGCCAGTGTTGTTGTTGTTGCTGTTTTCTGTGTCAGTGCCAGTGTTGTTGTTGTTGCTGTTTTATCTGTCAGTGCCAGTGTTGTTGTTGTTGCTATTTTCACTGTCAGTGCCAGTGTTGGTGTTGTTGCTGTTTTCTGTGTCAGTGCCAGTGTTGTTGTTGTTGTTGTTGCTGTTTTCTGTGTCAGTGCCAGTGTTGTTGTAGTTGTTGCTGTTTTCTCTGTCAGCGCCAGTGTTGTTGTTGTTGCTGTTTTCTCTGTCAGTGCCAGTGTTGTAGTTGTTGCTGTTTTCTCTCTCAGTGCCAGTGTTGTTGTAGTTGTTGCTGTTTTCTGTGTCAGTGCCAGTGTTGTTGTTGTTGCTGTTTTCTGTGTTAGTGCATGTGTTGTTGTTGTTGCTGTTTTCACTGTCAGTGCCAGTGTTGTTGTTGTTGCTATTTTCACTGTCAGTGCCAGTGTTGTTGTTGTTGCTGTTTTCTGTGTCAGTACCAGTGTTGTTGTAGTTGTTGCTGCTTTCTCTGTCAGTGCCAGTGTTGTTGTAGTTGTTTCTGTTTTCTGTATCAGTGCCAGTGTTGTTGTTGTTGCTGTTTTCTCTGTCAGTGCCAGTGTTGTTGTAGTTGTTGCTGTTTTCTGTGTCAGTGCCACTGTTGTTGTTGCTGTTTTCTGTGTCAGTGCCAGTGTTGTTGTTGTTGCTGTTTTCTCTGTCAGTGCCAGTGTTGTTGTTGCTGTTTTCTCTGTCAGTGCCAGTGTTGTTGTTGTTGCTGTTTTCTGTGTCAGTGCCAGTGTTGTTGTTGCTGTTGTTGCTGTTTTCTGTGTCAGTGCCAGTGTTGTTGTTGTTGTTGTTGCTGTTTTCTGTGCCAGTGCCAGTGTTGTTGCTGTTGCTGTTTTCTCTGTCAGTGCCAGTGTTGTTGTAGTCGTTGCTGTTTTCTCTGTCAGTGCCAGTGTTGTTGTAGTTGTTGCTGTTTTCTCTGTCAGTGCCAGTGTTGTTGTAGTTGTTGCTGTTTTCTGTGTCAGTGCCAGTGTTGTTGTTGTTGCTGTTTTCTCTGTCAGTGCCAGTGTTGTAGTAGTTGTTGCTGTTTTCTCTGTCAGTGCCAGTGTTGTAGTTGTTGCTGTTTTCTGTGTCAGTGCCAGTGTTGTTGTTGTTGCTGTTTTCTCTGTCAGTGCCAGTGTTATTGTAGTTGTTGCTGTTTTCTCTGTCAGTGCCAGTGTTGTTGTAGTTGTTGCTGTTTTCTGTGTCAGTGCCGATGTTGTTGTTGTTGCTGTTTTCTCTGTCAGCGCCAGTGTTGTTGTTGTTGTTGTTTTCTCTGTCAGTGCCAGTGTTGTTGTTGCTGTTTTCTGTGTCAGTGCCAGTGTTGTTGTTGTTGCTGTTTTCTGTGTCAGTGCCAGTGTTGTTGTAGTTGTTGCTGTTTTCTGTGTCAGTACCAGTGTTGTTGTAGTTGTTGCTGTTTTCTGTGTCAGTGCCAGTGTTGTTGTTGCTGTTGTTGCTGTTTTCTGTGCCAGTGCCAGTGTTGTTGCTGTTGCTGTTTTCTCTGTCAGTGCCAGTGTTGTTGTAGTTGTTGCTGTTTTCTCTGTCAGTGCCAGTGTTGTTGTAGTTGTTGCTGTTTTCTGTGTCAGTGCCAGTGTTGTTGTTGCTGTTTTCTCTGTCAGTGCCAGTGTTGTTGTAGTTGTTGCTGTTTTCTCTGTCAGTGCCAGTGTTGTTGTTGTTGTTTTCTCTGTCAGTGCCAGTGTTGTTGTTGTTGCTGTTTTCTCTGTCAGTGCCAGTGTTGTTGTAGTTGTTGCTGTTTTCTGTGTCAGTGCCAGTGTTGTTGTAGTTGTTGCTGTTTTCTGTGTCAGTGCCAGTGTTGTTGTAGTTGTTGCTATTTTCTCTGTCAGTGCCAGTGTTGTTGTAGTTGTTGCTGTTTTCTCTGTCAGTGCCAGTGTTGTTGTAGTTGTTGCTGTTTTCTGTGTCAGTGCCAGTGTTGTTGCTGTTGTTGCTGTTTTCTGTGTCAGTGCCAGTGTTGTTGTTGTTGCTGTTTTCTGTGTCAGTGCCAGTGTTGTTGTTGTTGCTGTTTTCTCTGTCAGTGCCAGTGTTGTTGTTGCTGTTTTCTCTGTCAGTGCCAGTGTTGTTGTTGTTGCTGTTTTCTGTGTCAGTGCCAGTGTTGTTGTTGCTGTTGTTGCTGTTTTCTGTGTCAGTGCCAGTGTTGTTGTTGCTGTTTTCTGTGTCAGTGCCAGTGTTGTTGCTGTTGCTGTTTTCTCTGTCAGTGCCAGTGTTGTTGTAGTTGTTGCTGTTTTCTCTGACAGTGCCAGTGTTGTTGTAGTTGTTGCTGTTTTCTGTGTAAGTGCCAGTGTTGTTGTTGTTGCTATTTTCTCTGTCAGTGCCAGTGTTGTTGTAGTTGTTGCTGTTTTCTCTGTCAGTGCCAGTGTTGTTGTAGTTGTTGCTGTTTTCTGTGTCAGTGCCAGTGTTGTTGCTGTTGTTGCTGTTTTCTGTGTCAGTGCCAGTGTTGTTGTTGTTGCTGTTTTCTCTGTCAGTGCCAGTGTTGTTGTAGTTGTTGCTGTTTTCTGTGTCAGTGCCATTGTTATTGCTGTTGTTGCTGTTTTCTGTGTCAGTGCCAGTGTTGTTGTTGCTGTTGTTGCTGTTTTCTGTGTCAGTGCCAGTGTTGTTGCTGTTGCTGTTTTCTATGTCAGTGCCAGTGTTGTTGTAGTTGTTGCTGTTTTCTCTGTCAGTGCCAGTGTTGTAGTTGTTGCTGTTTTCTGTGTCAGTGCCAGTGTTGTTGTTGTTGCTGTTTTCTCTGTCAGTGCCAGTGTTATTGTAGTTGTTGCTGTTTTCTCTGTCAGTGCCAGTGTTGTTGTAGTTGTTGCTGTTTTCTGTGTCAGTGCCGGTGTTGTTGTTGTTGTTGCTGTTTTCTCTGTCAGTGCCAGTGTTGTTGTATTTGTTGTTGTTTTCTGTGTCAGTGCCAGTGTTGTTGTTGTTGCTGTTTTCTCTGTCAGCGCCAGTGTTGTTGTTGTTGTTGTTTTCTCTGTCAGTGCCAGTGTTGTTGTTGTTGCTGTTTTCTGTGTCAGTGCCAGTGTTGTTGTTGTTGCTGTTTTCTGTGTCAGTGCCAGTGTTGTTGTAGTTGTTGCTGTTTTCTGTGTCAGTACCAGTGTTGTTGTAGTTGTTGCTGTTTTCTGTGTCAGTGCCGGTGTTGTTGTTGTTGCTGTTTTCTCTGTGAGTGCCAGTGTTGTTGTAGTTGTTGCTGTTTTCTCTGTCAGTGCCAGTGTTGTTGTATTTGTTGTTGTTTTCTGTGTCAGTGCCAGTGTTGTTGTTGTTGCTGTTTTCTCTGTCAGTGCCAGTGTTGTTGTAGGTGTTGCTGTTTTCTGTGTCAGTGCTACTGTTGTTGTTGCTGTTGTTGCTGTTTTCTGTGTCAGTGCAAGTGTTGTTGTTGTTGCTGTTTTCTCTGTCAGTGCCAGTGTTGTTGTAGTTGTTGCTGTTTTCTCTGTCAGTGCCGGTGTTGTTGTTGCTGTTTTCTCTGTCAGTGCCAGTGTTGTTGTTGCTGTTTTCTCTGTCAGTGCCAGTGTTGTTGTTGTTGCTGTTTTCTCTGTCAGTGCCAGTGTTGTTGTAGTTGTTGCTGTTTTCTGTGTCAGTGCCAGTGTTGTTGTAGTTGTTGCTGTTTTCTGTGTCAGTGCCAGTGTTGTTGTAGTTGTTGCTATTTTCTCTGTCAGTGCCAGTGTTGTTGTAGTTGTTGCTGTTTTCTCTGTCAGTGCCAGTGTTGTTGTAGTTGTTGCTGTTTTCTGTGTCAGTGCCAGTGTTGTTGTTGCTGTTTTCTCTGTCAGTGCCAGTGTTGTTGTTGTTGCTGTTTTCACTGTCAGTGCCAGTGTTGTTGTAGTTGTTGCTGTTTTCTGTGTCAGTGCCAGTGTTGTTGTAGTTGTTGCTGTTTTCTCTGTCAGTGCCAGTGTTGTTGTTGTTGCTGTTTTCTCTGACATTGCCAGTGTTGTAGTTGTTGCTATTTTCTCTGTCAGTGCCAGTGTTGTTGTAGTTGTTGCTGTTTTCTGTGTCAGTGCCAGTGTTGTTGTTGTTGCTGTTTTCTGTGTCAGTGCCAGTGTTGTTGTTGTTGCTGTTTTCTCTGTTAGTGCCAGTGTTGTTGTTGTTGCTATTTTCACTGTCAGTGCCAGTGTTGGTGTTGTTGCTGTTTTCTGTGTCAGTGCCAGTGTTGTTGTTGTTGTTGCTGTTTTCTGTGTCAGTGCCAGTGTTGTTGTAGTTGTTGCTGTTTTCTGCGTCAGTGCCAGTGTTGTTGTTGTTGCTGTTTTCTCTGTCAGTGCCAGTGTTGTTGTTGTTGCTATTTTCACTGTCAGTGCCAGTGTTGTTGTTTTTGCTGTTTTCTGTGTCAGTGCCAGTGTTGTTGTTGTTGTTGTTGTTTTCTGTGTCAGTGCCAGTGTTGTTGTAGTTGTTGCTGTTTTCTCTGTCAGTGGCAGTGTTGTTGTAGTTGTTGCTGTTTTCTCTGTCAGTGCCAGTGTTGTTGTAGTTGTTGCTGTTTTCTGTGTCAGTGCCAGTGTTGTTGTTGTTGCTGTTTTCTCTGTCAGTGCCAGTGTTGTTGAAGTTGTTGCTGTTTTCTGTGTCAGTGCCAGTGTTGTTGTAGTTGTTGCTGTTTTCTGTGTCAGTGCCAGTGTTGTTGTAGTTGTTGCTGTTTTCTGTGTTAGTGCCGGTGTTGTAGTTGTTGCTGTTTTCTCTGTCAGTGCCAGTGTTGTTGTAGTTGTTGCTGTTTTCTGTGTCAGTGCAAGTGTTGTTGCTGTTGCTGTTTTCTCTGTCAGTGCCAGTGTTGTTGTAGTTGTTGCTGCTTTCTCTGTCAGTGCCAATGTTGTTGTAGTTGTTTCTGTTTTTTGTGTCAGTGCCTGTGTTGTTGTTGTTGCTGTTTTCTCTGTCAGTGCCAGTGTTGTTGTTGCTGTTTTCTCTGTCAGTGCCAGTGTTGTTGTTGTTGCTGTTTTCTGTGTCAGTGCCAGTGTTGTTGTTGCTGTTGTTGCTGTTTTCTGTGTCAGTGCCAGTGTTGTTGCTGTTGCTGTTTTCTCTGTCAGTGCCAGTGTTGTTGTAGTTGTTGCTGTTTTCTCTGACAGTGCCAGTGTTGTTGTAGTTGTTGCTGTTTTCTGTGTAAGTGCCAGTGTTGTTGTTGTTGCTATTTTCTCTGTCAGTGCCAGTGTTGTTGTAGTTGTTGCTATTTTCTCTGTCAGTGCCAGTGTTGTTGTAGTTGTTGCTGTTTTCTGTGTCAGTGCCAGTGTTGTTGCTGTTGTTGCTGTTTTCTGTGTCAGTGCCAGTGTTGTTGTTGTTGCTGTTTTCTCTGTCAGTGCCAGTGTTGTTGTTGTTGCTGTTTTCTGTGTCAGTGCCAGTGTTGTTGTAGTTGTTGCTGTTTTCTGTGTCAGTGCCAGTGTTGTTGTAGTTGTTGCTGTTTTCTGTGTCAGTGCCAGTGTTGTTGTTGTTGCTGTTTTCTGTGTCAGTGCCAGTGTTGTTGTAGTTGTTGCTGTTTTCTGTGTCAGTGCCACTGTTGTTGTTGCTGTTTTCTCTGTCAGTGACAGTGTTGTTGTTGCTGTTTTCTCTGTCAGTGCCAGTGTTGTTGTTGTTGCTGTTTTCTGTGTCAGTGCCATTGTTATTGCTGTTGTTGCTGTTTTCTGTGTCAGTGCCAGTGTTGTTTTTGCTGTTGTTGCTGTTTTCTGTGTCAGTGCCAGTGTTGTTGCTGTTGCTGTTTTCTCTGTCAGTGCCAGTGTTGTTGTAGTTGTTGCTGTTTTCTCTGTCAGTGCCAGTGTTGTAGTTGTTGCTGTTTTCTGTGTCAGTGCCAGTGTTGTTGTTGTTGCTGTTTTCTCTGTCAGTGCCAGTGTTGTAGTAGTTGTTGCTGTTTTCTGTGTCAGTGCCGGTGTTGTTGTTGTTGCTGTTTTCTCTGTCAGAGCCAGTGTTGTTGTTGTTGCTGTTTTCTCTGTCAGTGCCAGTGTTGTTGTTGCTGTTTTCTGTGTCAGTGCCAGTGTTGTTGTTGTTGCTGTTTTCTGTGTCAGTGCCAGTGTTGTTGTTGCTGTTGTTGCTGTTTTCTGTGTCAGTGCCAGTGTTGTTGTTGCTGTTGTTGCTGTTTTCCGTCCCAGTGTTGTTGTAGTTGTTGCTGTTTTCTGTGTCAGTGCCGGTGTTGTTGTTGTTGCTGTTTTCTCTGTCAGTGCCAGTGTTGTTGTAGTTGTTGCTGTTTTCTGTGTCAGTGCCAGTGTTGTTGTAGTTGTTGCTGTTTTCTGTGTCAGTGACAGTATTGTTGTAGTTGTTGCTGTTTTCTCTGTCAGTGCCAGTGTTGTTGTAGTTGTTGCTGTTTTCTCTGTCAGTGCCAGTGTTGTTGTAGTTGTTGCTGTTTTCTATGTCAGTGCAAGTGTTGTTGCTGTTGCTGTTTTCTCTGTCAGTGCCAGTGTTGTTGTAGTTGTTGCTGCTTTCTCTGTCAGTGCCAATGTTGTTGTAGTTGTTTCTGTTTTCTGTGTCAGTGCCAGTGTTGTTGTTGTTGCTGTTTTCTGTGTCAGTGCCACTGTTGTTGTTGCTGTTTTCTGTGTCAGTGCCAGTGTTGTTGTTGTTGCTGTTTTCTCTGTCAGTGCCAGTGTTGTTGTTGCTGTTTTCTCTGTCAGTGCCAGTGTTGTTGTTGTTGCTGTTTTCTGTGTCAGTGCCAGTGTTGTTGTTGCTGTTGTTGCTGTTTTCTGTGTCAGTGCCAGTGTTGTTGTTGCTGTTTTCTGTGTCAGTGCCAGTGTTGTTGCTGTTGCTGTTTTCTCTGTCAGTGCCAGTGTTGTTGTAGTTGTTGCTGTTTTCTCTGACAGTGCCAGTGTTGTTGTGGTTGTTGCTGTTTTCTGTGTAAGTGCCAGTGTTGTTGTTGTTGCTATTTTCTCTGTCAGTGCCAGTGTTGTTGTAGTTGTTGCTGTTTCCTCTGTCAGTGCCAGTGTTGTTGTAGTTGTTGCTGTTTTCTGTGTCAGTGCCAGTGTTGTTGCTGTTGTTGCTGTTTTCTGTGTCAGTGCCAGTGTTGTTGTTGTTGCTGTTTTCTCTGTCAGTGCCAGTTTTGTTGTTGTTGCTGTTTTCTGTGTCAGTGCCAGTGTTGTTGTAGTTGTTGCTGTTTTCTGTGTCAGTGCCAGTGTTGTTGTAGTTGTTGCTGTTTTCTCTGACAGTGCCAGTGTTGTTGTAGTTGTTGCTGTTTTCTCTGTCAGTGCCAGTGTTGTTGTAGTTGTTGCTGTTTTCTGTGTCAGTGCCAGTGTTGTTGTTGTTGCTGTTTTCTCTGTCAGTGCCAGTGTTGTTGTAGTTGTTGCTGTTTTCTGTGTCAGTGCCACTGTTGTTGTTGCTGTTTTCTCTGTCAGTGCCAGTGTTGTTGTTGCTGTTTTCTCTGTCAGTGCCAGTGTTGTTGTTGTTGCTGTTTTCTGTGTCAGTGCCATTGTTATTGCTGTTGTTGCTGTTTTCTGTGTCAGTGCCAGTGTTGTTTTTGCTGTTGTTGCTGTTTTCTGTGTCAGTGCCAGTGTTGTTGCTGTTGCTGTTTTCTCTGTCAGTGCCAGTGTTGTTGTAGTTGTTGCTGTTTTCTCTGTCAGTGCCAGTGTTGTAGTTGTTGCTGTTTTCTGTGTCAGTGCCAGTGTTGTTGTTGTTGCTGTTTTCTGTGTCAGTGCCAGTGTTGTAGTAGTTGTTGCTGTTTTCTGTGTCAGTGTCGGTGTTGTTGTTGTTGGTGTTTTCTCTGTCAGAGCCAGTGTTGTTGTTGTTGCTGTTTTCTCTGTCAGTGCCAGTGTTGTTGTTGTTGCTGTATTCTGTGTCAGTGCCAGTGTTGTTGTTGTTGCTGTTTTCTGTGTCAGTGCCAGTGTTGTTGTAGTTGTTGCTGTTTTCTGTGTTAGTGCCAGTATTGTTGTAGTTGTTGCTGTTTTCTGTGTCAGTGCCAGTGTTGTTGTAGTTGCTGTTTTCTCTGTGAGTGCCAGTGTTGTTGTAGTTGTTGCTGTTTTCTCTGTCAGTGCCAGTGTTGTTGTAGTTGTTGCTGTTTTCTGTGTCAGTGCCAGTGTTGTTGTAGTTGTTGCTGTTTTCTGTGTCAGTGCCAGTGTTGTTGTAGTTGTTGCTGTTTTCTCTGTCAGTGCCAGTGTTGTTGTAGTTGTTGCTGTTTTCTCTGTCAGTGCCAGTGTTGTTGTAGTTGTTGCTGTTTTCTGTGTCAGTGCCAGTGTTGTTGTTGTTGCTGTTTTCTCTGTCAGTGCCAGTGTTGTTGTTGTTGCTGTTTTCACTGTCAGTGCCAGTGTTGTTGTAGTTGTTGCTGTTTTCTGTGTCAGTGCCAGTGTTGTTGTAGTTGTTGCTGTTTTCTGTGTCAGTGCCAGTGTTGTTGTTGTTGTTGTTGCTGTTTTCTGTGTCAGTGCCAGTGTTGTTGTAGTTGTTGCTGTTTTCTGTGTCAGTGCCAGTGTTGTTGTTGTTGTTGCTGTTTTCTCTGTCAGTGCCAGTGTTGTAGTTGTTGCTGTTTTCTCTGTCAGTGCCAGTGTTGTTGTAGTTGTTGCTGTTTTCTGTGTCAGTGCCAGTGTTGTTGTAGTTGTTGCTGTTTTCTCTGTCAGTGCCAGTGTTGTTGTAGTTGTTGCTGTTTTCTGTGTCAGTGCCAGTGTTGTTGCTGTTGTTGCTGTTTTCTGTGTCAGTGCCAGTGTTGTTGTTGTTGCTGTTTTCTCTGTCAGTGCCAAGTGTTGTTGTTGCTGTTTTCTGTGTCAGTGCCAGTGTTGTTGTAGTTGTTGCTGTTTTCTGTGTCAGTGCCAGTGTTGTTGTAGTCGTTGCTGTTTTCTCTGTCAGTGCCAGTGTTGTTGTAGTTGTTGCTGTTTTCTCTGTCAGTGCCAGTGTTGTTGTAGTTGTTGCTGTTTTCTGTGTCAGTGCCAGTGTTGTTGTTGCTGTTTTCTCTGTCAGTGCCAGTGTTGTTGTAGTTGTTGCTGTTTTCTCTGTCAGTGCCAGTGTTGTTGTTGCTGTTTTCTCTGTCAGTGCCAGTATTGTTGTTGTTGCTGTTTTCTGTGTCAGTGCCATTGTTATTGCTGTTGTTGCTGTTTTCTGTGTCAGTGCCAGTGTTGTTGTTGCTGTTGTTGCTGTTTTCTGTGTCAGTGCCAGTGTTGTTGCTGTTGCTGTTTTCTCTGTCAGTGCCAGTGTTGTTGTAGTTGTTGCTGTTTTCTCTGTCAGTGCCAGTGTTGTAGTTGTTGCTGTTTTCTGTGTCAGTGCCAGTGTTGTTGTTGTTGCTGTTTTCTCTGTCAGTGCCAGTGTTGTTGTAGTTGTTGCTGTTTTCTGTGTCAGTGCCAGTGTTGTTGTAGTTGTTGCTGTTTTCTGTGTCAGTGCCAGTGTTGTTGTAGTTGTTGCTGTTTTCTCTGTGAGTGCCAGTGTTGTTGTAGTTGTTGCTGTTTTCTCTGTCAGTGCCAGTGTTGTTGTAGTTGTTGCTGTTTTCTGTGTCAGTGCCAGTGTTGTTGTAGTTGTTGCTGTTTTCTGTGTCAGTGCCAGTGTTGTTGTAGTTGTTGCTGTTTTCTCTGTCAGTGCCAGTGTTGTTGTAGTTGTTGCTGTTT
Organism: Eledone cirrhosa; assembly: GCA_964016885.1. Taxonomy (NCBI): domain Eukaryota; kingdom Metazoa; phylum Mollusca; class Cephalopoda; order Octopoda; family Eledonidae; genus Eledone; species Eledone cirrhosa. Next base: position 254,379,887 of record OZ024741.1, on the reverse strand, counting down.
TCTCTGTCAGTGCCAGTGTTGTTGTAGTTGTTGCTGTTTTCTGTGTCAGTGCCAGTGTTGTTGTTGTTGCTGTTTTCTCTGTCAGTGCCAGTGTTGTTGTTGTTGCTGTTTTCACTGTCAGTGCCAGTGTTGTTGTAGTTGTTGCTGTTTTCTGTGTCAGTGCCAGTGTTGTTGTAGTTGTTGCTGTTTTCTCTGTCAGTGCCAGTGTTGTTGTTGTTGCTGTTTTCTCTGACATTGCCAGTGTTGTAGTTGTTGCTGTTTTCTCTGTCAGTGCCAGTGTTGTTGTAGTTGTTGCTGTTTTCTGTGTCAGTGCCAGTGTTGTTGTTGTTGCTGTTTTCTGTGTCAGTGCCAGTGTTGTTGTTGTTGCTGTTTTCTCTGTCAGTGCCAGTGTTGTTGTTGCTATTTTCACTGTCAGTGCCAGTGTTGGTGTTGTTGCTGTTTTCTGTGTCAGTGCCAGTGTTGTTGTTGTTGTTGTTGCTGTTTTCTGTGTCAGTGCCAGTGTTGTTGTAGTTGTTGCTGTTTTCTCTGTCAGTGCCAGTGTTGTTGTTGTTGCTGTTTTCTCTGTCAGTGCCAGTGTTGTAGTTGTTGCTGTTTTCTCTGTCAGTGCCAGTGTTGTTGTAGTTGTTGCTGTTTTCTGTGTCAGTGCCAGTGTTGTTGTAGTTGTTGCTGTTTTCTGTGTCAGTGCCAGTGTTGTTTTTGTTGTTGCTGTTTTCTGTGTCAGTGCCAGTGTTGTTGTAGTTGTTGCTGTTTTCTGTGTCAGTGCCAGTGTTGTTGTAGTTGTTGCTGTTTTCTCTGTCAGTGCCAGTGTTGTTGTTGTTGCTGTTTTCTCTGTCAGTGCCAGTGTTGTAGTTGTTGTTGTTTTCTCTGTCAGTGCCAGTGTTGTTGTAGTTGTTGCTGTTTTCTGTGTCAGTGCCAGTGTTGTTGTAGTTGTTGCTGTTTTCTGTGTCAGTGCCAGTGTTGTTGTTGTTGCTTTTTTCTCTGTCAGTGCCAGTGTTGTTGTTGTTGCTATTTTCACTGTCAGTGCCAGTGTTGTTGTTGTTGCTGTTTTCTGTGTCAGTGCCAGTGTTGTTGTTGTTGTTGCTGTTTTCTGTGTCAGTGCCAGTGTTGTTGTAGTTGTTGCTGTTTTCTGTGTCAGTGCCAGTGTTGTTGTAGTTGTTGCTGTTTTCTCTGTCAGTGCCAGTGTTGTTGTAGTTGTTGCTGTTTTCTCTGTCAGTGCCAGTGTTGTTGTAGTTGTTGCTGTTTTCTGTGTCAGTGCCAGTGTTGTTGTTGTTGCTGTTTTCTCTGTCAGTGCCAGTGTTGTTGCTGTTGCTATTTTCACTGTCAGTGCCAGTGTTGTTGTTGTTGCTGTTTTCTGTGTCAGTGCCAGTGTTGTTGTTGTTACTGTTGCTGTTTTCTGTGTCAGTTCCAGTGTTGCTGTTGCTGTTTTCTGTGCCAGTGCCAGTGTTATTGTTGCTGTTGTTGCTGTTTTCTGTGTCAGTGCCACGGTTGTTGCTGTTGTTGCTGTTTTCTGTGTCAGTGCCAGTGTTGTTGCTGTTGTTGGTGTTTTCTGTGCCAGTGTTGTTGTAGTTGTTGCTGTTTTCTGTGTCAGTGCCGGTGTTGTTGTTGTTGCTGTTTTCTCTGTCAGTGCCAGTGTTATTGTAGTTGTTGCTGTTTTCTGTGTCAGTGCCAGTGTTGTTGTAGTTGTTGCTGTTTTCTGTGTCAGTGCCAGTGTTGTTGTAGTTGTTGCTGTTTTCTCTGTCAGTGCCAGTGTTGTTGTAGTTGTTGCTGTTTTCTCTGTCAGTGCCAGTGTTGTTGTAGTTGTTGCTGTTTTCTGTGTCAGTGCCAGTGTTGTTGCTGTTGCTGTTTTCTCTGTCAGTGCCAGTGTTGTTGTAGTTGTTGCTGCTTTCTCTGTCAGTGCCAATGTTGTTGTAGTTGTTTCTGTTTTCTGTGTCAGTGCCAGTGTTGTTGTTGTTGCTGTTTTCTCTGTCAGTGCCAGTGTTGTTGTAGTTGTTGCTGTTTTCTGTGTCAGTGCCACTGTTGTTGTTGCTGTTTTCTGTGTCAGTGCCAGTGTTGTTGTTGTTGCTCTTTTCTCTGTCAGTGCCAATGTTGTTGTTGCTGTTTTCTCTGTCAGTGCCAGTGTTTTTTGTTGCTGTTGTTGCTGTTTTCTGTGTCAGTGCCAGTGTTGTTGTTGCTGTTGTTGCTGTTTTCTGTGTCAGTGCCAGTGTTGTTGCTGTTGCTGTTTTCTCTGTCAGTGCCAGTGTTGTTGTAGTTGTTGCTGTTTTCTGTGTCAGTGCCAGTGTTGTTGTTGTTGCTGTTTTCTCTGTCAGTGCCAGTGTTGTTGTTGTTGCTGTTTTCACTGTCAGTGCCAGTGTTGTTGTAGTTGTTGCTGTTTTCTGTGTCAGTGCCAGTGTTGTTGTAGTTGTTGCTGTTTTCTGTGTCAGTGCCAGTGTTGTTGTTGTTGTTGTTGCTGTTTTCTGTGTCAGTGCCAGTGTTGTTGTAGTTGTTGCTGTTTTCTCTGTCAGGGCCAGTGTTGTTGTTGTTGTTGCTGTTTTCTCTGTCAGTGCCAGTGTTGTAGTTGTTGCTGTTTTCTATGTCAGTGCCAGTGTTGTTGTAGTTGTTGCTGTTTTCTGTGTCAGTGCCAGTGTTGTTGTAGTTGTTGCTGTTTTCTCTGTCAGTGCCAGTGTTGTTGTTACTGTTGCTGTTTTCTGTGTCAGTGCCAGTGTTGTTGCTGTTGTTGCTGTTTTCTGTGTCAGTGCCAGTGTTGTTGTTGTTGCTGTTTTCTCTGTCAGTGCCAAGTGTTGTTGTTGCTGTTTTCTGTGTCAGTGCCAGTGTTGTTGTAGTTGTTGCTGTTTTCTGTGTCAGTGCCAGTGTTGTTGTAGTCGTTGCTGTTTTCTCTGTCAGTGCCAGTGTTGTTGTAGTTGTTGCTGTTTTCTCTGTCAGTGCCAGTGTTGTTGTAGTTGTTGCTGTTTTCTGTGTCAGTGCCAGTGTTGTTGTTGCTGTTTTCTCTGTCAGTGCCAGTGTTGTTGTTGTTGCTGTTTTCTGTGTCAGTGCCAGTGTTGTTGTAGTTGTTGCTGTTTTCTCTGTGAGTGCCAGTGTTGTTGTAGTTGTTGCTGTTTTCTCTGTCAGTGCCAGTGTTGTTGTAGTTGTTGCTGTTTTCTCTGTCAGTGCCAGTGTTGTTGTAGTTGTTGCTGTTTTCTGTGTCAGTGCCAGTGTTGTTGTAGTTGTTGCTGTTTTCTCTGTCAGTGCCAGTGTTGTTGTAGTTTTTGTTGTTTTCTCTGTCAGTGCCAGTGTTGTTGTAGTTGTTGCTGTTTTCTGTGTCAGTGCCAGTGTTGTTGTTGTTGCTGTTTTCTCTGTCAGTGCCAGTGTTGTTGTTGTTGCTGTTTTCACTGTCAGTGCCAGTGTTGTTGTAGTTGTTGCTGTTTTCTGTGTCAGTGCCAGTGTTGTTGTAGTTGTTGCTGTTTTCTCTGTCAGTGCCAGTGTTGTTGTTGTTGCTGTTTTCTCTGACATTGCCAGTGTTGTAGTTGTTGCTGTTTTCTCTGTCAGTGCCAGTGTTGTTGTAGTTGTTGCTGTTTTCTGTGTCAGTGCCAGTGTTGTTGTTGTTGCTGTTTTCTGTGTCAGTGCCAGTGTTGTTGCTGTTGCTATTTTCACTGTCAGTGCCAGTGTTGTTGTTGTTGCTGTTTTCTGTGTCAGTGCCAGTGTTGTTGTTGTTACTGTTGCTGTTTTCTGTGCCAGTGCAGTGTTATTGTTGCTGTTGTTGCTGTTTTCTGTGTCAGTGCCACGGTTGTTGCTGTTGTTGCTGTTTTCTGTGTCAGTGCCAGTGTTGTTGCTGTTGTTGGTGTTTTCTGTGTCAGTGCCAGTGTTGTTGCTGTTGCTGTTTTCTCTGTCAGTGCCAGTGTTGTTGTAGTTGTTGCTGTTTTCTGTGTCAGTGCCAGTGTTGTTGTTGTTGCTGTTTTCTCTGTCAGTGCCAGTGTTGTTGTTGTTGATGTTTTCACTGTCAGTGCCAGTGTTGTTGTAGTTGTTGCTGTTTTCTGTGTCAGTGCCAGTGTTGTTGTAGTTGTTGCTGTTTTCTGTGTCAGTGCCAGTGTTGTTGTTGTTGTTGTTGCTGTTTTCTGTGTCAGTGCCAGTGTTGTTGTAGTTGTTGCTGTTTTCTCTGTCAGTGCCAGTGTTGTTGTTGTTGTTGCTATTTTCTCTGTCAGTGCCAGTGTTGTAGTTGTTGCTGTTTTCTCTGTCAGTGCCAGTGTTGTTGTAGTTGTTGCTGTTTTCTGTGTCAGTGCCAGTGTTGTTGTAGTTGTTGCTGTTTTCTCTGTCAGTGCCAGTGTTGTTGTAGTTGTTGCTGTTTTCTGTGTCAGTGCCAGTGTTGTTGCTGTTGTTGCTGTTTTCTGTGTCAGTGCCAGTGTTGTTGTTGTTGCTGTTTTCTCTGTCAGTGCCAAGTGTTGTTGTTGCTGTTTTCTGTGTCAGTGCCAGTGTTGTTGTAGTTGTTGCTGTTTTCTGTGTCAGTGCCAGTGTTGTTGTAGTCGTTGCTGTTTTCTCTGTCAGTGCCAGTGTTGTTGTAGTTGTTGCTGTTTTCTCTGTCAGTGCCAGTGTTGTTGTAGTTGTTGCTGTTTTCTGTGTCAGTGCCAGTGTTGTTGTTGCTGTTTTCTCTGTCAGTGCCAGTGTTGTTGTAGTTGTTGCTGTTTTCTGTGTCAGTGCCACTGTTGTTGTTGCTGTTTTCTCTGTCAGTGCCAGTGTTGTTGTTGCTGTTTTCTCTGTCAGTGCCAGTGTTGTTGTTGTTGCTGTTTTCTGTGTCAGTGCCATTGTTATTGCTGTTGTTGCTGTTTTCTGTGTCAGTGCCAGTGTTGTTGTTGCTGTTGTTGCTGTTTTCTGTGTCAGTGCCAGTGTTGTTGCTGTTGCTGTTTTCTCTGTCAGTGCCAGTGTTGTTGTAGTTGTTGCTGTTTTCTCTGTCAGTGCCAGTGTTGTAGTTGTTGCTGTTTTCTGTGTCAGTGCCAGTGTTGTTGTTGTTGCTGTTTTCTCTGTCAGTGCCAGTGTTGTTGTAGTTGTTGCTGTTTTCTGTGTCAGTGCCAGTGTTGTTGTAGTTGTTGCTGTTTTCTGTGTCAGTGCCAGTGTTGTTGTAGTTGTTGCTGTTTTCTCTGTGAGTGCCAGTGTTGTTGTAGTTGTTGCTGTTTTCTCTGTCAGTGCCAGTGTTGTTGTAGTTGTTGCTGTTTTCTGTGTCAGTGCCAGTGTTGTTGTAGTTGTTGCTGTTTTCTGTGTCAGTGCCAGTGTTGTTGTAGTTGTTGCTGTTTTCTCTGTCAGTGCCAGTGTTGTTGTAGTTGTTGCTGTTTTCTCTGTCAGTGCCAGTGTTGTTGTAGTTGTTGCTGTTTTCTGTGTCAGTGCCAGTGTTGTTGTTGTTGCTGTTTTCTCTGTCAGTGCCAGTGTTGTTGTTGTTGCTGTTTTCACTGTCAGTGCCAGTGTTGTTGTAGTTGTTGCTGTTTTCTGTGTCAGTGCCAGTGTTGTTGTAGTTGTTGCTGTTTTCTCTGTCAGTGCCAGTGTTGTTGTTGTTGCTGTTTTCTCTGACATTGCCAGTGTTGTAGTTGTTGCTGTTTTCTCTGTCAGTGCCAGTGTTGTTGTAGTTGTTGCTGTTTTCTGTGTCAGTGCCAGTGTTGTTGTTGTTGCTGTTTTCTGTGTCAGTGCCAGTGTTGTTGTTGTTGCTGTTTTCTCTGTCAGTGCCAGTGTTGTTGTTGCTATTTTCACTGTCAGTGCCAGTGTTGGTGTTGTTGCTGTTTTCTGTGTCAGTGCCAGTGTTGTTGTTGTTGTTGCTGTTTTCTGTGTCAGTGCCAGTGTTGTTGTAGTTGTTGCTGTTTTCTCTGTCAGTGCCAGTGTTGTTGTTGTTGCTGTTTTCTCTGTCAGTGCCAGTGTTGTAGTTGTTGCTGTTTTCTCTGTCAGTGCCAGTGTTGTTGTAGTTGTTGCTGTTTTCTGTGTCAGTACCAGTGTTGTTGTAGTTGTTGCTGTTTTCTGTGTTAGTGCCAGTGTTGTTGTTGTTGTTGCTGTTTTCTGTGTCAGTGCCAGTGTTGTTGTAGTTGTTGCTGTTTTCTGTGTCAGTGCCAGTGTTGTTGTAGTTATTGCTGTTTTCTCTGTCAGTGCCAGTGTTGTTGTTGTTGATGTTTTCTCTGTCAGTGCCAATGTTGTAGTTGTTGCTGGTTTCTCTGTCAGTGCCAGTGTTGTTGTAGTTGTTGCTGTTTTCTGTGTCAGTGCCAGTGTTGTTGTAGTTGTTGCTGTTTTCTGTGTCAGTGCCAGTGTTGTTGTTGTTGCTGTTTTCTCTGTCAGTGCCAGTGTTGTTATTGTTGCTATTTTCACTGTCAGTGCCAGTGTTGTTGTTGTTGATGTTTTCTGTGTCAGTGCCAGTGTTGTTGTTGTTGTTGCTGTTTTCTGTGTCAGTGCCAGTGTTGTTGTAGTTGTTGCTGTTTTCTGTGTCAGTGCCAGTGTTGTTGCAGTTGTTGCTGTTTTCTCTGTCAGTGCCAGTGTTGTTGTAGTTGTTGCTGTTTTCTCTGTCAGTGCCAGTGTTGTTGTAGTTGTTGCTGTTTTCTGTGTCAGTGCCAGTGTTGTTGTTGTTGCTGTTTTCTCTGTCAGTGCCAGTGTTGTTGCTGTTGCTATTTTCACTGTCAGTGCCAGTGTTGTTGTTGTTGCTGTTTTCTGTGTCAGTGCCAGTGTTGTTGTTGTTACTGTTGCTGTTTTCTGTGTCAGTTCCAGTGTTGCTGTTGCTGTTTTCTGTGCCAGTGCCAGTGTTATTGTTGCTGTTGTTGCTGTTTTCTGTGTCAGTGCCACGGTTGTTGCTGTTGTTGTTGTTTTATGTGTCAGTGCCAGTGTTGTTGCTGTTGTTGGTGTTTTCTGTGCCAGTGTTGTTGTAGTTGTTGCTGTTTTCTCTGTCAGTGCCGGTGTTGTTGTTGTTGCTGTTTTCTCTGTCAGTGCCAGTGTTATTGTAGTTGTTGCTGTTTTCTGTGTCAGTGCCAGTGTTGTTGTAGTTGTTGCTGTTTTCTGTGTCAGTGCCAGTGTTGTTGTAGTTGTTGCTGTTTTCTCTGTCAGTGCCAGTGTTGTTGTAGTTGTTGCTGTTTTCTCTGTCAGTGCCAGTGTTGTTGTAGTTGTTGCTGTTTTCTGTGTCAGTGCCAGTGTTGTTGCTGTTGCTGTTTTCTCTGTCAGTGCCAGTGTTGTTGTAGTTGTTGCTGCTTTCTCTGTCAGTGCCAATGTTGTTGTAGTTGTTTCTGTTTTCTGTGTCAGTGCCAGTGTTGTTGTTGTTGCTGTTTTCTCTGTCAGTGCCAGTGTTGTTGTAGTTGTTGCTGTTTTCTGTGTCAGTGCCACTGTTGTTGTTGCTGTTTTCTGTGTCAGTGCCAGTGTTGTTGTTGCTGTTGTTGCTGTTTTCTGTGTCAGTGCCAGTGTTGTTGCTGTTGCTGTTTTCTCTGTCAGTGCCAGTGTTGTTGTAGTTGTTGCTGTTTTCTCTGTCAATGCCAGTGTTGTTGTAGTTGTTGCTGTTTTCTGTGTCAGTGCCAGTGTTGTTGTTGTTACTATTTTCTCTGTCAGTGCCAGTGTTGTTGTAGTTGTTGCTGTTTTCTCTGTCAGTGCCAGTGTTGTTGTAGTTGTTGCTGATTTCTGTGTCAGTGCCAGTGTTGTTGCTGCTGTTGCTGTTTTCTGTGTCAGTGCCAGTGTTGTTGTTGTTGCTGTTTTCTCTGTCAGTGCCAGTGTTGTTGTTGTTGCTGTTTTCTGTTTCAGTGCCAGTGTTGTTGTAGTTGTTGCTGTTTTCTGTGTCAGTGCCAGTGTTGTTGTAGTTGTTGCTGTTTTCTCGGTCAGTGCCAGTGTTGTTGTAGTTGTTGCTGTTTTCTCTGTCAGTGCCAGTGTTGTTGTAGTTGTTGCTGTTTTCTGTGTCAGTGCCAGTGTTGTTGTTGCTGTTTTCTCTGTCAGTGCCAGTGTTGTTGTAGTTGTTGCTGTTTTTTGTGTCAGTGCCACTGTTGTTGTTGCTGTTTTCTCTGTCAGTGACAGTGTTGTTGTTGTTGTTTTCTCTGTCAGTGCCAGTGTTGTTGTTGTTGCTGTTTTCTGTGTCAGTGCCATTGTTATTGCTGTTGTTGCTGTTTTCTGTGTCAGTGCCAGTGTTGTTGTTGCTGTTGTTGCTGTTTTCTGTGTCAGTGCCAGTGTTGTTGCTGTTGCTGTTTTCTCTGTCAGTGCCAGTGTTGTTGTAGTTGTTGCTGTTTTCTCTGTCGGTGCCAGTGTTGTAGTTGTCGCTGTTTTCTGTGTCAGTGCCAGTGTTGTTGTTGTTGCTGTTTTCTCTGTCAGTGCCAGTGTTGTTGTAGTTGTTGCTGTTTTCTCTGTCAGTGCCAGTGTTGTTGTAGTTGTTGCTGTTTTCTGTGTCAGTGCCGGTGTTGTTGTTTTTGCTGTTTTCTCTGTCAGAGCCAGTGTTGTTGTTGTTGCTGTTTTCTCTGTCAGTGCCAGTGTTGTAGTTGTTGCTGTTTTCTGTGTCAGTGCCAGTGTTGTTGTAGTTGTTGCTGTTTTCTCTGAGTGCCAGTGTTGTTGTAGTTGTTGCTGTTTTCTCTGTCAGTGCCAGTGTTGTTGTAGTTGTTGCTGTTTTCTGTGTCAGTGCCAGTGTTGTTGTTGCTGTTTTCTCTGTCAGTGCCAGTGTTGTTGTAGTTGTTGCTGTTTTCTGTGTCAGTGCCAGTGTTGTTGTAGTCGTTGTTGTTTTCTCTGTCAGTGCCAGTGTTGTTGTAGTTGTTGCTGTTTTCTGTGTCAGTGCCAGTGTTGTTGTTGTTGCTGTTTTCTCTGTCAGTGCCAGTGTTGTTGTAGTTGTTGCTGTTTTCTCTGTCAGTGCCAGTTTTGTTGTAGTTGATGCTGTTTTCTGTGTCAGTGCCAGTGTTGTTGTAGTTGTTGCTGTTTTCTCTGTCAGTGCCAGTGTTGTTGTTGCTGTTTTCTCTGTCAGTGCCAGTGTTGTAGTTGTTGCTGTTTTCTCTGTCAGTGCCAGTGTTGTTGTTGTTGTTGCTGTTGCTGTTTTCTGTGCCAGTGCCTGTGTTATTGTTGCTGTTGTTGCTGTTTTCTGTGTCAGTGCCAGTGTTGTTGCTGTTGCTGTTTTCTCTGTCAGTGCCAGTGTTGTTGTAGTTGTTGCTGTTTTCTCTGTCAATGCCAGTGTTGTTGTAGTTGTTGCTGTTTTCTGTGTCAGTGCCAGTGTTGTTGTTGTTACTATTTTCTCTGTCAGTGCCAGTGTTGTTGTAGTTGTTGCTGTTTTCTCTGTCAGTGCCAGTGTTGTTGTAGTTATTGCTGTTTTCTGTGTCAGTGCCAGTGTTGTTGCTGCTGTTGCTGTTTTCTGTGTCAGTGCCAGTGTTGTTGTTGTTGCTGTTTTCTCTGTCAGTGCCAGTGTTGTTGTTGTTGCTGTTTTCTGTTTCAGTGCCAGTGTTGTTGTAGTTGTTGCTGTTTTCTGTGTCAGTGCCAGTGTTGTTGTAGTTGTTGCTGTTTTCTCGGTCAGTGCCAGTGTTGTTGTAGTTGTTGCTGTTTTCTCTGTCAGTGCCAGTGTTGTTGTAGTTGTTGCTGTTTTCTGTGTCAGTGCCAGTGTTGTTGTTGTTGCTGTTGTCTCTGTCAGTGCCAGTGTTGTTGTAGTTGTTGCTGTTTTTTGTGTCAGTGCCACTGTTGTTGTTGCTGTTTTCTCTGTCAGTGCCAGTGTTGTTGTTGCTGTTTTCTCTGTCAGTGCCAGTGTTGTTGTTGTTGCTGTTTTCTGTGTCAGTGCCATTGTTATTGCTGTTGTTGCTGTTTTCTGTGTCAGTGCCAGTGTTGTTGTTGCTGTTGTTGCTGTTTTCTGTGTCAGTGCCAGTGTTGTTGCTGTTGCTGTTTTCTCTGTCAGTGCCAGTGTTGTTGTAGTTGTTGCTGTTTTCTCTGTCAGTGCCAGTGTTGTTGTTGCTGTTTTCTCTGTCAGTGCCAGTGTTGTAGTTGTTGCTGTTTTCTCTGTCAGTGCCAGTGTTGTTGTTGTTGTTGCTGTTGCTGTTTTCTGTGCCAGTGCCTGTGTTATTGTTGCTGTTGTTGCTGTTTTCTGTGTCAGTGCCAGTGTTGTTGCTGTTGCTGTTTTCTCTGTCAGTGCCAGTGTTGTTGTAGTTGTTGCTGTTTTCTCTGTCAATGCCAGTGTTGTTGTAGTTGTTGCTGTTTTCTGTGTCAGTGCCAGTGTTGTTGTTGTTACTATTTTCTCTGTCAGTGCCAGTGTTGTTGTAGTTGTTGCTGTTTTCTCTGTCAGTGCCAGTGTTGTTGTAGTTATTGCTGTTTTCTGTGTCAGTGCCAGTGTTGTTGCTGCTGTTGCTGTTTTCTGTGTCAGTGCCAGTGTTGTTGTTGTTGCTGTTTTCTCTGTCAGTGCCAGTGTTGTTGTTGTTGCTGTTTTCTGTTTCAGTGCCAGTGTTGTTGTAGTTGTTGCTGTTTTCTGTGTCAGTGCCAGTGTTGTTGTAGTTGTTGCTGTTTTCTCGGTCAGTGCCAGTGTTGTTGTAGTTGTTGCTGTTTTCTCTGTCAGTGCCAGTGTTGTTGTAGTTGTTGCTGTTTTCTGTGTCAGTGCCAGTGTTGTTGTTGTTGCTGTTGTCTCTGTCAGTGCCAGTGTTGTTGTAGTTGTTGCTGTTTTTTGTGTCAGTGCCACTGTTGTTGTTGCTGTTTTCTCTGTCAGTGCCAGTGTTGTTGTTGCTGTTTTCTCTGTCAGTGCCAGTGTTGTTGTTGTTGCTGTTTTCTGTGTCAGTGCCATTGTTATTGCTGTTGTTGCTGTTTTCTGTGTCAGTGCCAGTGTTGTTGTTGCTGTTGTTGCTGTTTTCTGTGTCAGTGCCAGTGTTGTTGCTGTTGCTGTTTTCTCTGTCAGTGCCAGTGTTGTTGTAGTTGTTGCTGTTTTCTCTGTCAGTGCCAGTGTTGTTGTTGCTGTTTTCTCTGTCAGTGCCAGTGTTGTAGTTGTTGCTGTTTTCTCTGTCAGTGCCAGTGTTGTTGTTGTTGTTGCTGTTGCTGTTTTCTGTGCCAGTGCCTGTGTTATTGTTGCTGTTGTTGCTGTTTTCTGTGTCAGTGCCAGTGTTGTTGCTGTTGCTGTTTTCTCTGTCAGTGCCAGTGTTGTTGTAGTTGTTGCTGTTTTCTCTGTCAATGCCAGTGTTGTTGTAGTTGTTGCTGTTTTCTGTGTCAGTGCCAGTGTTGTTGTTGTTACTATTTTCTCTGTCAGTGCCAGTGTTGTTGTAGTTGTTGCTGTTTTCTCTGTCAGTGCCAGTGTTGTTGTAGTTATTGCTGTTTTCTGTGTCAGTGCCAGTGTTGTTGCTGCTGTTGCTGTTTTCTGTGTCAGTGCCAGTGTTGTTGTTGTTGCTGTTTTCTCTGTCAGTGCCAGTGTTGTTGTTGTTGCTGTTTTCTGTTTCAGTGCCAGTGTTGTTGTAGTTGTTGCTGTTTTCTGTGTCAGTGCCAGTGTTGTTGTAGTTGTTGCTGTTTTCTCGGTCAGTGCCAGTGTTGTTGTAGTTGTTGCTGTTTTCTCTGTCAGTGCCAGTGTTGTTGTAGTTGTTGCTGTTTTCTGTGTCAGTGCCAGTGTTGTTGTTGTTGCTGTTGTCTCTGTCAGTGCCAGTGTTGTTGTAGTTGTTGCTGTTTTTTGTGTCAGTGCCACTGTTGTTGTTGCTGTTTTCTCTGTCAGTGCCAGTGTTGTTGTTGCTGTTTTCTCTGTCAGTGCCAGTGTTGTTGTTGTTGCTGTTTTCTGTGTCAGTGCCATTGTTATTGCTGTTGTTGCTGTTTTCTGTGTCAGTGCCAGTGTTGTTGTTGCTGTTGTTGCTGTTTTCTGTGTCAGTGCCAGTGTTGTTGCTGTTGCTGTTTTCTCTGTCAGTGCCAGTGTTGTTGTAGTTGTTGCTGTTTTCTCTGTCAGTGCCAGTGTTGTAGTTGTTGCTGTTTTCTGTGTCAGTGCCAGTGTTGTTGTTGTTGCTGTTTTCTCTGTCAGTGCCAGTGTTGTTGTAGTTGTTGCTGTTTTCTCTGTCAGTGCCAGTGTTGTTGTAGTTGTTGCTGTTTTCTGTGTCAGTGCCGGTGTTGTTGTTTTTGCTGTTTTCTCTGTCAGAGCCAGTGTTGTTGTTGTTGCTGTTTTCTCTGTCAGTGTCAGTGTTGTAGTTGTTGCTGTTTTCTGTGTCAGTGCCAGTGTTGTTGTAGTTGTTGCTGTTTTCTCTGAGTGCCAGTGTTGTTGTAGTTGTTGCTGTTTTCTCTGTCAGTGCCAGTGTTGTGGTAGTTGTTGCTGTTTTCTGTGTCAGTGCCAGTGTTGTTGTTGCTGTTTTCTCTGTCAGTGCCAGTGTTGTTGTAGTTGTTGCTGTTTTCTGTGTCAGTGCCAGTGTTGTTGTAGTCGTTGTTGTTTTCTCTGTCAGTGCCAGTGTTGTTGTAGTTGTTGCTGTTTTCTGTGTCAGTGCCAGTGTTGTTGTTGTTGCTGTTTTCTCTGTCAGTGCCAGTGTTGTTGTAGTTGTTGCTGTTTTCTCTGTCAGTGCCAGTTTTGTTGTAGTTGATGCTGTTTTCTGTGTCAGTGCCAGTGTTGTTGTAGTTGTTGCTGTTTTCTCTGTCAGTGCCAGTGTTGTTGTTGCTGTTTTCTCTGTCAGTGCCAGTGTTGTAGTTGTTGCTGTTTTCTCTGTCAGTGCCAGTGTTGTTGTTGTTGTTGCTGTTGCTGTTTTCTGTGCCAGTGCCTGTGTTATTGTTGCTGTTGTTGCTGTTTTCTGTGTCAGTGCCACTGTTGTTTTTGCTGTTGTTGCTGTTTTCTGTGTCAGTGCCAGTGTTGTTGTTGTTGCTGTTTTCTCTGTCAGTGCCAGTGTTGTTGTTGCTGTTTTCTCTGTCAGTGCCAGTGTTGTTGTTGTTGTTGTTGCTGTTTTCTGTGTCAGTGCCAGTGTTGTTGTAGTTGTTGCTGTTTTCTCTGTCAGTGCCAGTGTTGTTGTTGTTGTTGCTGTTTTCTCTGTCAGTGCCAGTGTTGTAGTTGTTGCTGTTTTCTCTGTCAGTGCCAGTGTTGTTGTAGTTGTTGCTGTTTTCTGTGTCAGTGCCAGTGTTGTTGTAGTTGTTGCTGTTTTCTCTGTCAGTGCCAGTGTTGTTGTAGTTGTTGCTGTTTTCTGTGTCAGTGCCAGTGTTGTTGCTGTTGTTGCTGTTTTCTGTGTCAGTGCCAGTGTTGTTGTTGTTGCTGTTTTCTCTGTCAGTGCCAAGTGTTGTTGTTGCTGTTTTCTGTGTCAGTGCCAGTGTTGTTGTAGTTGTTGCTGTTTTCTGTGTCAGTGCCAGTGTTGTTGTAGTCGTTGCTGTTTTCTCTGTCAGTGCCAGTGTTGTTGTAGTTGTTGCTGTTTTCTCTGTCAGTGCCAGTGTTGTTGTAGTTGTTGCTGTTTTCTGTGTCAGTGCCAGTGTTGTTGTTGCTGTTTTCTCTGTCAGTGCCAGTGTTGTTGTAGTTGTTGCTGTTTTCTGTGTCAGTGCCACTGTTGTTGTTGCTGTTTTCTCTGTCAGTGCCAGTGTTGTTGTTGCTGTTTTCTCTGTCAGTGCCAGTGTTGTTGTTGTTGCTGTTTTCTGTGTCAGTGCCATTGTTATTGCTGTTGTTGCTGTTTTCTGTGTCAGTGCCAGTGTTGTTGTTGCTGTTGTTGCTGTTTTCTGTGTCAGTGCCAGTGTTGTTGCTGTTGCTGTTTTCTCTGTCAGTGCCAGTGTTGTTGTAGTTGTTGCTGTTTTCTCTGTCAGTGCCAGTGTTGTAGTTGTTGCTGTTTTCTGTGTCAGTGCCAGTGTTGTTGTTGTTGCTGTTTTCTCTGTCAGTGCCAGTGTTGTTGTAGTTGTTGCTGTTTTCTGTGTCAGTGCCAGTGTTGTTGTAGTTGTTGCTGCTTTCTGTGTCAGTGCCAGTGTTGTTGTAGTTGTTGCTGTTTTCTCTGTGAGTGCCAGTGTTGTTGTAGTTGTTGCTGTTTTCTCTGTCAGTGCCAGTGTTGTTGTAGTTGTTGCTGTTTTCTGTGTCAGTGTCAGTGTTGTTGTAGTTGTTGCTGTTTTCTGTGTCAGTGCCAGTGTTGTTGTAGTTGTTGCTGTTTTCTCTGTCAGTGCCAGTGTTGTTGTAGTTGTTGCTGTTTTCTCTGTCAGTGCCAGTGTTGTTGTAGTTGTTGCTGTTTTCTGTGTCAGTGCCAGTGTTGTTGTTGTTGCTGTTTTCTCTGTCAGTGCCAGTGTTGTTGTTGTTGCTGTTTTCACTGTCAGTGCCAGTGTTGTTGTAGTTGTTGCTGTTTTCTGTGTCAGTGCCAGTGTTGTTGTAGTTGTTGCTGTTTTCTCTGTCAGTGCCAGTGTTGTTGTTGTTGCTGTTTTCTCTGACATTGCCAGTGTTGTAGTTGTTGCTGTTTTCTCTGTCAGTGCCAGTGTTGTTGTAGTTGTTGCTGTTTTCTGTGTCAGTGCCAGTGTTGTTGTTGTTGCTGTTTTCTGTGTCAGTGCCAGTGTTGTTGTTGTTGCTGTTTTCTCTGTCAGTGCCAGTGTTGTTGTTGCTATTTTCACTGTCAGTGCCAGTGTTGGTGTTGTTGCTGTTTTCTGTGTCAGTGCCAGTGTTGTTGTTGTTGTTGCTGTTTTCTGTGTCAGTGCCAGTGTTGTTGTAGTTGTTGCTGTTTTCTCTGTCAGTGCCAGTGTTGTTGTTGTTGCTGTTTTCTCTGTCAGTGCCAGTGTTGTAGTTGTTGCTGTTTTCTCTGTCAGTGCCAGTGTTGTTGTAGTTGTTGCTGTTTTCTGTGTCAGTACCAGTGTTGTTGTAGTTGTTGCTGTTTTCTGTGTCAGTGCCAGTGTTGTTGTTGTTGTTGCTGTTTTCTGTGTCAGTGCCAGTGTTGTTGTAGTTGTTGCTGTTTTCTGTGTCAGTGCCAGTGTTGTTGTAGTTATTGCTGTTTTCTCTGTCAGTGCCAGTGTTGTTGTTGTTGCTGTTTTCTCTGTCAGTGCCAGTGTTGTAGTTGTTGCTGTTTTCTCTGTCAGTGCCAGTGTTGTTGTAGTTGTTGCTGTTTTCTGTGTCAGTGCCAGTGTTGTTGTAGTTGTTGCTGTTTTCTGTGTCAGTGCCAGTGTTGTTGTTGTTGCTGTTTTCTCTGTCAGTGCCAGTGTTGTTGTTGTTGCTATTTTCACTGTCAGTGCCAGTGTTGTTGTTGTTGCTGTTTTCTGTGTCAGTGCCAGTGTTGTTGTTGTTGTTGCTGTTTTCTGTGTCAGTGCCAGTGTTGTTGTAGTTGTTGCTGTTTTCTGTGTCAGTGCCAGTGTTGTTGTAGTTGTTGCTGTTTTCTCTGTCAGTGCCAGTGTTGTTGTAGTTGTTGCTGTTTTCTCTGTCAGTGCCAGTGTTGTTGTAGTTGTTGCTGTTTTCTGTGTCAGTGCCAGTGTTGTTGTTGTTGCTGTTTTCTCTGTCAGTGCCAGTGTTGTTGCTGTTGCTATTTTCACTGTCAGTGCCAGTGTTGTTGTTGTTGCTGTTTTCTGTGTCAGTGCCAGTGTTGTTGTTGTTACTGTTGCTGTTTTCTGTGTCAGTTCCAGTGTTGCTGTTGCTGTTTTCTGTGCCAGTGCCAGTGTTATTGTTGCTGTTGTTGCTGTTTTCTGTGTCAGTGCCACGGTTGTTGCTGTTGTTGCTGTTTTCTGTGTCAGTGCCAGTGTTGTTGCTGTTGTTGGTGTTTTCTGTGCCAGTGTTGTTGTAGTTGTTGCTGTTTTCTGTGTCAGTGCCGGTGTTGTTGTTGTTGCTGTTTTCTCTGTCAGTGCCAGTGTTATTGTAGTTGTTGCTGTTTTCTGTGTCAGTGCCAGTGTTATTGTAGTTGTTGCTGTTTTCTGTGTCAGTGCCAGTGTTGTTGTAGTTGTTGCTGTTTTCTCTGTCAGTGCCAGTGTTGTTGTAGTTGTTGCTGTTTTCTCTGTCAGTGCCAGTGTTGTTGTAGTTGTTGCTGTTTTCTGTGTCAGTGCCAGTGTTGTTGCTGTTGCTGTTTTCTCTGTCAGTGCCAGTGTTGTTGTAGTTGTTGCTGCTTTCTCTGTCAGTGCCAATGTTGTTGTAGTTGTTTCTGTTTTCTGTGTCAGTGCCAGTGTTGTTGTTGTTGCTGTTTTCTCTGTCAGTGCCAGTGTTGTTGTAGTTGTTGCTGTTTTCTGTGTCAGTGCCACTGTTGTTGTTGCTGTTTTCTGTGTCAGTGCCAGTGTTGTTGTTGTTGCTCTTTTCTCTGTCAGTGCCAATGTTGTTGTTGCTGTTTTCTCTGTCAGTGCCAGTGTTGTTGTAGTTGTTGCTGTTTTCTGTGTCAGTGACACTGTTGTTGTTGCTGTTTTCTGTGTCAGTGCCAGTGTTGTTGTTGTTGCTGTTTTCTCTGTCAGTGCCAGTGTTATTGTTGCTGTTTTCTCTGTCAGTGCCAGTGTTGTTGTTGTTGCTGTTTTCTGTGTCAGTGCCAGTGTTGTTGTTGCTGTTGTTGCTGTTTTCTGTGTCAGTGCCAGTGTTGTTGTTGCTGTTGTTGCTGTTTTCTGTGTCAGTGCCAGTGTTGTTGCTGCTGTTGCTGTTTTCTGTGTCAGTGCCAGTGTTGTTGTTGTTGCTGTTTTCTCTGTCAGTGCCAGTGTTGTTGTTGTTGCTGTTTTCTGTTTCAGTGCCAGTGTTGTTGTAGTTGTTGCTGTTTTCTGTGTCAGTGCCAGTGTTGTTGTAGTTGTTGGTGTTTTCTCGGTCAGTGCCAGTGTTGTTGTAGTTGTTGCTGTTTTCTCTGTCAGTGCCAGTGTTGTTGTAGTTGTTGCTGTTTTCTGTGTCAGTGCCAGTGTTGTTGTTGTTGCTGTTTTCTCTGTCAGTGCCAGTGTTGTTGTAGTTGTTGCTGTTTTTTGTGTCAGTGCCACTGTTGTTGTTGCTGTTTTCTCTGTCAGTGCCAGTGTTGTTGTTGCTGTTTTCTCTGTCAGTGCCAGTGTTGTTGTTGTTGCTGTTTTCTGTGTCAGTGCCATTGTTATTGCTGTTGTTGCTGTTTTCTGTGTCAGTGCCAGTGTTGTTGTTGCTGTTGTTGCTGTTTTCTGTGTCAGTGCCAGTGTTGTTGTTGTTGCTGTTTTCTCTGTCAGTGCCAGTGTTGTTGTAGTTGTTGCTGTTTTCTCTGTCAGTGCCAGTGTTGTTGTAGTTGTTGCTGTTTTCTGTGTCAGTGCCGGTGTTGTTGTTTTTGCTGTTTTCTCTGTCAGAGCCAGTGTTGTTGTTGTTGCTGTTTTCTCTGTCAGTGCCAGTGTTGTAGTTGTTGCTGTTTTCTGTGTCAGTGCCAGTGTTGTTGTAGTTGTTGCTGTTTTCTCTGAGTGCCAGTGTTGTTGTAGTTGTTGCTGTTTTCTCTGTCAGTGCCAGTGTTGTTGTAGTTGTTGCTGTTTTCTGTGTCAGTGCCAGTGTTGTTGTTGCTGTTTTCTCTGTCAGTGCCAGTGTTGTTGTAGTTGTTGCTGTTTTCTGTGTCAGTGCCAGTGTTGTTGTAGTCGTTGTTGTTTTCTCTGTCAGTGCCAGTGTTGTTTTAGTTGTTGCTGTTTTCTGTGTCAGTGCCAGTGTTGTTGTTGTTGCTGTTTTCTCTGTCAGTGCCAGTGTTGTTGAAGTTGTTGCTGTTTTCTCTGTCAGTGCCAGTTTTGTTGTAGTTGATGCTGTTTTCTGTGTCAGTGCCAGTGTTGTTGTAGTTGTTGCTGTTTTCTCTGTCAGTGCCAGTGTTGTTGTTGCTGTTTTCTCTGTCAGTGCCAGTGTTGTAGTTGTTGCTGTTTTCTCTGTCAATGCCAGTGTTGTTGTTGTTGTTGCTGTTGCTGTTTTCTGTGCCAGTGCCTGTGTTATTGTTGCTGTTGTTGCTGTTTTCTGTGTCAGTGCCACTGTTGTTTTTGCTGTTGTTGCTGTTTTCTGTGTCAGTGCCAGTGTTGTTGTTGTTGCTGTTTTCTCTGTCAGTGCCAGTGTTGTTGTTGCTGTTTTCTCTGTCAGTGCCAGTGTTGTTGTTGTTGTTGTTGCTGTTTTCTGTGTCAGTGCCAGTGTTGTTGTTGCTGTTGTTGCTGTTTTCTGTGTCAGTGCCAGTGTTGTTGTTGCTGTTGTTGTTATTTTCTGTGCCAGTGCCAGTGTTGTTGCTGTTGCTGTTTTCTCTGTCAGTGCCAGTGTTGTTGTAGTTGTTGCTGTTTTCTCTGTCAGTGCCAGTGTTGTTGTAGTTGTTGCTGTTTTCTGTGTCAGTGCCAGTGTTGTTGTTGTTGCTGTTTTCTCTGTCAGTGCCAGTGTTGTTGTAGTTGTTGCTGTTTTCTCTGTCAGTGCCAGTGTTGTTGTAGTTGTTGCTGTTTTCTGTGCCAGTGCCGGTGTTGTTGTTGTTGCTGTTTTCTCTGTCAGTGCCAGTGTTGTTGTTGTTGCTGTTTTCTGTGTCAGTGCCAGTGTTGTTGTAGTTGTTGCTGTTTTCTGTGTCAGTGCCAGTGTTGTAGTTGTTGCTGTTTTCTGTGTCAGTGCCAGTGTTGTTGTTGCTGTTGTTGCTGTTTTCTGTGTCAGTGCCAGTGTTGTTGTTGCTGTTGTTGCTGTTTTCTGTGTCAGTGCCAGTGTTGTTGCTGTTGCTGTTTTCTCTGTCAGTGCCAGTGTTGTTGTAGTTGTTGCTGTTTTCTCTGACAGTGCCAGTGTTGTTGTAGTTGTTGCTGTTTTCTGTGTAAGTGCCAGTGTTGTTGTTGTTGCTATTTTCTCTGTCAGTGCCAGTGTTGTTGTAGTTGTTGCTGTTTTCTCTGTTAGTGCCAGTGTTGTTGTAGTTGTTGCTGTTTTCTGTGTCAGTGCCAGTGTTGTTGCTGTTTTCTGTGTCAGTGCCAGTGTTGTTGTTGTTGCTGTTTTCTCTGTCAGTGCCAGTGTTGTTGTTGTTGCTGTTTTCTGTGTCAGTGCCAGTGTTGTTGTAGTTGTTGCTGTTTTCTGTGTCAGTGCCAATGTTGTTGTAGTTGTTGCTGTTTTCTCTGTCAGTGCCAGTGTTGTTGTAGTTGTTGCTGTTTTCTGTGTCAGTGCCAGTGTTGTTGTAGTTGTTGCTGTTTTCTGTGTCAGTGCCAGTGTTGTTGTTGTTGCTGTTTTCTGTGTCAGTGCCAGTGTTGTTGTAGTTGTTGCTGTTTTCTGTGTCAGTGCCACTGTTGTTGTTGCTGTTTTCTCTGTCAGTGCCAGTGTTGTTGTTGCTGTTTTCTCTGTCAGTGCCAGTGTTGTTGTTGTTGCTGTTTTCTGTGTCAGTGCCATTGTTATTGCTGTTGTTGCTGTTTTCTGTGTCAGTGCCAGTGTTGTTTTTGCTGTTGTTGCTGTTTTCTGTGTCAGTGCCAGTGTTGTTGCTGTTGCTGTTTTCTCTGTCAGTGCCAGTGTTGTTGTAGTTGTTGCTGTTTTCTCTGTCAGTGCCAGTGTTGTAGTTGTTGTTGTTTTCTGTGTCAGTGCCAGTGTTGTTGTTGTTGCTGTTTTCTCTGTCAGTGCCAGTGTTGTAGTAGTTGTTGCTGTTTTCTGTGTCAGTGCCGGTGTTGTTGTTGTTGCTGTTTTCTCTGTCAGAGCCAGTGTTGTTGTTGTTGCTGTTTTCTCTGTCAGTGCCAGTGTTGTTGTTGTTACTGTTTTCTGTGTCAGTGCCAGTGTTGTTGTTGTTGCTGTTTTCTGTGTCAGTGCCAGTGTTGTTGTTGCTGTTGTTGCTGTTTTCCGTGCCAGTGTTGTTGTAGTTGTTGCTGTTTTCTGTGTCAGTGCCGGTGTTGTTGTTGTTGCTGTTTTCTCTGTCAGTGCCAGTGTTGTTGTAGTTGTTGCTGTTTTCTGTGTCAGTGCCAGTGTTGTTGTAGTTGTTGCTGTTTTCTGTGTCAGTGCCAGTATTGTTGTAGTTGTTGCTGTTTTCTCTGTCAGTGCCAGTGTTGTTGTAGTTGTTGCTGTTTTCTCTGTCAGTGCCAGTGTTGTTGTAGTTGTTGCTGTTTTCTGTGTCAGTGCAAGTGTTGTTGCTGTTGCTGTTTTCTCTGTCAGTGCCAGTGTTGTTGTAGTTGTTGCTGCTTTCTCTGTCAGTGCCAATGTTGTTGTAGTTGTTTCTGTTTTCTGTGTCAGTGCCAGTGTTGTTGTTGTTGCTGTTTTCTGTGTCAGTGCCACTGTTGTTGTTGCTGTTTTCTGTGTCAGTGCCAGTGTTGTTGTTGTTGCTGTTTTCTCTGTCAGTGCCAGTGTTGTTGTTGCTGTTTTCTCTGTCAGTGCCAGTGTTGTTGTTGTTGCTGTTTTCTGTGTCAGTGCCAGTGTTGTTGTTGTTGCTGTTTTCTGTGTCAGTGCCAGTGTTGTTGTAGTTGTTGCTGTTTTCTGTGTCAGTGCCACTGTTGTTGTTGCTGTTTTCTCTGTCAGTGCCAGTGTTGTTGTTGCTGTTTTCTCTGTCAGTGCCAGTGTTGTTGTTGTTGCTGTTTTCTGTGTCAGTGCCATTGTTATTGCTGTTGTTGCTGTTTTCTGTGTCAGTGCCAGTGTTGTTTTTGCTGTTGTTGCTGTTTTCTGTGTCAGTGCCAGTGTTGTTGCTGTTGCTGTTTTCTCTGTCAGTGCCAGTGTTGTTGTAGTTGTTGCTGTTTTCTCTGTCAGTTCCAGTGTTGTAGTTGTTGCTGTTTTCTGTGTCAGTGCCAGTGTTGTTGTTGTTGCTGTTTTCTCTGTCAGTGCCAGTGTTGTAGTAGTTGTTGCTGTTTTCTGTGTCAGTGCCGGTGTTGTTGTTGTTGCTGTTTTCTCTGTCAGAGCCAGTGTTGTTGTTGTTGCTGTTTTCTCTGTCAGTGCCAGTGTTGTTGTTGTTGCTGTTTTCTGTGTCAGTGCCAGTGTTGTTGTTGTTGCTGTTTTCTGTGTCAGTGCCAGTGTTGTTGTTGCTGTTGTTGCGGTTTTCTGTGTCAGTGCCAGTGTTGTTGTTGCTGTTGTTGCTGTTTTCCGTGCCAGTGTTGTTGTAGTTGTTGCTGTTTTCTGTGTCAGTGCCGGTGTTGTTGTTGTTGCTGTTTTCTCTGTCAGTGCCAGTGTTGTTGTAGTTGTTGCTGTTTTCTGTGTCAGTGCCAGTCTTGTTGTAGTTGTTGCTGTTTTCTGTGTCAGTGCCAGTATTGTTGTAGTTGTTGCTGTTTTCTCTGTCAGTGCCAGTGTTGTTGTAGTTGTTGCTGTTTTCTCTGTCAGTGCCAGTGTTGTTGTAGTTGTTGCTGTTTTCTGTGTCAGTGCAAGTCTTGTTGCTGTTGCTGTTTTCTCTGTCAGTGCCAGTGTTGTTGTAGTTGTTGCTGCTTTCTCTGTCAGTGCCAATGTTGTTGTAGTTGTTTCTGTTTTCTGTGTCAGTGCCAGTGTTGTTGTTGTTGCTGTTTTCTGTGTCAGTGCCACTGTTGTTGTTGCTGTTTTCTGTGTCAGTGCCAGTGTTGTTGTTGTTGCTGTTTTCTCTGTCAGTGCCAGTGTTGTTGTTGCTGTTTTCTCTGTCAGTGCCAGTGTTGTTGTTGTTGCTGTTTTCTGTGTCAGTGCCAGTGTTGTTGTTGCTGTTGTTGCTGTTTTCTGTGTCAGTGCCAGTGTTGTTGTTGCTGTTTTCTGTGTCAGTGCCAGTGTTGTTGCTGTTGCTGTTTTCTCTGTCAGTGCCAGTGTTGTTGTAGTTGTTGCTGTTTTCTCTGACAGTGCCAGTGTTGTTGTAGTTGTTGCTGTTTTCTGTGTAAGTGCCAGTGTTGTTGTTGTTGCTATTTTCTCTGTCAGTGCCAGTGTTGTTGTAGTTGTTGCTGTTTTCTCTGTCAGTGCCAGTGTTGCTGTAGTTGTTGCTGTTTTCTGTGTCAGTGCCAGTGTTGTTGCTGTTGTTGCTGTTTTCTGTGTCAGTGCCAGTGTTGTTGTTGTTGCTGTTTTCTCTGTCTGTGCCAGTTTTGTTGTTGTTGCTGTTTTCTGTGTCAGTGCCAGTGTTGTTGTAGTTGTTGCTGTTTTCTGTGTCAGTGCCAGTGTTGTTGTAGTTGTTGCTGTTTTCTCTGTCAGTGCCAGTGTTGTTGTAGTTGTTGCTGTTTTCTCTGTCAGTGCCAGTGTTGTTGTAGTTGTTGCTGTTTTCTGTGTCAGTGCCAGTGTTGTTGTTGTTGCTGTTTTCTCTGTCAGTGCCAGTGTTGTTGTAGTTGTTGCTGTTTTCTGTGTCAGTGCCACTGTTGTTGTTGCTGTTTTCTCTGTCAGTGCCAGTGTTGTTGTTGCTGTTTTCTCTGTCAGTGCCAGTGTTGTTGTTGTTGCTGTTTTCTGTGTCAGTGCCATTGTTATTGCTGTTGTTGCTGTTTTCTGTGTCAGTGCCAGTGTTGTTTTTGCTGTTGTTGCTGTTTTCTGTGTCAGTGCCAGTGTTGTTGCTGTTGCTGTTTTCTCTGTCAGTGCCAGTGTTGTTGTAGTTGTTGCTGTTTTCTCTGTCAGTGCCAGTGTTGTAGTTGTTGCTGTTTTCTGTGTCAGTGCCAGTGTTGTTGTTGTTGCTGTTTTCTGTGTCAGTGCCAGTGTTGTAGTAGTTGTTGCTGTTTTCTGTGTCAGTGCCGGTGTTGTTGTTGTTGCTGTTTTCTTTGTCAGAGCCAGTGTTGTTGTTGTTGCTGTTTTCTCTGTCAGTGCCAGTGTTGTTGTTGTTGCTGTATTCTGTGTCAATGCCAGTGTTGTTGTTGTTGCTGTTTTCTGTGTCAGTGCCAGTGTTGTTGTAGTTGTTGCTGTTTTCTGTGTTAGTGCCAGTATTGTTGTAGTTGTTGCTGTTTTCTGTGTCAGTGCCAGTGTTGTTGTAGTTGTTGCTGTTTTCTCTGTGAGTGCCAGTGTTGTTGTAGTTGTTGCTGTTTTCTCTGTCAGTGCCAGTGTTGTTGTAGTTGTTGCTGTTTTCTGTGTCAGTGCCAGTGTTGTTGTAGTTGTTGCTGTTTTCTGTGTCAGTGCCAGTGTTGTTGTAGTTGTTGCTGTTTTCTCTGTCAGTGCCAGTGTTGTTGTAGTTGTTGCTGTTTTCTCTGTCAGTGCCAGTGTTGTTGTAGTTGTTGCTGTTTTCTGTGTCAGTGCCAGTGTTGTTGTTGTTGCTCTTTTCTCTGTCAGTGCCAGTGTTGTTGTTGTTGCTGTTTTCACTGTCAGTGCCAGTGTTGTTGTAGTTGTTGCTGTTTTCTGTGTCAGTGCCAGTGTTGTTGTAGTTGTTGCTGTTTTCTGTGTCAGTGCCAGTGTTGTTGTTGTTGTTGCTGTTTTCTGTGTCAGTGCCAGTGTTGTTGTAGTTGTTGCTGTTTTCTCTGTCAGTGCCAGTGTTGTTGTTGTTGTTGCTGTTTTCTCTGTCAGTGCCAGTGTTGTAGTTGTTGCTGTTTTCTCTGTCAGTGCCAGTGTTGTTGTAGTTGTTGCTGTTTTTTGTGTCAGTGCCAGTGTTGTTGTAGTAGTTGCTGTTTTCTCTGTCAGTGCCAGTGTTGTTGTAGTTGTTGCTGTTTTCTGTGTCAGTGCCAGTGTTGTTGCTGTTGTTGCTGTTTTCTGTGTCAGTGCCAGTGTTGTTGTTGTTGCTGTTTTCTCTGTCAGTGCCAAGTGTTGTTGTTGCTGTTTTCTGTGTCAGTGCCAGTGTTGTTGTAGTTGTTGCTGTTTTCTGTGTCAGTGCCAGTGTTGTTGTAGTCGTTGCTGTTTTCTCTGTCAGTGCCAGTGTTGTTGTAGTTGTTGCTGTTTTCTCTGTCAGTGCCAGTGTTGTTGTAGTTGTTGCTGTTTTCTGTGTCAGTGCCAGTGTTGTTGCTGTTGCTGTTTTCTCTGTCAGTGCCAGTGTTGTTGTAGTTGTTGCTGTTTTCTGTGTCAGTGCCACTGTTGTTGTTGCTGTTTTCTCTGTCAGTGCCAGTGTTGTTGTTGCTGTTTTCTCTGTCAGTGCCAGTGTTGTTGTTGTTGCTGTTTTCTGTGTCAGTGCCATTGTTATTGCTGTTGTTGCTGTTTTCTGTGTCAGTGCCAGTGTTGTTGTTGCTGTTGTTGCTGTTTTCTGTGTCAGTGCCAGTGTTGTTGCTGTTGCTGTTTTCTCTGTCAGTGCCAGTGTTGTTGTAGTTGTTGCTGTTTTCTCTGTCAGTGCCAGTGTTGTAGTTGTTGCTGTTTTCTGTGTCAGTGCCAGTGTTGTTGTTGTTGCTGTTTTCTCTGTCAGTGCCAGTGTTGTTGTAGTTGTTGCTGTTTTCTGTGTCAGTGCCAGTGTTGTTGTAGTTGTTGCTGTTTTCTGTGTCAGTGCCAGTGTTGTTGTAGTTGTTGCTGTTTTCTCTGTCAGTGCCAGTGTTGTTGTAGTTGTTGCTGTTTTCTCTGTCAGTGCCAGTGTTGTTGTAGTTGTTGCTGTTTTCTGTGTCAGTGCCAGTGTTGTTGTTGTTGCTGGTTTCTCTGTCAGTGCCAGTGTTGTTGTTGTTGCTGTTTTCACTGTCAGTGCCAGTGTTGTTGTAGTTGTTGCTGTTTTCTGTGTCAGTGCCAGTGTTGTTGTAGTTGTTGCTGTTTTCTCTGTCAGTGCCAGTGTTGTTGTTGTTGCTGTTTTCTCTGACATTGCCAGTGTTGTAGTTGTTGCTGTTTTCTCTGTCAGTGCCAGTGTTGTTGTAGTTGTTGCTGTTTTCTGTGTCAGTGCCAGTGTTGTTGTAGTTGTTGCTGTTTTCTGTGTCAGTGCCAGTGTTGTTGTAGTTGTTGCTGTTTTCTCTGTCAGTGCCAGTGTTGTTGTAGTTGTTGCTGTTTTCTCTGTCAGTGCCAGTGTTGTTGTAGTTGTTGCTGTTTTCTGTGTCAGTGCCAGTGTTGTTGTTGTTGTTGTTTTCTCTGTCAGTGCCAGTGTTGTTGTAGTTGTTGCTGTTTTCTGTGTCAGTGCCACTGTTGTTGTTGCTGTTTTCTCTGTCAGTGCCAGTGTTGTTGTTGCTGTTTTCTCTGTCAGTGCCAGTGTTGTTGTTGTTGCTGTTTTCTGTGTCAGTGCCATTGTTATTGCTGTTGTTGCTGTTTTCTGTGTCAGTGCCAGTGTTGTTTTTGCTGTTGTTGCTGTTTTCTGTGTCAGTGCCAGTGTTGTTGCTGTTGCTGTTTTCTCTGTCAGTGCCAGTGTTGTTGTAGTTGTTGCTGTTTTCTCTGTCAGTGCCAGTGTAGTAGTTGTTGCTGTTTTCTGTGTCAGTGCCAGTGTTGTTGTTGTTGCTGTTTTCTGTGTCAGTGCCAGTGTTGTAGTAGTTGTTGCTGTTTTCTGTGTCAGTGCCGGTGTTGTTGTTGTTGCTGTTTTCTCTGTCAGAGCCAGTGTTGTTGTTGTTGCTGTTTTCTCTGTCAGTGCCAGTGTTGTTGTTGTTGCTGTATTCTGTGTCAGTGCCAGTGTTGTTTTTGTTGCTGTTTTCTGTGTCAGTGCCAGTGTTGTTGTAGTTGTTGCTGTTTTCTGTGTTAGTGCCAGTATTGTTGTAGTTGTTGCTGTTTTCTGTGTCAGTGCCAGTGTTGTTGTAGTTGTTGCTGTTTTCTCTGTGAGTGCCAGTGTTGTTGTAGTTGTTGCTGTTTTCTCTGTCAGTGCCAGTGTTGTTGTAGTTGTTGCTGTTTTCTGTGTCAGTGCCAGTGTTGTTGTAGTTGTTGCTGTTTTCTGTGTCAGTGCCAGTGTTGTTGTAGTTGTTGCTGTTTTCTCTGTCAGTGCCAGTGTTGTTGTAGTTGTTGCTGTTTTCTCTGTCAGTGCCAGTGTTGTTGTAGTTGTTGCTGTTTTCTGTGTCAGTGCCAGTGTTGTTGTTGTTGCTGTTTTCTCTGTCAGTGCCAGTGTTGTTGTTGTTGCTGTTTTCACTGTCAGTGCCAGTGTTGTTGTAGTTGTTGCTGTTTTCTGTGTCAGTGCCAGTGTTGTTGTAGTTGTTGCTGTTTTCTGTGTCAGTGCCAGTGTTGTTGTTGTTGTTGTTGCTGTTTTCTGTGTCAGTGCCAGTGTTGTTGTAGTTGTTGCTGTTTTCTCTGTCAGTGCCAGTGTTGTTGTTGTTGTTGCTGTTTTCTCTGTCAGTGCCAGTGTTGTAGTTGTTGCTGTTTTCTCTGTCAGTGCCAGTGTTGTTGTAGTTGTTGCTGTTTTCTGTGTCAGTGCCAGTGTTGTTGTAGTTGTTGCTGTTTTCTCTGTCAGTGCCAGTGTTGTTGTAGTTGTTGCTGTTTTCTGTGTCAGTGCCAGTGTTGTTGCTGTTGTTGCTGTTTTCTGTGTCAGTGCCAGTGTTGTTGTTGTTGCTGTTTTCTCTGTCAGTGCCAAGTGTTGTTGTTGCTGTTTTCTGTGTCAGTGCCAGTGTTGTTGTAGTCGTTGCTGTTTTCTCTGTCAGTGCCAGTGTTTTTGTAGTTGTTGCTGTTTTCTCTGTCAGTGCCAGTGTTGTTGTAGTTGTTGCTGTTTTCTGTGTCAGTGCCAGTGTTGTTGTTGCTGTTTTCTCTGTCAGTGCCAGTGTTGTTGTAGTTGTTGCTGTTTTCTGTGTCAGTGCCACTGTTGTTGTTGCTGTTTTCTCTGTCAGTGCCAGTGTTGTTGTTGCTGTTTTCTCTGTCAGTGCCAGTGTTGTTGTTGTTGCTGTTTTCTGTGTCAGTGCCATTGTTATTGCTGTTGTTGCTGTTTTCTGTGTCAGTGCCAGTGTTGTTGTTGCTGTTGTTGCTGTTTTCTGTGTCAGTGCCAGTGTTGTTGCTGTTGCTGTTTTCTCTGTCAGTGCCAGTGTTGTTGTAGTTGTTGCTGTTTTCTCTGTCAGTGCCAGTGTTGTAGTTGTTGCTGTTTTCTGTGTCAATGCCAGTGTTGTTGTAGTTGTTGCTGTTTTCTGTGTCAGTGCCAGTGTTGTTGTAGTTGTTGCTGTTTTCTCTGTGAGTGCCAGTGTTGTTGTAGTTGTTGCTGTTTTCTCTGTCAGTGCCAGTGTTGTTGTAGTTGTTGCTGTTTTCTGTGTCAGTGCCAGTGTTGTTGTAGTTGTTGCTGTTTTCTGTGTCAGTGCCAGTGTTGTTGTAGTTGTTGCTGTTTTCTCTGTCAGTGCCAGTGTTGTTGTAGTTGTTGCTGTTTTCTCTGTCAGTGCCAGTGTTGTTGTAGTTGTTGCTGTTTTCTGTGTCAGTGCCAGTGTTGTTGTTGTTGCTGTTTTCTCTGTCAGTGACAGTGTTGTTGTTGTTGCTGTTTTCACTGTCAGTGCCAGTGTTGTTGTAGTTGTTGCTGTTTTCTGTGTCAGTGCCAGTGTTGTTTTAGTTGTTGCTGTTTTCTCTGTCAGTGCCAGTGTTGTTGTTGTTGCTGTTTTCTCTGACATTGCCAGTGTTGTAGTTGTTGCTGTTTTCTCTGTCAGTGCCAGTGTTGTTGTAGTTGTTGCTGTTTTCTGTGTCAGTGCCAGTGTTGTTGTTGTTGCTGTTTTCTGTGTCAGTGCCAGTGTTGTTGTTGTTGCTGTTTTCTCTGTCAGTGCCAGTGTTGTTGTTGCTATTTTCACTGTCAGTGCCAGTGTTGGTGTTGTTGCTGTTTTCTGTGTCAGTGCCAGTGTTGTTGTTGTTGTTGCTGTTTTCTCTGTCAGTGCCAGTGTTGTTGTAGTTGTTGCTGTTTTCTCTGTCAGTGCCAGTGTTGTTGTTGTTGCTGTTTTCTCTGTCAGTGCCAGTGTTGTAGTTGTTGCTGTTTTCTCTGTCAGTGCCAGTGTTGTTGTAGTTGTTGCTGTTTTCTGTGTCAGTGCCAGTGTTGTTGTAGTTGTTGCTGTTTTCTGTGTCAGTGCCAGTGTTGTTGTTGTTGTTGCTGTTTTCTGTGTCAGTGCCAGTGTTGTTGTTGTTGCTGTTTTCTCTGTCAGTGCCAGTGTTGTTGTTGCTATTTTCACTGTCAGTGCCAGTGTTGGTGTTGTTGCTGTTTTCTGTGTCAGTGCCAGTGTTGTTGTTGTTGTTGCTGTTTTCTCTGTCAGTGCCAGTGTTGTTGTAGTTGTTGCTGTTTTCTCTGTCAGTGCCAGTGTTGTTGTTGTTGCTGTTTTCTCTGTCAGTGCCAGTGTTGTAGTTGTTGCTGTTTTCTCTGTCAGTGCCAGTGTTGTTGTAGTTGTTGCTGTTTTCTGTGTCAGTGCCATTGTTATTGCTGTTGTTGCTGTTTTCTGTGTCAGTGCCAGTGTTGTTGTTGCTGTTGTTGCTGTTTTCTGTGTCAGTGCCAGTGTTGTTGTAGTTGTTGCTGTTTTCTCTGTCAGTGCCAGTGTTGTAGTTGTTGCTGTTTTCTGTGTCAGTGCCAGTGTTGTTGTTGTTGCTGTTTTCTCTGTCAGTGCCAGTGTTGTTGTAGTTGTTGCTGTTTTCTGTGTCAGTGCCAGTGTTGTTGTAGTTGTTGCTGTTTTCTGTGTCAGTGCCAGTGTTGTTGTAGTTGTTGCTGTTTTCTCTGTGAGTGCCAGTGCTGTTGTAGTTGTTGCTGTTTTCTCTGTCAGTGCCAGTGTTGTTGTAGTTGTTGCTGTTTTCTGTGTCAGTGCCAGTGTTGTTGTAGTTGTTGCTGTTTTCTGTGTCAGTGCCAGTGTTGTTGTAGTTATTGCTGTTTTCTCTGTCAGTGCCAGTGTTGTTGTAGTTGTTGCTGTTTTCTCTGTCAGTGCCAGTGTTGTTGTAGTTGTTGCTGTTTTCTGTGTCAGTGCCAGTGTTGTTGTTGTTGCTGGTTTCTCTGTCAGTGCCAGTGTTGTTGTTGTTGCTGTTTTCACTGTCAGTGCCAGTGTTGTTGTAGTTGTTGCTGTTTTCTGTGTCAGTGCCAGTGTTGTTGTAGTTGTTGCTGTTTTCTCTGTCAGTGCCAGTGTTGTTGTTGTTGCTGTTTTCTCTGACATTGCCAGTGTTGTAGTTGTTGCTGTTTTCTCTGTCAGTGCCAGTGTTGTTGTAGTTGTTGCTGTTTTCTGTGTCAGTGCCAGTGTTGTTGTAGTTGTTACTGTTTTCTGTGTCAGTGCCAGTGTTGTTGTAGTTGTTGCTGTTTTCTGTGTCAGTGCCAGTGTTGTTGTAGTTGTTGCTGTTTTCTCTGTCAGTGCCAGTGTTGTTGTAGTTGTTGCTGTTTTCTCTGTCAGTGCCAGTGTTGTTGTAGTTGTTGCTGTTTTCTGTGTCAGTGCCAGTGTTGTTGTTGTTGCTGTTTTCTCTGTCAGTGCCAGTGTTGTTGTAGTTGTTGCTGTTTTCTGTGTCAGTGCCACTGTTGTTGTTGCTGTTTTCTCTGTCAGTGCCAGTGTTGTTGTTGCTGTTTTCTCTGTCAGTGCCAGTGTTGTTGTTGTTGCTGTTTTCTGTGTCAGTGCCATTGTTATTGCTGTTGTTGCTGTTTTCTCTGTCAGTGCCAGTGTTGTTTTTGCTGTTGTTGCTGTTTTCCGTGTCAGTGCCAGTGTTGTTGCTGTTGCTGTTTTCTCTGTCAGTGCCAGTGTTGTAGTTGTTGCTGTTTTCTGTGTCAGTGCCAGTGTTGTTGTTGTTGCTGTTTTCTGTGTCAGTGCCAGTGTTGTAGTAGTTGTTGCTGTTTTCTGTGTCAGTGCCGGTGTTGTTGTTGTTGCTGTTTTCTCTGTCAGAGCCAGTGTTGTTGTTGTTGCTGTTTTCTCTGTCAGTGCCAGTGTTGTTGTTGTTGCTGTATTCTGTGTCAGTGCCAGTGTTGTTTTTGTTGCTGTTTTCTGTGTCAGTGCCAGTGTTGTTGTAGTTGTTGCTGTTTTCTGTGTTAGTGCCAGTATTGTTGTAGTTGTTGCTGTTTTCTGTGTCAGTGCCAGTGTTGTTGTAGTTGTTGCTGTTTTCTCTGTGAGTGCCAGTGTTGTTGTAGTTGTTGCTGTTTTCTCTGTCAGTGCCAGTGTTGTTGTAGTTGTTGCTGTTTTCTGTGTCAGTGCCAGTGTTGTTGTAGTTGTTGCTGTTTTCTGTGTCAGTGCCAGTGTTGTTGTAGTTGTTGCTGTTTTCTCTGTCAGTGCCAGTGTTGTTGTAGTTGTTGCTGTTTTCTCTGTCAGTGCCAGTGTTGTTGTAGTTGTTGCTGTTTTCTGTGTCAGTGCCAGTGTTGTTGTTGTTGCTGTTTTCACTGTCAGTGCCAGTGTTGTTGTAGTTGTTGCTGTTTTCTGTGTCAGTGCCAGTGTTGTTGTAGTTGTTGCTGTTTTCTGTGTCAGTGCCAGTGTTGTTGTTGTTGTTGTTGCTGTTTTCTGTGTCAGTGCCAGTGTTGTTGTAGTTGTTGCTGTTTTCTCTGTCAGTGCCAGTGTTGTTGTTGTTGTTGCTGTTTTCTCTGTCAGTGCCAGTGTTGTAGTTGTTGCTGTTTTCTCTGTCAGTGCCAGTGTTGTTGTAGTTGTTGCTGTTTTCTGTGTCAGTGCCAGTGTTGTTGTAGTTGTTGCTGTTTTCTCTGTCAGTGCCAGTGTTGTTGTAGTTGTTGCTGTTTTCTGTGTCAGTGCCAGTGTTGTTGCTGTTGTTGCTGTTTTCTGTGTCAGTGCCAGTGTTGTTGTTGTTGCTGTTTTCTCTGTCAGTGCCAAGTGTTGTTGTAGCTGTTTTCTGTGTCAGTGCCAGTGTTGTTGTAGTTGTTGCTGTTTTCTGTGTCAGTGCCAGTGTTGTTGTAGTCGTTGCTGTTTTCTCTGTCAGTGCCAGTGTTTTTGTAGTTGTTGCTGTTTTCTCTGTCAGTGCCAGTGTTGTTGTAGTTGTTGCTGTTTTCTGTGTCAGTGCCAGTGTTGTTGTTGCTGTTTTCTCTGTCAGTGCCAGTGTTGTTGTAGTTGTTGCTGTTTTCTGTGTCAGTGCCACTGTTGTTGTTGCTGTTTTCTCTGTCAGTGCCAGTGTTGTTGTTGCTGTTTTCTCTGTCAGTGCCAGTGTTGTTGTTGTTGCTGTTTTCTGTGTCAGTGCCATTGTTATTGCTGTTGTTGCTGTTTTCTGTGTCAGTGCCAGTGTTGTTGTTGCTGTTGTTGCTGTTTTCTGTGTCAGTGCCAGTGTTGTTGCTGTTGCTGTTTTCTCTGTCAGTGCCAGTGTTGTTGTAGTTGTTGCTGTTTTCTCTGTCAGTGCCAGTGTTGTAGTTGTTGCTGTTTTCTGTGTCAGTGCCAGTGTTGTTGTAGTTGTTGCTGTTTTCTGTGTCAGTGCCAGTGTTGTTGTAGTTGTTGCTGTTTTCTCTGTGAGTGCCAGTGTTGTTGTAGTTGTTGCTGTTTTCTCTGTCAGTGCCAGTGTTGTTGTAGTTGTTGCTGTTTTCTGTGTCAGTGCCAGTGTTGTTGTAGTTGTTGCTGTTTTCTGTGTCAGTGCCAGTGTTGTTGTAGTTGTTGCTGTTTTCTCTGTCAGTGCCAGTGTTGTTGTAGTTGTTGCTGTTTTCTCTGTCAGTGCCAGTGTTGTTGTAGTTGTTGCTGTTTTCTGTGCCAGTGCCAGTGTTGTTGTTGTTGCTGTTTTCTCTGTCAGTTACAGTGTTGTTGTTGTTGCTGTTTTCACTGTCAGTGCCAGTGTTGTTGTAGTTGTTGCTGTTTTCTGTGTCAGTGCCAGTGTTGTTTTAGTTGTTGCTGTTTTCTCTGTCAGTGCCAGTGTTGTTGTTGTTGCTGTTTTCTCTGACATTGCCAGTGTTGTAGTTGTTGCTGTTTTCTCTGTCAGTGCCAGTGTTGTTGTAGTTGTTGCTGTTTTCTGTGTCAGTGCCAGTGTTGTTGTTGTTGCTGTTTTCTGTGTCAGTGCCAGTGTTGTTGTTGTTGCTGTTTTCTCTGTCAGTGCCAGTGTTGTTGTTGCTATTTTCACTGTCAGTGCCAGTGTTGGTGTTGTTGCTGTTTTCTGTGTCAGTGCCAGTGTTGTTGTTGTTGTTGCTGTTTTCTCTGTCAGTGCCAGTGTTGTTGTAGTTGTTGCTGTTTTCTCTGTCAGTGCCAGTGTTGTTGTTGTTGCTGTTTTCTCTGTCAGTGCCAGTGTTGTAGTTGTTGCTGTTTTCTCTGTCAGTGCCAGTGTTGTTGTAGTTGTTGCTGTTTTCTGTGTCAGTGCCAGTGTTGTTGTAGTTGTTGCTGTTTTCTGTGTCAGTGCCAGTGTTGTTGTTGTTGTTGCTGTTTTCTGTGTCAGTGCCAGTGTTGTTGTAGTTGTTGCTGTTTTCTGTGTCAGTGCCAGTGTTGTTGTAGTTGTTGCTGTTTTCTCTGTCAGTGCCAGTGTTGTTGTTGTTGCTGTTTTCTCTGTCAGTGCCAGTGTTGTAGCTGTTGCTGTTTTCTCTGTCAGTGCCAGTGTTGTTGTAGTTGTTGCTGTTTTCTGTGTCAGTGCCAGTGTTGTTGTAGTTGTTGCTGTTTTCTGTGTCAGTGCCAGTGTTGTTGTTGTTGCTGTTTTCTCTGTCAGTGCTAGTGTTGTTGTTGTTGCTATTTTCACTGTCAGTGCCAGTGTTGTTGTTGTTGCTGTTTTCTGTGTCAGTGCCAGTGTTGTTGTTGTTGTTGCTGTTTTCTGTGTCAGTGCCAGTGTTGTTGTAGTTGTTGCTGTTTTCTGTGTCAGTGCCAGTGTTGTTGTAGTTGTTGCTGTTTTCTCTGTCAGTGCCAGTGTTGTTGTAGTTGTTGCTGTTTTCTCTGTCAGTGCCAGTGTTGTTGTAGTTGTTGCTGTTTTCTGTGTCAGTGCCAGTGTTGTTGTTGTTGCTGTTTTCTCTGTCAGTACCAGTGTTGTTGCTGTTGCTATTTTCACTGTCAGTGCCAGTGTTGTTGTTGTTGCTGTTTTCTGTGTCAGTGCCAGTGTTGTTGTTGTTACTGTTGCTGTTTTCTGTGTCAGTTCCAGTGTTGCTGTTGCTGTTTTCTGTGCCAGTGCCAGTGTTATTGTTGCTGTTGTTGCTGTTTTCTGTGTCAGTGCCACGGTTGTTGCTGTTGTTGCTGTTTTCTGTGTCAGTGCCAGTGTTGTTGCTGTTGTTGGTGTTTTCTGTGCCAGTGTTATTGTAGTTGTTGCTGTTTTCTGTGTCAGTGCCAGTGTTGTTGTTGTTGCTGTTTTCTGTGTCAGTGCCAGTGTTGTTGTAGTTGTTGCTGTTTTCTCTGTCAGTGCCAGTGTTGTTGTAGTTGTTGCTGTTTTCTCTGTCAGTGCCAGTGTTGTTGTAGTTGTTGCTGTTTTCTGTGTCAGTGCCAGTGTTGTTGCTGTTGCTGTTTTCTCTGTCAGTGCCAGTGTTGTTGTAGTTGTTGCTGCTTTCTCTGTCAGTGCCAATGTTGTTGTAGTTGTTTCTGTTTTCTGTGTCAGTGCCAGTGTTGTTGTTGTTGCTGTTTTCTCTGTCAGTGCCAGTGTTGTTGTAGTTGTTGCTGTTTTCTGTGTCAGTGCCACTGTTGTTGTTGCTGTTTTCTGTGTCAGTGCCAGTGTTGTTGTTGTTGCTCTTTTCTCCGTCAGTGCCAATGTTGTTGTTGCTGTTTTCTCTGTCAGTGCCAGTGTTTTTTGTTGCTGTTGTTGCTGTTTTCTGTGTCAGTGCCAGTGTTGTTGTTGCTGTTGTTGCTGTTTTCTGTGTCAGTGCCAGTGTTGTTGCTGTTGCTGTTTTCTCTGTCAGTGCCAGTGTTGTTGTAGTTGTTGCTGTTTTCTCTGTCAATGCCAGTGTTGTTGTAGTTGTTGCTGTTTTCTGTGTCAGTGCCAGTGTTGTTGTTGTTACTATTTTCTCTGTCAGTGCCAGTGTTGTTGTAGTTGTTGCTGTTTTCTCTGTCAGTGCCAGTGTTGTTGTAGTTGTTGCTGTTTTCTGTGTCAGTGCCAGTGTTGTTGCTGTTGTTGCTGTTTTCTGTGTCAGTGCCAGTGTTGTTGTTGTTGCTGTTTTCTCTGTCAGTGCCAGTGTTGTTGTTGTTGCTGTTTTCTGTTTCAGTGCCAGTGTTGTTGTAGTTGTTGCTGTTTTCTGTGTCAGTGCCAGTGTTGTTGTAGTTGTTGCTGTTTTCTCGGTCAGTGCCAGTGTTGTTGTAGTTGTTGCTGTTTTCTCTGTCAGTGCCAGTGTTGTTGTAGTTGTTGCTGTTTTCTGTGTCAGTGCCAGTGTTGTTGTTGCTGTTTTCTCTGTCAGTGCCTGTGTTGTTGTAGTTGTTGCTGTTTTTTGTGTCAGTGCCACTGTTGTTGTTGCTGTTTTCTCTGTCAGTGCCAGTGTTGTTGTTGCTGTTTTCTCTGTCAGTGCCAGTGTTGTTGTTGTTGCTGTTTTCTGTGTCAGTGCCATTGTTATTGCTGTTGTTGCTGTTTTCTGTGTCAGTGCCAGTGTTGTTGTTGCTGTTGTTGCTGTTTTCTGTGTCAGTGCCAGTGTTGTTGCTGTTGCTGTTTTCTCTGTCAGTGCCAGTGTTGTTGTAGTTGTTGCTGTTTTCTGTGTCAGTGCCGGTGTTGTTGTTTTTGCTGTTTTCTCTGTCAGAGCCAGTGTTGTTGTTGTTGCTGTTTTCTCTGTCAGTGCCAGTGTTGTTGCTGTTGCTGTTTTCTCTGAAAGTGCCAGTGTTGTTGTAGTTGTTGCTGTTTTCTGTGTCAGTGCCAGTGTTGTTGTTGTTGCTGTTTTCTCTGTCAGTGCCAGTGTTGTTGTAGTTGTTGCTGTTTTCTCTGTCAGTGCCAGTGTTGTTGTAGTTGTTGCTGTTTTCTGTGCCAGTGCCGGTGTTGTTGTTGTTGCTGTTTTGTCTGTCAGTGCCAGTGTTGTTGTTGTTGCTGTTTTCTGTGTCAGTGCCAGTGTTGTTGTAGTTGTTGCTGTTTTCTGTGTCAGTGCCAGTGTTGTAGTTGTTGCTGTTTTCTGTGTCAGTGCCAGTGTTGTTGTTGCTGTTGTTGCTGTTTTCTGTGTCAGTGCCAGTGTTGTTGTTGCTGTTGTTGCTGTTTTCTGTGTCAGTGCCAGTGTTGTTGCTGTTGCTGTTTTCTCTGTCAGTGCCAGTGTTGTTGTAGTTGTTGCTGTTTTCTCTGACAGTGCCAGTGTTGTTGTAGTTGTTGCTGTTTTCTGTGTAAGTGCCAGTGTTGTTGTTGTTGCTATTTTCTCTGTCAGTGCCAGTGTTGTTGTAGTTGTTGCTGTTTTCTCTGTCAGTGCCAGTGTTGTTGTAGTTGTTGCTGTTTTCTGTGTCAGTGCCAGTGTTGTTGCTGTTGTTGCTGTTTTCTGTGTCAGTGCCAGTGTTGTTGTTGTTGCTGTTTTCTCTGTCAGTGCCAGTGTTGTTGTTGTTGCTGTTTTCTGTGTCAGTGCCAGTGTTGTTGTAGTTGTTACTGTTTTCTGTGTCAGTGCCAGTGTTGTTGTAGTTGTTGCTGTTTTCTCTGTCAGTGCCAGTGTTGTTGTAGTTGTTGCTGTTTTCTGTGTCAGTGCCAGTGTTGTTGTAGTTGTTGCTGTTTTCTGTGTCAGTGCCAGTGTTGTTGTTGTTGCTGTTTTCTGTGTCAGTGCCAGTGTTGTTGTAGTTGTTGCTGTTTTCTGTGTCAGTGCCACTGTTGTTGTTGCTGTTTTCTCTGTCAGTGCCAGTGTTGTTGTTGCTGTTTTCTCTGTCAGTGCCAGTGTTGTTGTTGTTGCTGTTTTCTGTGTCAGTGCCATTGTTATTGCTGTTGTTACTGTTTTCTGTGTCAGTGCCAGTGTTGTTTTTGCTGTTGTTGCTGTTTTCTGTGTCAGTGCCAGTGTTGTTGCTGTTGCTGTTTTCTCTGTCAGTGCCAGTGTTGTTGTAGTTGTTGCTGTTTTCTCTGTCAGTGCCAGTGTTGTAGTTGTTGATGTTTTCTGTGTCAGTGCCAGTGTTGTTGTTGTTGCTGTTTTCTCTGTCAGTGCCAGTGTTGTTGTAGTTGTTGCTGTTTTCTGTGTCAGTGCCGGTGTTGTTGTTGTTGCTGTTTTCTCTGTCAGAGCCAGTGTTGTTGTTGTTGCTGTTTTCTCTGTCAGTGCCAGTGTTGTTGTTGTTGCTGTTTTCTGTGTCAGTGCCAGTGTTGTTGTTGTTGCTGTTTTCTGTGTCAGTGCCAGTGTTGTTGTTGCTGTTGTTGCTGTTTTCTGTGTCAGTGCCAGTGTTGTTGTTGCTGTTGTTGCTGTTTTCCGTGCCAGTGTTGTTGTAGTTGTTGCTGTTTTCTGTGTCAGTGCCGGTGTTGTTGTTGTTGCTGTTTTCTCTGTCAGTGCCAGTGTTGTTGTAGTTGTTGCTGGTTTCTGTGTCAGTGCCAGTGTTGTTGTAGTTGTTGCTGTTTTCTGTGTCAGTGCCAGTATTGTTGTAGTTGTTGCTGTTTTCTCTGTCAGTGCCAGTGTTGTTGTAGTTGTTGCTGTTTTCTCTGTCAGTGCCAGTGTTGTTGTAGTTGTTGCTGTTTTCTGTGTCAGTGCAAGTGTTGTTGCTGTTGCTGTTTTCTCTGTCAGTGCCAGTGTTGTTGTAGTTGTTGCTGCTTTCTCTGTCAGTGCCAATGTTGTTGTAGTTGTTTCTGTTTTCTGTGTCAGTGCCAGTGTTGTTGTTGTTGCTGTTTTCTGTGTCAGTGCCACTGTTGTTGTTGCTGTTTTCTGTGTCAGTGCCAGTGTTGTTGTTGTTGCTGTTTTCTCTGTCAGTGCCAGTGTTGTTGTTGCTGTTTTCTCTGTCAGTGCCAGTGTTGTTGTTGTTGCTGTTTTCTGTGTCAGTGCCAGTGTTGTTGTTGCTGTTGTTGCTGTTTTCTGTGTCAGTGCCAGTGTTGTTGTTGCTGTTTTCTGTGTCAGTGGCAGTGTTGTTGCTGTTGCTGTTTTCTCTGTCAGTGCCAGTGTTGTTGTAGTTGTTGCTGTTTTCTCTGACAGTGCCAGTGTTGTTGTAGTTGTTGCTGTTTTCTGTGTAAGTGCCAGTGTTGTTGTTGTTGCTATTTTCTCTGTCAGTGCCAGTGTTGTTGTAGTTGTTGCTGTTTTCTCTGTCAGTGCCAGTGTTGTTGTAGTTGTTACTGTTTTCTGTGTCAGTGCCAGTGTTGTTGCTGTTGTTGCTGTTTTCTGTGTCAGTGCCAGTGTTGTTGTTGTTGCTGTTTTCTCTGTCAGTGCCAGTTTTGTTGTTGTTGCTGTTTTCTGTGTCAGTGCCAGTGTTGTTGTAGTTGTTGCTGTTTTCTGTGTCAGTGCCAGTGTTGTTGTAGTTGTTGCTGTTTTCTCTGTCAGTGCCAGTGTTGTTGTAGTTGTTGCTGTTTTCTCTGTCAGTGCCAGTGTTGTTGTAGTTGTTGCTGTTTTCTGTGTCAGTGCCAGTGTTGTTGTTGTTGCTGTTTTCTCTGTCAGTGCCAGTGTTGTTGTAGTTGTTGCTGTTTTCTGTGTCAGTGCCACTGTTGTTGTTGCTGTTTTCTCTGTCAGTGCCAGTGTTGTTGTTGCTGTTTTCTCTGTCAGTGCCAGTGTTGTTGTTGTTGCTGTTTTCTGTGTCAGTGCCATTGTTATTGCTGTTGTTGCTGTTTTCTGTGTCAGTGCCAGTGTTGTTTTTGCTGTTGTTGCTGTTTTCTGTGTCAGTGCCAGTGTTGTTGCTGTTGCTGTTTTCTCTGTCAGTGCCAGTGTTGTTGTAGTTGTTGCTGTTTTCTCTGTCAGTGCCAGTGTTGTAGTTGTTGCTGTTTTCTGTGTCAGTGCCAGTGTTGTTGTTGTTGCTGTTTTCTGTGTCAGTGCCAGTGTTGTAGTAGTTGTTGCTGTTTTCTGTGTCAGTGCCGGTGTTGTTGTTGTTGCTGTTTTCTCTGTCAGAGCCAGTGTTGTTGTTGTTGCTGTTTTCTCTGTCAGTGCCAGTGTTGTTGTTGTTGCTGTATTCTGTGTCAGTGCCAGTGTTGTTGTTGTTGCTGTTTTCTGTGTCAGTGCCAGTGTTGTTGTAGTTGTTGCTGTTTTCTGTGTTAGTGCCAGTATTGATGTAGTTGTTGCTGTTTTCTGTGTCAGTGCCAGTGTTGTTGTAGTTGTTGCTGTTTTCTCTGTGAGTGCCAGTGTTGTTGTAGTTGTTGCTGTTTTCTCTGTCAGTGCCAGTGTTGTTGTAGTTGTTGCTGTTTTCTGTGTCAGTGCCAGTGTTGTTGTAGTTGTTGCTGTTTTCTGTGTCAGTGCCAGTGTTGTTGTAGTTGTTGCTGTTTTCTCTGTCAGTGCCAGTGTTGTTGTAGTTGTTGCTGTTTTCTGTATCAGTGCCAGTGTTGTTGTTGTTGCTGTTTTCTCTGTCAGTGCCAGTGTTGTTGTTGTTGCTGTTTTCACTGTCAGTGCCAGTGTTGTTGTAGTTGTTGCTGTTTTCTGTGTCAGTGCCAGTGTTGTTGTAGTTGTTGCTGTTTTCTGTGTCAGTGCCAGTGTTGTTGTTGTTGTTGCTGTTTTCTGTGTCAGTGCCAGTGTTGTTGTAGTTGTTGCTGTTTTCTCTGTCAGTGCCAGTGTTGTTGTTGTTGTTGCTGTTTTCTCTGTCAGTGCCAGTGTTGTAGTTGTTGCTGTTTTCTCTGTCAGTGCCAGTGTTGTTGTAGTTGTTGCTGTTTTCTGTGTCAGTGCCAGTGTTGTTGTAGTTGTTGCTGTTTTCTCTGTCAGTGCCAGTGTTGTTGTAGTTGTTGCTGTTTTCTGTGTCAGTGCCAGTGTTGTTGCTGTTGTTGCTGTTTTCTGTGTCAGTGCCAGTGTTGTTGTTGTTGCTGTTTTCTCTGTCAGTGCCAAGTGTTGTTGTTGCTGTTTTCTGTGTCAGTGCCAGTGTTGTTGTAGTTGTTGCTGTTTTCTGTGTCAGTGCCAGTGTTGTTGTTGTTGCTGTTTTCTCTGTCAGTGCCAGTGTTGTTGTTGCTGTTTTCTCTGTCAGTGCCAGTGTTGTTGTTGTTGCTGTTTTCTGTGTCAGTGCCAGTGTTGTTGTTGCTGTTGTTGCTGTTTTCTGTGTCAGTGCCAGTGTTGTTGTTGCTGTTTTCTGTGTCAGTGCCAGTGTTGTTGCTGTTGCTGTTTTCTCTGTCAGTGCCAGTGTTGTTGTAGTTGTTGCTGTTTTCTCTGACAGTGCCAGTGTTGTTGTAGTTGTTGCTGTTTTCTGTGTAAGTGCCAGTGTTGTTGTTGTTGCTATTTTCTCTGTCAGTGCCAGTGTTGTTGTAGTTGTTGCTGTTTTCTCTGTCAGTGCCAGTGTTGTTGTAGTTGTTACTGTTTTCTGTGTCAGTGCCAGTGTTGTTGCTGTTGTTGCTGTTTTCTGTGTCAGTGCCAGTGTTGTTGTTGTTGCTGTTTTCTCTGTCAGTGCCAGTTTTGTTGTTGTTGCTGTTTTCTGTGTCAGTGCCAGTGTTGTTGTAGTTGTTGCTGTTTTCTGTGTCAGTGCCAGTGTTGTTGTAGTTGTTGCTGTTTTCTCTGTCAGTGCCAGTGTTGTTGTAGTTGTTGCTGTTTTCTCTGTCAGTGCCAGTGTTGTTGTAGTTGTTGCTGTTTTCTGTGTCAGTGCCAGTGTTGTTGTTGTTGCTGTTTTCTCTGTCAGTGCCAGTGTTGTTGTAGTTGTTGCTGTTTTCTGTGTCAGTGCCACTGTTGTTGTTGCTGTTTTCTCTGTCAGTGCCAGTGTTGTTGTTGCTGTTTTCTCTGTCAGTGCCAGTGTTGTTGTTGTTGCTGTTTTCTGTGTCAGTGCCATTGTTATTGCTGTTGTTGCTGTTTTCTGTGTCAGTGCCAGTGTTGTTTTTGCTGTTGTTGCTGTTTTCTGTGTCAGTGCCAGTGTTGTTGCTGTTGCTGTTTTCTCTGTCAGTGCCAGTGTTGTTGTAGTTGTTGCTGTTTTCTCTGTCAGTGCCAGTGTTGTAGTTGTTGCTGTTTTCTGTGTCAGTGCCAGTGTTGTTGTTGTTGCTGTTTTCTGTGTCAGTGCCAGTGTTGTAGTAGTTGTTGCTGTTTTCTGTGTCAGTGCCGGTGTTGTTGTTGTTGCTGTTTTCTCTGTCAGAGCCAGTGTTGTTGTTGTTGCTGTTTTCTCTGTCAGTGCCAGTGTTGTTGTTGTTGCTGTATTCTGTGTCAGTGCCAGTGTTGTTGTTGTT
This sequence comes from Eledone cirrhosa, assembly GCA_964016885.1. Taxonomy (NCBI): domain Eukaryota; kingdom Metazoa; phylum Mollusca; class Cephalopoda; order Octopoda; family Eledonidae; genus Eledone; species Eledone cirrhosa. The sequence goes on along the minus strand of OZ024741.1, from coordinate 254,340,541 downwards.
GCTGTTTTCTGTGTCAGTGCCAGTGTTGTTGTAGTTGTTGCTGTTTTCTGTGTTAGTGCCAGTATTGATGTAGTTGTTGCTGTTTTCTGTGTCAGTGCCAGTGTTGTTGTAGTTGTTGCTGTTTTCTCTGTGAGTGCCAGTGTTGTTGTAGTTGTTGCTGTTTTCTCTGTCAGTGCCAGTGTTGTTGTAGTTGTTGCTGTTTTCTGTGTCAGTGCCAGTGTTGTTGTAGTTGTTGCTGTTTTCTGTGTCAGTGCCAGTGTTGTTGTAGTTGTTGCTGTTTTCTCTGTCAGTGCCAGTGTTGTTGTAGTTGTTGCTGTTTTCTGTATCAGTGCCAGTGTTGTTGTTGTTGCTGTTTTCTCTGTCAGTGCCAGTGTTGTTGTTGTTGCTGTTTTCACTGTCAGTGCCAGTGTTGTTGTAGTTGTTGCTGTTTTCTGTGTCAGTGCCAGTGTTGTTGTAGTTGTTGCTGTTTTCTGTGTCAGTGCCAGTGTTGTTGTTGTTGTTGCTGTTTTCTGTGTCAGTGCCAGTGTTGTTGTAGTTGTTGCTGTTTTCTCTGTCAGTGCCAGTGTTGTTGTTGTTGTTGCTGTTTTCTCTGTCAGTGCCAGTGTTGTAGTTGTTGCTGTTTTCTCTGTCAGTGCCAGTGTTGTTGTAGTTGTTGCTGTTTTCTGTGTCAGTGCCAGTGTTGTTGTAGTTGTTGCTGTTTTCTCTGTCAGTGCCAGTGTTGTTGTAGTTGTTGCTGTTTTCTGTGTCAGTGCCAGTGTTGTTGCTGTTGTTGCTGTTTTCTGTGTCAGTGCCAGTGTTGTTGTTGTTGCTGTTTTCTCTGTCAGTGCCAAGTGTTGTTGTTGCTGTTTTCTGTGTCAGTGCCAGTGTTGTTGTAGTTGTTGCTGTTTTCTGTGTCAGTGCCAGTGTTGTTGTAGTCGTTGCTGTTTTCTCTGTCAGTGCCAGTGTTGTTGTAGTTGTTGCTGTTTTCTCTGTCAGTGCCAGTGTTGTTGTAGTTGTTGCTGTTTTCTGTGTCAGTGCCAGTGTTGTTGTTGCTGTTTTCTCTGTCAGTGCCAGTGTTGTTGTAGTTGTTGCTGCTCTCTGTGTCAGTGCCACTGTTGTTGTTGCTGTTTTCTCTGTCAGTGCCAGTGTTGTTGTTGCTGTTTTCTCTGTCAGTGCCAGTGTTGTTGTTGTTGCTGTTTTCTGTGTCAGTGCCATTGTTATTGCTGTTGTTGCTGTTTTCTGTGTCAGTGCCAGTGTTGTTGTTGCTGTTGTTGCTGTTTTCTGTGTCAGTGCCAGTGTTGTTGCTGTTGCTGTTTTCTCTGTCAGTGCCAGTGTTGTTGTAGTTGTTGCTGTTTTCTCTGTCAGTGCCAGTGTTGTAGTTGTTGCTGTTTTCTGTATCAGTGCCAGTGTTGTTGTTGTTGCTGTTTTCTCTGTCAGTGCCAGTGTTGTTGTAGTTGTTGCTGTTTTCTGTGTCAGTGCCAGTGTTGTTGTAGTTGTTGCTGTTTTCTGTGTCAGTGCCAGTGTTGTTGTAGTTGTTGCTGTTTTCTCTGTGAGTGCCAGTGTTGTTGTAGTTGTTGCTGTTTTCTCTGTCAGTGCCAGTGTTGTTGTAGTTGTTGCTGTTTTCTGTGTCAGTGCCAGTGTTGTTGTAGTTGTTGCTGTTTTCTGTGTCAGTGCCAGTGTTGTTGTAGTTGTTGCTGTTTTCTCTGTCAGTGCCAGTGTTGTTGTAGTTGTTGCTGTTTTCTCTGTCAGTGCCAGTGTTGTTGTAGTTGTTGCTGTTTTCTGTGTCAGTGCCAGTGTTGTTGTTGTTGCTGTTTTCGCTGTCAGTGCCAGTGTTGTTGTTGTTGCTGTTTTCACTGTCAGTGCCAGTGTTGTTGTAGTTGTTGCTGTTTTCTGTGTCAGTGCCAGTGTTGTTGTAGTTGTTGCTGTTTTCTCTGTCAGTGCCAGTGTTGTTGTTGTTGCTGTTTTCTCTGACATTGCCAGTGTTGTAGTTGTTGCTGTTTTCTCTGTCAGTGCCAGTGTTGTTGTAGTTGTTGCTGTTTTCTGTGTCAGTGCCAGTGTTGTTGTTGTTGCTGTTTTCTGTGTCAGTGCCAGTGTTGTTGTTGTTGCTGTTTTCTCTGTCAGTGCCAGTGTTGTTGTTGCTATTTTCACTGTCAGTGCCAGTGTTGGTGTTGTTGCTGTTTTCTGTGTCAGTGCCAGTGTTGTTGTTGTTGTTGTTGCTGTTTTCTGTGTCAGTGCCAGTGTTGTTGTAGTTGTTGCTGTTTTCTCTGTCAGTGCCAGTGTTGTTGTTGTTGCTGTTTTCTCTGTCAGTGCCAGTGTTGTAGTTGTTGCTGTTTTCTCTGTCAGTGCCAGTGTTGTTGTAGTTGTTGCTGTTTTCTGTGTCAGTGCCAGTGTTGTTGTAGTTGTTGCTGTTTTCTGTGTCAGTGCCAGTGTTGTTGTTGTTGTTGCTGTTTTCTCTGTCAGTGCCAGTGTTGTTGTAGTTGTTGCTGTTTTCTGTGTCAGTGCCAGTGTTGTTGTAGTTGTTGCTGTTTTCTCTGTCAGTGCCAGTGTTGTTGTTGTTGCTGTTTTCTCTGTCAGTGCCAGTGTTGTAGTTGTTGCTGTTTTCTCTGTCAGTGCCAGTGTTGTTGTAGTTGTTGCTGTTTTCTGTGTCAGTGCCAGTGTTGTTGTAGTTGTTGCTGTTTTCTGTGTCAGTGCCAGTGTTGTTGTTGTTGCTGTTTTCTCTGTCAGTGCCAGTGTTGTTGTTGTTGCTATTTTCACTGTCAGTGCCAGTGTTGTTGTTGTTGCTGTTTTCTGTGTCAGTGCCAGTGTTGTTGTTCTTGTTGCTGTTTTCTGTGTCAGTGCCAGTGTTGTTGTAGTTGTTGCTGTTTTCTGTGTCAGTGCCAGTGTTGTTGTAGTTGTTGCTGTTTTCTCTGTCAGTGCCAGTGTTGTTGTAGTTGTTGCTGTTTTCTCTGTCAGTGCCAGTGTTGTTGTAGTTGTTGCTGTTTTCTGTGTCAGTGCCAGTGTTGTTGTTGTTGCTGTTTTCTCTGTCAGTGCCAGTGTTGTTGTAGTTGTTGCTGTTTTCTGTGTCAGTGCCACTGTTGTTGTTGCTGTTTTCTCTGTCAGTGCCAGTGTTGTTGTTGCTGTTTTCTCTGTCAGTGCCAGTGTTGTTGTTGTTGCTGTTTTCTGTGTCAGTGCCATTGTTATTGCTGTTGTTGCTGTTTTCTGTGTCAGTGCCAGTGTTGTTTTTGCTGTTGTTGCTGTTTTCTGTGTCAGTGCCAGTGTTGTTGCTGTTGCTGTTTTCTCTGTCAGTGCCAGTGTTGTTGTAGTTGTTGCTGTTTTCTCTGTCAGTGCCAGTGTTGTAGTTGTTGCTGTTTTCTGTGTCAGTGCCAGTGTTGTTGTTGTTGCTGTTTTCTGTGTCAGTGCCAGTGTTGTAGTAGTTGTTGCTGTTTTCTGTGTCAGTGCCGGTGTTGTTGTTGTTGCTGTTTTCTCTGTCAGAGCCAGTGTTGTTGTTGTTGCTGTTTTCTCTGTCAGTGCCAGTGTTGTTGTTGTTGCTGTATTCTGTGTCAGTGCCAGTGTTGTTGTTGTTGCTGTTTTCTGTGTCAGTGCCAGTGTTGTTGTAGTTGTTGCTGTTTTCTGTGTTAGTGCCAGTATTGATGTAGTTGTTGCTGTTTTCTGTGTCAGTGCCAGTGTTGTTGTAGTTGTTGCTGTTTTCTCTGTGAGTGCCAGTGTTGTTGTAGTTGTTGCTGTTTTCTCTGTCAGTGCCAGTGTTGTTGTAGTTGTTGCTGTTTTCTGTGTCAGTGCCAGTGTTGTTGTAGTTGTTGCTGTTTTCTGTGTCAGTGCCAGTGTTGTTGTAGTTGTTGCTGTTTTCTCTGTCAGTGCCAGTGTTGTTGTAGTTGTTGCTGTTTTCTGTATCAGTGCCAGTGTTGTTGTTGTTGCTGTTTTCTCTGTCAGTGCCAGTGTTGTTGTTGTTGCTGTTTTCACTGTCAGTGCCAGTGTTGTTGTAGTTGTTGCTGTTTTCTGTGTCAGTGCCAGTGTTGTTGTAGTTGTTGCTGTTTTCTGTGTCAGTGCCAGTGTTGTTGTTGTTGTTGCTGTTTTCTGTGTCAGTGCCAGTGTTGTTGTAGTTGTTGCTGTTTTCTCTGTCAGTGCCAGTGTTGTTGTTGTTGTTGCTGTTTTCTCTGTCAGTGCCAGTGTTGTAGTTGTTGCTGTTTTCTCTGTCAGTGCCAGTGTTGTTGTAGTTGTTGCTGTTTTCTGTGTCAGTGCCAGTGTTGTTGTAGTTGTTGCTGTTTTCTCTGTCAGTGCCAGTGTTGTTGTAGTTGTTGCTGTTTTCTGTGTCAGTGCCAGTGTTGTTGCTGTTGTTGCTGTTTTCTGTGTCAGTGCCAGTGTTGTTGTTGTTGCTGTTTTCTCTGTCAGTGCCAAGTGTTGTTGTTGCTGTTTTCTGTGTCAGTGCCAGTGTTGTTGTAGTTGTTGCTGTTTTCTGTGTCAGTGCCAGTGTTGTTGTAGTCGTTGCTGTTTTCTCTGTCAGTGCCAGTGTTGTTGTAGTTGTTGCTGTTTTCTCTGTCAGTGCCAGTGTTGTTGTAGTTGTTGCTGTTTTCTGTGTCAGTGCCAGTGTTGTTGTTGCTGTTTTCTCTGTCAGTGCCAGTGTTGTTGTAGTTGTTGCTGCTCTCTGTGTCAGTGCCACTGTTGTTGTTGCTGTTTTCTCTGTCAGTGCCAGTGTTGTTGTTGCTGTTTTCTCTGTCAGTGCCAGTGTTGTTGTTGTTGCTGTTTTCTGTGTCAGTGCCATTGTTATTGCTGTTGTTGCTGTTTTCTGTGTCAGTGCCAGTGTTGTTGTTGCTGTTGTTGCTGTTTTCTGTGTCAGTGCCAGTGTTGTTGCTGTTGCTGTTTTCTCTGTCAGTGCCAGTGTTGTTGTAGTTGTTGCTGTTTTCTCTGTCAGTGCCAGTGTTGTAGTTGTTGCTGTTTTCTGTATCAGTGCCAGTGTTGTTGTTGTTGCTGTTTTCTCTGTCAGTGCCAGTGTTGTTGTAGTTGTTGCTGTTTTCTGTGTCAGTGCCAGTGTTGTTGTAGTTGTTGCTGTTTTCTGTGTCAGTGCCAGTGTTGTTGTAGTTGTTGCTGTTTTCTCTGTGAGTGCCAGTGTTGTTGTAGTTGTTGCTGTTTTCTCTGTCAGTGCCAGTGTTGTTGTAGTTGTTGCTGTTTTCTGTGTCAGTGCCAGTGTTGTTGTAGTTGTTGCTGTTTTCTGTGTCAGTGCCAGTGTTGTTGTAGTTGTTGCTGTTTTCTCTGTCAGTGCCAGTGTTGTTGTAGTTGTTGCTGTTTTCTCTGTCAGTGCCAGTGTTGTTGTAGTTGTTGCTGTTTTCTGTGTCAGTGCCAGTGTTGTTGTTGTTGCTGTTTTCGCTGTCAGTGCCAGTGTTGTTGTTGTTGCTGTTTTCACTGTCAGTGCCAGTGTTGTTGTAGTTGTTGCTGTTTTCTGTGTCAGTGCCAGTGTTGTTGTAGTTGTTGCTGTTTTCTCTGTCAGTGCCAGTGTTGTTGTTGTTGCTGTTTTCTCTGACATTGCCAGTGTTGTAGTTGTTGCTGTTTTCTCTGTCAGTGCCAGTGTTGTTGTAGTTGTTGCTGTTTTCTGTGTCAGTGCCAGTGTTGTTGTTGTTGCTGTTTTCTGTGTCAGTGCCAGTGTTGTTGTTGTTGCTGTTTTCTCTGTCAGTGCCAGTGTTGTTGTTGCTATTTTCACTGTCAGTGCCAGTGTTGGTGTTGTTGCTGTTTTCTGTGTCAGTGCCAGTGTTGTTGTTGTTGTTGTTGCTGTTTTCTGTGTCAGTGCCAGTGTTGTTGTAGTTGTTGCTGTTTTCTCTGTCAGTGCCAGTGTTGTTGTTGTTGCTGTTTTCTCTGTCAGTGCCAGTGTTGTAGTTGTTGCTGTTTTCTCTGTCAGTGCCAGTGTTGTTGTAGTTGTTGCTGTTTTCTGTGTCAGTGCCAGTGTTGTTGTAGTTGTTGCTGTTTTCTGTGTCAGTGCCAGTGTTGTTGTTGTTGTTGCTGTTTTCTCTGTCAGTGCCAGTGTTGTTGTAGTTGTTGCTGTTTTCTGTGTCAGTGCCAGTGTTGTTGTAGTTGTTGCTGTTTTCTCTGTCAGTGCCAGTGTTGTTGTTGTTGCTGTTTTCTCTGTCAGTGCCAGTGTTGTAGTTGTTGCTGTTTTCTCTGTCAGTGCCAGTGTTGTTGTAGTTGTTGCTGTTTTCTGTGTCAGTGCCAGTGTTGTTGTAGTTGTTGCTGTTTTCTGTGTCAGTGCCAGTGTTGTTGTTGTTGCTGTTTTCTCTGTCAGTGCCAGTGTTGTTGTTGTTGCTATTTTCACTGTCAGTGCCAGTGTTGTTGTTGTTGCTGTTTTCTGTGTCAGTGCCAGTGTTGTTGTTCTTGTTGCTGTTTTCTGTGTCAGTGCCAGTGTTGTTTTAGTTGTTGCTGTTTTCTGTGTCAGTGCCAGTGTTGTTGTAGTTGTTGCTGTTTTCTCTGTCAGTGCCAGTGTTGTTGTAGTTGTTGCTGTTTTCTCTGTCAGTGCCAGTGTTGTTGTAGTTGTTGCTGTTTTCTGTGTCAGTGCCAGTGTTGTTGTTGTTGCTGTTTTCTCTGTCAGTGCCAGTGTTGTTGCTGTTGCTATTTTCACTGTCAGTGCCAGTGTTGTTGTTGTTGCTGTTTTCTGTGTCAGTGCCAGTGTTGTTGTTGTTACTGTTGCTGTTTTCTGTGTCAGTTCCAGTGTTGCTGTTGCTGTTTTCTGTGCCAGTGCCAGTGTTATTGTTGCTGTTGTTGCTGTTTTCTGTGTCAGTGCCACGGTTGTTGCTGTTGTTGCTGTTTTCTGTGTCAGTGCCAGTGTTGTTGCTGTTGTTGGTGTTTTCTGTGCCAGTGTTGTTGTAGTTGTTGCTGTTTTCTGTGTCAGTGCCGGTGTTGTTGTTGTTGCTGTTTTCTCTGTCAGTGCCAGTGTTATTGTAGTTGTTGCTGTTTTCTGTGTCAGTGCCAGTGTTGTTGTAGTTGTTGCTGTTTTCTGTGTCAGTGCCAGTGTTGTTGTAGTTGTTGCTGTTTTCTCTGTCAGTGCCAGTGTTGTTGTAGTTGTTGCTGTTTTCTCTGTCAGTGCCAGTGTTGTTGTAGTTGTTGCTGTTTTCTGTGTCAGTGCCAGTGTTGTTGCTGTTGCTGTTTTCTCTGTCAGTGCCAGTGTTGTTGTAGTTGTTGCTGCTTTCTCTGTCAGTGCCAATGTTGTTGTAGTTGCTTCTGTTTTCTGTGTCAGTGCCAGTGTTGTTGTTGTTGCTGTTTTCTCTGTCAGTGCCAGTGTTGTTGTAGTTGTTGCTGTTTTCTGTGTCAGTGCCACTGTTGTTGTTGCTGTTTTCTGTGTCAGTGCCAGTGTTGTTGTTGTTGCTCTTTTCTCTGTCAGTGCCAATGTTGTTGTTGCTGTTTTCTCTGTCAGTGCCAGTGTTTTTTGTTGCTGTTGTTGCTGTTTTCTGTGTCAGTGCCAGTGTTGTTGTTGCTGTTGTTGCTGATTTCTGTGTCAGTGCCAGTGTTGTTGCTGTTGCTGTTTTCTCTGTCAGTGCCAGTGTTGTTGTAGTTGTTGCTGTTTTCTCTGTCAATGCCAGTGTTGTTGTAGTTGTTGCTGTTTTCTGTGTCAGTGCCAGTGTTGTTGTTGTTACTATTTTCTCTGTCAGTGCCAGTGTTGTTGTAGTTGTTGCTGTTTTCTGTGTCAGTGCCAGTGTTGTTGTTGTTGCTGTTTTCTCTGTCAGTGCCAGTGTTGTTGTAGTTGTTGCTGTTTTTTGTGTCAGTGCCACTGTTGTTGTTGCTGTTTTCTCTGTCAGTGCCAGTGTTGTTGTTGCTGTTTTCTCTGTCAGTGCCAGTGTTGTTGTTGTTGCTGTTTTCTGTGTCAGTGCCATTGTTATTGCTGTTGTTGCTGTTTTCTGTGTCAGTGCCAGTGTTGTTGTTGCTGTTGTTGCTGTTTTCTGTGTCAGTGCCAGTGTTGTTGCTGTTGCTGTTTTCTCTGTCAGTGCCAGTGTTGTTGTAGTTGTTGCTGTTTTCTCTGTCAGTGCCAGTGTTGTAGTTGTTGCTGTTTTCTGTGTCAGTGCCAGTGTTGTTGTTGTTGCTGTTTTCTCTGTCAGTGCCAGTGTTGTTGTAGTTGTTGCTGTTTTCTCTGTCAGTGCCAGTGTTGTTGTAGTTGTTGCTGTTTTCTGTGTCAGTGCCGGTGTTGTTGTTTTTGCTGTTTTCTCTGTCAGAGCCAGTGTTGTTGTTGTTGCTGTTTTCTCTGTCAGTGCCAGTGTTGTAGTTGTTGCTGTTTTCTGTGTCAGTGCCAGTGTTGTTGTAGTTGTTGCTGTTTTCTCTGAGTGCCAGTGTTGTTGTAGTTGTTGCTGTTTTCTCTGTCAGTGCCAGTGTTGTTGTAGTTGTTGCTGTTTTCTGTGTCAGTGCCAGTGTTGTTGTTGTTGCTGTTTTCTCTGTCAGTGCCAGTGTTGTTGTAGTTGTTGCTGTTTTCTGTGTCAGTGCCAGTGTTGTTGTAGTCGTTGTTGTTTTCTCTGTCAGTGCCAGTGTTGTTGTAGTTGTTGCTGTTTTCTGTGTCAGTGCCAGTGTTGTTGTTGTTGCTGTTTTCTCTGTCAGTGCCAGTGTTGTTGTAGTTGTTGCTGTTTTCTCTGTCAGTGCCAGTTTTGTTGTAGTTGATGCTGTTTTCTGTGTCAGTGCCAGTGTTGTTGTAGTTGTTGCTGTTTTCTCTGTCAGTGCCAGTGTTGTTGTTGCTGTTTTCTCTGTCAGTGCCAGTGTTGTAGTTGTTGCTGTTTTCTCTGTCAGTGCCAGTGTTGTTGTTGTTGTTGCTGTTGCTGTTTTCTGTGCCAGTGCCTGTGTTATTGTTGCTGTTGTTGCTGTTTTCTGTGTCAGTGCCACTGTTGTTTTTGCTGTTGTTGCTGTTTTCTGTGTCAGTGCCAGTGTTGTTGTTGTTGCTGTTTTCTCTGTCAGTGCCAGTGTTGTTGTTGCTGTTTTCTCTGTCAGTGCCAGTGTTGTTGTTGTTGTTGTTGCTGTTTTCTGTGTCAGTGCCAGTGTTGCTGTTGCTGTTGTTGCTGTTTTCTGTGTCAGTGCCAGTGTTGTTGTTGCTGTTGTTGTTATTTTCTGTGCCAGTGCCAGTGTTGTTGCTGTTGCTGTTTTCTCTGTCAGTGCCAGTGTTGTTGTAGTTGTTGCTGTTTTCTCTGTCAGTGCCAGTGTTGTTGTAGTTGTTGCTGTTTTCTGTGTCAGTGCCAGTGTTGTTGTTGTTGCTGTTTTCTCTGTCAGTGCCAGTGTTGTTGTAGTTGTTGCTGTTTTCTCTGTCAGTGCCAGTGTTGTTGTAGTTGTTGCTGTTTTCTGTGCCAGTGCCGGTGTTGTTGTTGTTGCTGTTTTCTCTGTCAGTGCCAGTGTTGTTGTTGTTGCTGTTTTCTGTGTCAGTGCCAGTGTTGTTGTAGTTGTTGCTGTTTTCTGTGTCAGTGCCAGTGTTGTAGTTGTTGCTGTTTTCTGTGTCAGTGCCAGTGTTGTTGTAGTTGTTGCTGTTTTCTCTGTCAGTGCCAGTGTTGTTGTAGTTGTTGCTGTTTTCTCTGTCGGTGCCAGTGTTGTTGTAGTTGTTGCTGTTTTCTGTGTCAGTGCCAGTGTTGTTGTTGTTGCTGTTTTCTCTGTCAGTGCCAGTGTTGTTGTAGTTGTTGCTGTTTTCACTGTCAGTGCCAGTGTTGTTGTAGTTGTTGCTGTTTTCTGTGTCAGTGGCAGTGTTGTTGTAGTTGTTGCTGTTTTCCCTGTCAGTGCCAGTGTTGTTGTTGTTGCTGTTTTCTCTGTCAGTGCCAGTGTTGTAGTTGTTGCTGTTTTCTCTGCCAGTGCCAGTGTTGTTGTAGTTGTTGCTGTTTTCTGTGTCAGTGCCAGTGTTGTTGTTGCTGTTTTCTGTGTCAGTGCCAGTGTTGTTGTTGTTGCTGTTTTCTCTGTCAGTGCCAGTGTTGTTGTTGTTGCTATTTTCACTGTCAGTGCCAGTGTTGGTGTTGTTGCTGTTTTCTGTGTCAGTACCAGTGTCGTTGTTGTTGTTGCTGTTTTCTGTGTCAGTGCCAGTGTTGGTGTAGTTGTTGCTGTTTTCTCTGTCAGTGCCAGTGTTGTTGTAGTTGTTGCTGTTTTCTCTGTCAGTGCCAGTGTTGTTGTAGTTGTTGCTGTTTTCTGTGTCAGTGCCAGTGTTGTTGTTGCTGTTTTCTCTGTCAGTGCCAGTGTTGTTGAAGTTGTTGCTGTTTTCTGTGTCAGTGCCAGTGTTGTTGTAGTTGTTGCTGTTTTCTGTGTCAGTGCGAGTGTTGTTGTAGTTGTTGCTGTTTTCTCTGTCAGTGCCAGTGTTGTTGTAGTTGTTGCTGTTTTCTCTGCCAGTGCCAGTGTTGTTGTAGTTGTTGCTGTTTTCTGTGTCAGTGCCAGTGTTGTTGTTGTTGCTGTTTTCTCTGTCAGTGCCAGTGTTGTTGTAGTTGTTGCTGTTTTTTGTGTCAGTGCCACTGTTGTTGTTGCTGTTTTCTCTGTCAGTGCCAGTGTTGTTGTTGCTGTTTTCTCTGTCAGTGCCAGTGTTGTTGTTGTTGCTGTTTTCTGTGTCAGTGCCATTGTTATTGCTGTTGTTGCTGTTTTCTGTGTCAGTGCCAGTGTTGTTGTTGCTGTTGTTGCTGTTTTCTGTGTCAGTGCCAGTGTTGTTGCTGTTGCTGTTTTCTCTGTCAGTACAGTGTTGTTGTAGTTGTTGCTGTTTTCTCTGTCAGTGCCAGTGTTGTAGTTGTTGCTGTTTTCTGTGTCAGTGCCAGTGTTGTTGTTGTTGCTGTTTTCTCTGTCAGTGCCAGTGTTGTTGTAGTTGTTGCTGTTTTCTCTGTCAGTGCCAGTGTTGTTGTAGTTGTTGCTGTTTTCTGTGTCAGTGCCGGTGTTGTTGTTTTTGCTGTTTTCTCTGTCAGAGCCAGTGTTGTTGTTGTTGCTGTTTTCTCTGTCAGTGCCAGTGTTGTAGTTGTTGCTGTTTTCTGTGTCAGTGCCAGTGTTGTTGTAGTTGTTGCTGTTTTCTCTGAGTGCCAGTGTTGTTGTAGTTGTTGCTGTTTTCTCTGTCAGTGCCAGTGTTGTTGTAGTTGTTGCTGTTTTCTGTGTCAGTGCCAGTGTTGTTGTTGTTGCTGTTTTCTCTGTCAGTGCCAGTGTTGTTGTAGTTGTTGCTGTTTTCTGTGTCAGTGCCAGTGTTGTTGTAGTCGTTGTTGTTTTCTCTGTCAGTGCCAGTGTTGTTGTAGTTGTTGCTGTTTTCTGTGTCAGTGCCAGTGTTGTTGTTGTTGCTGTTTTCTCTGTCAGTGCCAGTGTTGTTGTAGTTGTTGCTGTTTTCTCTGTCAGTGCCAGTTTTGTTGTAGTTGATGCTGTTTTCTGTGTCAGTGCCAGTGTTGTTGTAGTTGTTGCTGTTTTCTCTGTCAGTGCCAGTGTTGTTGTTGCTGTTTTCTCTGTCAGTGCCAGTGTTGTAGTTGTTGCTGTTTTCTCTGTCAGTGCCAGTGTTGTTGTTGTTGTTGCTGTTGCTGTTTTCTGTGCCAGTGCCTGTGTTATTGTTGCTGTTGTTGCTGTTTTCTGTGTCAGTGCCACTGTTGTTTTTGCTGTTGTTGCTGTTTTCTGTGTCAGTGCCACTGTTGTTGTTGCTGTTTTCTCTGTCAGTGCCAGTGTTGTTGTTGCTGTTTTCTCTGTCAGTGCCAGTGTTGTTGTTGTTGTTGTTGCTGTTTTCTGTGTCAGTGCCAGTGTTGCTGTTGCTGTTGTTGCTGTTTTCTGTGTCAGTGCCAGTGTTGTTGTTGCTGTTGTTGTTATTTTCTGTGCCAGTGCCAGTGTTGTTGCTGTTGCTGTTTTCTCTGTCAGTGCCAGTGTTGTTGTAGTTGTTGCTGTTTTCTCTGTCAGTGCCAGTGTTGTTGTAGTTGTTGCTGTTTTCTGTGTCAGTGCCAGTGTTGTTGTTGTTGCTGTTTTCTCTGTCAGTGCCAGTGTTGTTGTAGTTGTTGCTGTTTTCTCTGTCAGTGCCAGTGTTGTTGTAGTTGTTGCTGTTTTCTGTGCCAGTGCCGGTGTTGTTGTTGTTGCTGTTTTCTCTGTCAGTGCCAGTGTTGTTGTTGTTGCTGTTTTCTGTGTCAGTGCCAGTGTTGTTGTAGTTGTTGCTGTTTTCTGTGTCAGTGCCAGTGTTGTAGTTGTTGCTGTTTTCTGTGTCAGTGCCAGTGTTGTTGTAGTTGTTGCTGTTTTCTCTGAAAGTGCCAGTGTTGTTGTAGTTGTTGCTGTTTTCTCTGTCGGTGCCAGTGTTGTTGTAGTTGTTGCTGTTTTCTGTGTCAGTGCCAGTGTTGTTGTTGTTGCTGTTTTCTCTGTCAGTGCCAGTGTTGTTGTAGTTGTTGCTGTTTTCACTGTCAGTGCCAGTGTTGTTGTAGTTGTTGCTGTTTTCTGTGTCAGTGGCAGTGTTGTTGTAGTTGTTGCTGTTTTCTCTGTCAGTGCCAGTGTTGTTGTTGTTGCTGTTTTCTCTGTCAGTGCCAGTGTTGTAGTTGTTGCTGTTTTCTTTGCCAGTGCCAGTGTTGTTGTAGTTGTTGCTGTTTTCTGTGTCAGTGCCAGTGTTGTTGTTGCTGTTTTCTGTGTCAGTGCCAGTGTTGTTGTTGTTGCTGTTTTCTCTGTCAGTGCCAGTGTTGTTGTTGTTGCTATTTTCACTGTCAGTGCCAGTGTTGGTGTTGTTGCTGTTTTCTGTGTCAGTACCAGTGTCGTTGTTGTTGTTGCTGTTTTCTGTGTCAGTGCCAGTGTTGTTGTAGTTGTTGCTGTTTTCTGTGTCAGTGCCAGTGTTGTTGCTGTTGCTGTTTTCTCTGTCAGTGCCAGTGTTGTTGTAGTTGTTGCTGTTTTCTCTGTCAGTGCCAGTGTTGTAGTTGTTGCTGTTTTCTGTGTCAGTGCCAGTGTTGTTGTTGTTGCTGTTTTCTCTGTCAGTGCCAGTGTTGTTGTAGTTGTTGCTGTTTTCTCTGTCAGTGCCAGTGTTGTTGTAGTTGTTGCTGTTTTCTGTGTCAGTGCCGGTGTTGTTGTTTTTGCTGTTTTCTCTGTCAGAGCCAGTGTTGTTGTTGTTGCTGTTTTCTCTGTCAGTGCCAGTGTTGTAGTTGTTGCTGTTTTCTGTGTCAGTGCCAGTGTTGTTGTAGTTGTTGCTGTTTTCTCTGAGTGCCAGTGTTGTTGTAGTTGTTGCTGTTTTCTCTGTCAGTGCCAGTGTTGTTGTAGTTGTTGCTGTTTTCTGTGTCAGTGCCAGTGTTGTTGTTGTTGCTGTTTTCTCTGTCAGTGCCAGTGTTGTTGTAGTTGTTGCTGTTTTCTGTGTCAGTGCCAGTGTTGTTGTAGTCGTTGTTGTTTTCTCTGTCAGTGCCAGTGTTGTTGTAGTTGTTGCTGTTTTCTGTGTCAGTGCCAGTGTTGTTGTTGTTGCTGTTTTCTCTGTCAGTGCCAGTGTTGTTGTAGTTGTTGCTGTTTTCTCTGTCAGTGCCAGTTTTGTTGTAGTTGATGCTGTTTTCTGTGTCAGTGCCAGTGTTGTTGTAGTTGTTGCTGTTTTCTCTGTCAGTGCCAGTGTTGTTGTTGCTGTTTTCTCTGTCAGTGCCAGTGTTGTAGTTGTTGCTGTTTTCTCTGTCAGTGCCAGTGTTGTTGTTGTTGTTGCTGTTGCTGTTTTCTGTGCCAGTGCCTGTGTTATTGTTGCTGTTGTTGCTGTTTTCTGTGTCAGTGCCACTGTTGTTTTTGCTGTTGTTGCTGTTTTCTGTGTCAGTGCCAGTGTTGTTGTTGTTGCTGTTTTCTCTGTCAGTGCCAGTGTTGTTGTTGCTGTTTTCTCTGTCAGTGCCAGTGTTGTTGTTGTTGTTGTTGCTGTTTTCTGTGTCAGTGCCAGTGTTGCTGTTGCTGTTGTTGCTGTTTTCTGTGTCAGTGCCAGTGTTGTTGTTGCTGTTGTTGTTATTTTCTGTGCCAGTGCCAGTGTTGTTGCTGTTGCTGTTTTCTCTGTCAGTGCCAGTGTTGTTGTAGTTGTTGCTGTTTTCTCTGTCAGTGCCAGTGTTGTTGTAGTTGTTGCTGTTTTCTGTGTCAGTGCCAGTGTTGTTGTTGTTGCTGTTTTCTCTGTCAGTGCCAGTGTTGTTGTAGTTGTTGCTGTTTTCTCTGTCAGTGCCAGTGTTGTTGTAGTTGTTGCTGTTTTCTGTGCCAGTGCCGGTGTTGTTGTTGTTGCTGTTTTCTCTGTCAGTGCCAGTGTTGTTGTTGTTGCTGTTTTCTGTGTCAGTGCCAGTGTTGTTGTAGTTGTTGCTGTTTTCTGTGTCAGTGCCAGTGTTGTAGTTGTTGCTGTTTTCTGTGTCAGTGCCAGTGTTGTTGTAGTTGTTGCTGTTTTCTCTGTCAGTGCCAGTGTTGTTGTAGTTGTTGCTGTTTTCTCTGTCGGTGCCAGTGTTGTTGTAGTTGTTGCTGTTTTCTGTGTCAGTGCCAGTGTTGTTGTTGTTGCTGTTTTCTCTGTCAGTGCCAGTGTTGTTGTAGTTGTTGCTGTTTTCACTGTCAGTGCCAGTGTTGTTGTAGTTGTTGCTGTTTTCTGTGTCAGTGGCAGTGTTGTTGTAGTTGTTGCTGTTTTCCCTGTCAGTGCCAGTGTTGTTGTTGTTGCTGTTTTCTCTGTCAGTGCCAGTGTTGTAGTTGTTGCTGTTTTCTCTGCCAGTGCCAGTGTTGTTGTAGTTGTTGCTGTTTTCTGTGTCAGTGCCAGTGTTGTTGTTGCTGTTTTCTGTGTCAGTGCCAGTGTTGTTGTTGTTGCTGTTTTCTCTGTCAGTGCCAGTGTTGTTGTTGTTGCTATTTTCACTGTCAGTGCCAGTGTTGGTGTTGTTGCTGTTTTCTGTGTCAGTACCAGTGTCGTTGTTGTTGTTGCTGTTTTCTGTGTCAGTGCCAGTGTTGTTGTAGTTGTTGCTGTTTTCTGTGTCAGTGCCAGTGTTGGTGTAGTTGTTGCTGTTTTCTCTGTCAGTGCCAGTGTTGTTGTAGTTGTTGCTGTTTTCTCTGTCAGTGCCAGTGTTGTTGTAGTTGTTGCTGTTTTCTGTGTCAGTGCCAGTGTTGTTGTTGCTGTTTTCTCTGTCAGTGCCAGTGTTGTTGAAGTTGTTGCTGTTTTCTGTGTCAGTGCCAGTGTTGTTGTAGTTGTTGCTGTTTTCTGTGTCAGTGCGAGTGTTGTTGTAGTTGTTGCTGTTTTCTCTGTCAGTGCCAGTGTTGTTGTAGTTGTTGCTGTTTTCTCTGCCAGTGCCAGTGTTGTTGTAGTTGTTGCTGTTTTCTGTGTCAGTGCCAGTGTTGTTGTTGTTGCTGTTTTCTCTGTCAGTGCCAGTGTTGTTGTAGTTGTTGCTGTTTTTTGTGTCAGTGCCACTGTTGTTGTTGCTGTTTTCTCTGTCAGTGCCAGTGTTGTTGTTGCTGTTTTCTCTGTCAGTGCCAGTGTTGTTGTTGTTGCTGTTTTCTGTGTCAGTGCCATTGTTATTGCTGTTGTTGCTGTTTTCTGTGTCAGTGCCAGTGTTGTTGTTGCTGTTGTTGCTGTTTTCTGTGTCAGTGCCAGTGTTGTTGCTGTTGCTGTTTTCTCTGTCAGTACAGTGTTGTTGTAGTTGTTGCTGTTTTCTCTGTCAGTGCCAGTGTTGTAGTTGTTGCTGTTTTCTGTGTCAGTGCCAGTGTTGTTGTTGTTGCTGTTTTCTCTGTCAGTGCCAGTGTTGTTGTAGTTGTTGCTGTTTTCTCTGTCAGTGCCAGTGTTGTTGTAGTTGTTGCTGTTTTCTGTGTCAGTGCCGGTGTTGTTGTTTTTGCTGTTTTCTCTGTCAGAGCCAGTGTTGTTGTTGTTGCTGTTTTCTCTGTCAGTGCCAGTGTTGTAGTTGTTGCTGTTTTCTGTGTCAGTGCCAGTGTTGTTGTAGTTGTTGCTGTTTTCTCTGAGTGCCAGTGTTGTTGTAGTTGTTGCTGTTTTCTCTGTCAGTGCCAGTGTTGTTGTAGTTGTTGCTGTTTTCTGTGTCAGTGCCAGTGTTGTTGTTGTTGCTGTTTTCTCTGTCAGTGCCAGTGTTGTTGTAGTTGTTGCTGTTTTCTGTGTCAGTGCCAGTGTTGTTGTAGTCGTTGTTGTTTTCTCTGTCAGTGCCAGTGTTGTTGTAGTTGTTGCTGTTTTCTGTGTCAGTGCCAGTGTTGTTGTTGTTGCTGTTTTCTCTGTCAGTGCCAGTGTTGTTGTAGTTGTTGCTGTTTTCTCTGTCAGTGCCAGTTTTGTTGTAGTTGATGCTGTTTTCTGTGTCAGTGCCAGTGTTGTTGTAGTTGTTGCTGTTTTCTCTGTCAGTGCCAGTGTTGTTGTTGCTGTTTTCTCTGTCAGTGCCAGTGTTGTAGTTGTTGCTGTTTTCTCTGTCAGTGCCAGTGTTGTTGTTGTTGTTGCTGTTGCTGTTTTCTGTGCCAGTGCCTGTGTTATTGTTGCTGTTGTTGCTGTTTTCTGTGTCAGTGCCACTGTTGTTTTTGCTGTTGTTGCTGTTTTCTGTGTCAGTGCCACTGTTTTTTGTTGCTGTTTTCTCTGTCAGTGACAGTGTTGTTGTTGCTGTTTTCTCTGTCAGTGCCAGTGTTGTTGTTGTTGTTGTTGCTGTTTTCTGTGTCAGTGCCAGTGTTGCTGTTGCTGTTGTTGCTGTTTTCTGTGTCAGTGCCAGTGTTGTTGTTGCTGTTGTTGTTATTTTCTGTGCCAGTGCCAGTGTTGTTGCTGTTGCTGTTTTCTCTGTCAGTGCCAGTGTTGTTGTAGTTGTTGCTGTTTTCTCTGTCAGTGCCAGTGTTGTTGTAGTTGTTGCTGTTTTCTGTGTCAGTGCCAGTGTTGTTGTTGTTGCTGTTTTCTCTGTCAGTGCCAGTGTTGTTGTAGTTGTTGCTGTTTTCTCTGTCAGTGCCAGTGTTGTTGTAGTTGTTGCTGTTTTCTGTGCCAGTGCCGGTGTTGTTGTTGTTGCTGTTTTCTCTGTCAGTGCCAGTGTTGTTGTTGTTGCTGTTTTCTGTGTCAGTGCCAGTGTTGTTGTAGTTGTTGCTGTTTTCTGTGTCAGTGCCAGTGTTGTAGTTGTTGCTGTTTTCTGTGTCAGTGCCAGTGTTGTTGTAGTTGTTGCTGTTTTCTCTGTCAGTGCCAGTGTTGTTGTAGTTGTTGCTGTTTTCTCTGTCGGTGCCAGTGTTGTTGTAGTTGTTGCTGTTTTCTGTGTCAGTGCCAGTGTTGTTGTTGTTGCTGTTTTCTCTGTCAGTGCCAGTGTTGTTGTAGTTGTTGCTGTTTTCACTGTCAGTGCCAGTGTTGTTGTAGTTGTTGCTGTTTTCTGTGTCAGTGGCAGTGTTGTTGTAGTTGTTGCTGTTTTCTCTGTCAGTGCCAGTGTTGTTGTTGTTGCTGTTTTCTCTGTCAGTGCCAGTGTTGTAGTTGTTGCTGTTTTCTTTGCCAGTGCCAGTGTTGTTGTAGTTGTTGCTGTTTTCTGTGTCAGTGCCAGTGTTGTTGTTGCTGTTTTCTGTGTCAGTGCCAGTGTTGTTGTTGTTGCTGTTTTCTCTGTCAGTGCCAGTGTTGTTGTTGTTGCTATTTTCACTGTCAGTGCCAGTGTTGGTGTTGTTGCTGTTTTCTGTGTCAGTACCAGTGTCGTTGTTGTTGTTGCTGTTTTCTGTGTCAGTGCCAGTGTTGTTGTAGTTGTTGCTGTTTTCTGTGTCAGTGCCAGTGTTGGTGTAGTTGTTGCTGTTTTCTCTGTCAGTGCCAGTGTTGTTGTAGTTGTTGCTGTTTTCTCTGTCAGTGCCAGTGTTGTTGTAGTTGTTGCTGTTTTCTGTGTCAGTGCCAGTGTTGTTGTTGCTGTTTTCTCTGTCAGTGCCAGTGTTGTTGAAGTTGTTGCTGTTTTCTGTGTCAGTGCCAGTGTTGTTGTAGTTGTTGCTGTTTTCTGTGTCAGTGCGAGTGTTGTTGTAGTTGTTGCTGTTTTCTCTGTCAGTGCCAGTGTTGTTGTAGTTGTTGCTGTTTTCTCTGCCAGTGCCAGTGTTGTTGTAGTTGTTGCTGTTTTCTGTGTCAGTGCCAGTGTTGTTGCTGTTGTTGCTGTTTTCTCTGTCAGTGCCAGTGTTGTTGTAGTTGTTGCTGTTTTCTCTGTCAGTGCCAGTGTTGTTGTAGTTGTTGCTGTTTTCTGTGTCAGTGCCAGTGTTGTTGTAGTTGTTGCTGTTTTTTCTGTGAGTGCCAGTGTTGTTGTTGTTGCTTCTTTCTCTGTCAGTGCCAGTGTTGTTGTTGTTGCTGTTTTCTCTGTCAGTGCCAGTGTTGTTGCTGTTGCTATTTTCACTGTCAGTGCCAGTGTTGTTGTTGTTGCTGTTTTCTGTGTCAGTGCCAGTGTTGTTGTTGTTGCTGTTTTCTGTGTCAGTGCCAGTGTTGTTGTTGTTACTGTTGCTGTTTTCTGTTTCAGTTCCAGTGTTGCTGTTTTCTGTGCCAGTGTTATTGTTGCTGTTGTTGCTGTTTTCTCTGTCAGTGCCACGGTTGTTGCTGTTGTTGCTGTTTTCTGTGTCAGTGCCAGTGTTGTTGTTGCTGTTGTTGCTGTTTTCTGTGTCAGTGCCAGTGTTGTTGTTGCTGTTGTTGCTGTTTTCTGTGTCAGTGCCAGTGTTGTTGTTGCTGTTGTTGCTGTTTTCCGTGCCAGTGCTGTTGTAGTTGTTGCTGTTTTCTGTGTCAGTGCCGGTGTTGTTGTTGTTGCTGTTTTCTCTGTCAGTGCCAGTGTTGTTGTTGTTGCTGTTTTCTCTGTCAGTGCCAGTGTTGTTGTAGTTGTTGCTGTTTTCTGTGTCAGTGCCAGTGTTGTTGTAGTTGTTGCTGTTTTCTGTGTCAGTGCTAGTGTTGTTGTAGTTGTTGCTGCTTTCTCTGTCAGTGCCAGTGTTGTTGTAGTTGTTGCTGTTTTCTCTGTCAGTGCCAGTGTTGTTGTAGTTGTTGCTGTTTTCTCTGTCAGTGCCAGTGTTGTTGTTGTTGTTGCTGTTTTCTGTGTCAGTGCCAGTGTTGTTGTTGCTGTTTTCTCTGTCAGTGCCAGTGTTGTTGTAGTTGTTGCTGTTTTCTCTGTCAGTGCCAGTGTTGTTGTAGTTGTTGCTGTTTTCTGTGTCAGTGCCAGTGTTGTTGTTGTTGCTGTTTTCTCTGTCAGTGCCAGTGTTGTTGTAGTTGTTGCTGTTTTCACTGTCAGTGCCAGTGTTGTTGTAGTTGTTGCTGTTTTCTGTGTCAGTGCCAGTGTTGTTGTAGTTGTTGCTGTTTTCTCTGTCAGTGCCAGTGTTGTTGTTGTTGCTGTTTTCTGTGTCAGTGCCAGTGTTGTTGTTGTTGCTATTTTCACTGTCAGTGCCAGTGTTGTTGCTGTTGCTGTTTTCTCTGTCAGTGCCAGTGATGTTGTAGTTGTTGCTGTTTTCTGTGTTAGTGCCAGTGTTGTTGTAGTTGTTGCTGTTATCTGTGTCAGTGCCAGTGTTGTTGCTGTTGCTGTTTTCTCTGTCAGTGCCAGTGTTGTTGTAGTTGTTGCTGCTTTCTCAGTCAGTGCCAGTGTTGTTGTAGTGGTTTCTGTTTTCTGTGTCAGTGCCAGTGTTGTTGTTGTTGCTGTTTTCTCTGTCAGTGCCAGTGTTGTTGTAGTTGTTGCTGTTTTCTGTGTCAGTGCCACTGTTGTTGTTGCTGTTTTCTGTGTCAGTGCCAGTGTTGTTGTTGTTGCTGTTTTCTGTGTCAGTGCCAGTGTTGTTGTTGCTGTTGTTGCTGTTTTCCGTGACAGTGCTGTTGTAGTTGTTGCTGTTTTCTGTGTCAGTGCCGGTGTTGTTGTTGTTGCTGTTTTCTCTGTCAGTGCCAGTGTTGTTGTTGTTGCTGTTTTCTCTGTCAGTGCCAGTGTTGTTATAGTTGTTGCTGTTTTCTGTGTCAGTGCCAGTGTTGTTGTAGTTGTTGCTGTTTTCTGTGTCAGTGCCAGTGTTGTTGTAGTTGTTGCTACTTTCTCTGTCAGTGCCAGTGTTGTTGTAGTTGTTGCTGTTTTCTCTGTCAGTGCCAGTGTTGTTGTAGTTGTTGCTGTTTTCTGTGTTAGTGCCAGTGTTGTTGTAGTTGTTGCTGTTTTCTGTGTCAGTGCCAGTGTTGTTGCTGTTGCTGTTTTCTCTGTCAGTGCCAGTGTTGTTGTAGTTGTTGCTGCTTTCTCAGTCAGTGCCAGTGTTGTTGTAGTTGTTTCTGTTTTCTGTGTCAGTGCGAGTGTTGTTGTAGTTGTTGCTGTTTTCTCTGTCAGTGCCAGTGTTGTTGTAGTTGTTGCTGTTTTCTGTGTCAGTGCCAGTGTTGTTGTAGTTGTTGCTGTTTTCTGTGTCAGTGCCAATGTTGTTGTTGCTGTTGTTGCTGTTTTCCGTGCCAGTGCTGTTGTAGTTGTTGCTGTTTTCTGTGTCAGTGCCGGTGTTGTTGTTGTTGCTGTTTTCTCTGTCAGTGCCAGTGTTGTTGTTGTTGCTGTTTTCTCTGTCAGTGCCAGTGTTGTTGTAGTTGTTGCTGTTTTCTGTGTCAGTGCCAGTGTTGTTGTAGTTGTTGCTGTTTTCTGTGTCAGTGCCAGTGTTGTTGTAGTTGTTGCTGCTTTCTCTGTCAGTGCCAGTGTTGTTGTAGTTGTTGCTGTTTTCTCTGTCAGTGCCAGTGTTGTTGTAGTTGTTGCTGTTTTCTCTGTCAGTGCCAGTGTTGTTGTTGTTGTTGCTGTTTTCTGTGTCAGTGCCAGTGTTGTTGTTGCTGTTTTCTCTGTCAGTGCCAGTGTTGTTGTAGTTGTTGCTGTTTTCTCTGTCAGTGCCAGTGTTGTTGTAGTTGTTGCTGTTTTCTGTGTCAGTGCCAGTGTTGTTGTTGTTGCTGTTTTCTCTGTCAGTGCCAGTGTTGTTGTAGTTGTTGCTGTTTTCACTGTCAGTGCCAGTGTTGTTGTAGTTGTTGCTGTTTTCTGTGTCAGTGCCAGTGTTGTTGTAGTTGTTGCTGTTTTCTCTGTCAGTGCCAGTGTTGTTGTTGTTGCTGTTTTCTGTGTCAGTGCCAGTGTTGTTGTTGTTGCTATTTTCACTGTCAGTGCCAGTGTTGTTGCTGTTGCTGTTTTCTCTGTCAGTGCCAGTGATGTTGTAGTTGTTGCTGTTTTCTGTGTTAGTGCCAGTGTTGTTGTAGTTGTTGCTGTTATCTGTGTCAGTGCCAGTGTTGTTGCTGTTGCTGTTTTCTCTGTCAGTGCCAGTGTTGTTGTAGTTGTTGCTGCTTTCTCAGTCAGTGCCAGTGTTGTTGTAGTGGTTTCTGTTTTCTGTGTCAGTGCCAGTGTTGTTGTTGTTGCTGTTTTCTCTGTCAGTGCCAGTGTTGTTGTAGTTGTTGTTGTTTTCTGTGTCAGTGCCACTGTTGTTGTTGCTGTTTTCTGTGTCAGTGCTAGTGTTGTTGTTGTTGCTGTTTTCTGTGTCAGTGCCAGTGTTGTTGTTGCTGTTGTTGCTGTTTTCTGTGTCAGTGCCAGTGTTGTTGTTGCTGTTGTTGCTGTTTTCTGTGTCAGTGCCAGTGTTGTTGCTGTTGCTGTTTTCTCTGTCAGTGCCAGTGTTGTTGTTGTTGCTGTTTTCTCTGTCAGTGCCAGTGTTGTTGTTGCTGTTGTTGCTGTTTTCCGTGACAGTGCTGTTGTAGTTGTTGCTGTTTTCTGTGTCAGTGCCGGTGTTGTTGTTGTTGCTGTTTTCTCTGTCAGTGCCAGTGTTGTTGTTGTTGCTGTTTTCTCTGTCAGTGCCAGTGTTGTTATAGTTGTTGCTGTTTTCTGTGTCAGTGCCAGTGTTGTTGTAGTTGTTGCTGTTTTCTGTGTCAGTGCCAGTGTTGTTGTAGTTGTTGCTACTTTCTCTGTCAGTGCCAGTGTTGTTGTAGTTGTTGCTGTTTTCTCTGTCAGTGCCAGTGTTGTTGTAGTTGTTGCTGTTTTCTGTGTTAGTGCCAGTGTTGTTGTAGTTGTTGCTGTTTTCTGTGTCAGTGCCAGTGTTGTTGCTGTTGCTGTTTTCTCTGTCAGTGCCAGTGTTGTTGTAGTTGTTGCTGCTTTCTCAGTCAGTGCCAGTGTTGTTGTAGTTGTTTCTGTTTTCTGTGTCAGTGCGAGTGTTGTTGTAGTTGTTACTGTTTTCTCTGTCAGTGCCAGTGTTGTTGTAGTTGTTGCTGTTTTCTCTGCCAGTGCCAGTGTTGTTGTAGTTGTTGCTGTTTTCTGTGTCAGTGCCAGTGTTGTTGCTGTTGTTGCTGTTTTCTCTGTCAGTGCCAGTGTTGTTGTAGTTGTTGCTGTTTTCTCTGTCAGTGCCAGTGTTGTTGTAGTTGTTGCTGTTTTCTGTGTCAGTGCCAGTGTTGTTGTAGTTGTTGCTGTTTTTTCTGTGAGTGCCAGCGTTGTTGTTGTTGCTTCTTTCTCTGTCAGTGCCAGTGTTGTTGTTGTTGCTGTTTTCTCTGTCAGTGCCAGTGTTGTTGCTGTTGCTATTTTCACTGTCAGTGCCAGTGTTGTTGTTGTTGCTGTTTTCTGTGTCAGTGCCAGTGTTGTTGTTGTTGCTGTTTTCTGTGTCAGTGCCAGTGTTGTTGTTGTTACTGTTGCTGTTTTCTGTTTCAGTTCCAGTGTTGCTGTTTTCTGTGCCAGTGTTATTGTTGTTGTTGTTGCTGTTTTCTCTGTCAGTGCCACGGTTGTTGCTGTTGTTGCTGTTTTCTGTGTCAGTGCCAGTGTTGTTGTTGCTGTTGTTGCTGTTTTCTGTGTCAGTGCCAGTGTTGTTGTTGCTGTTGTTGCTGTTTTCTGTGTCAGTGCCATTGTTGTTGTTGCTGTTGTTGCTGTTTTCCGTGCCAGTGCTGTTGTAGTTGTTGCTGTTTTCTGTGTCAGTGCCGGTGTTGTTGTTGTTGCTGTTTTCTCTGTCAGTGCCAGTGTTGTTGTTGTTGCTGTTTTCTCTGTCAGTGCCAGTGTTGTTGTAGTTGTTGCTGTTTTCTGTGTCAGTGCCAGTGTTGTTGTAGTTGTTGCTGTTTTCTGTGTCAGTGCCAGTGTTGTTGTAGTTGTTGCTGCTTTCTCTGTCAGTGCCAGTGTTGTTGTAGTTGTTGCTGTTTTCTCTGTCAGTGCCAGTGTTGTTGTAGTTGTTGCTGTTTTCTCTGTCAGTGCCAGTGTTGTTGTTGTTGTTGCTGTTTTCTGTGTCAGTGCCAGTGTTGTTGTTGCTGTTTTCTCTGTCAGTGCCAGTGTTGTTGTAGTTGTTGCTGTTTTCTCTGTCAGTGCCAGTGTTGTTGTAGTTGTTGCTGTTTTCTGTGTCAGTGCCAGTGTTGTTGTTGTTGCTATTTTCACTGTCAGTGCCAGTGTTGTTGCTGTTGCTGTTTTCTCTGTCAGTGCCAGTGTTGTTGTAGTTGTTGCTGCTTTCTCAGTCAGTGCCAGTGTTGTTGTAGTGGTTTCTGTTTTCTGTGTCAGTGCCAGTGTTGATGTTGTTGCTGTTTTCTCTGTCAGTGCCAGTGTTGTTGTAGTTGTTGCTGTTTTCTGTGTCAGTGCCACTGTTGTTGTTGCTGTTTTCTGTGTCAGTGCCAGTGTTGTTGTTGTTGCTGTTTTCTGTGTCAGTGCCAGTGTTGTTGTTGCTGTTGTTGCTGTTTTCTGTGTCAGTGCCAGTGTTGTTGTTGCTGTTGTTGCTGTTTTCTGTGTCAGTGCCAGTGTTGTTGCTGTTGCTGTTTTCTCTGTCAGTGCCAGTGTTGTTGTTGTTGCTGTTTTCTCTGTCAGTGCCAGTGTTGTTGTTGCTGTTGTTGCTGTTTTCCGTGACAGTGCTGTTGTAGTTGTTGCTGTTTTCTGTGTCAGTGCCGGTGTTGTTGTTGTTGCTGTTTTCTCTGTCAGTGCCAGTGTTGTTGTTGTTGCTGTTTTCTCTGTCAGTGCCAGTGTTGTTGTAGTTGTTGCTGTTTTCTGTGTCAGTGCCAGTGTTGTTGTAGTTGTTGCTGTTTTCTGTGTCAGTGCCAGTGTTGTTGTAGTTGTTGCTGCTTTCTCTGTCAGTGCCAGTGTTGTTGTAGTTGTTGCTGTTTTCTCTGTCAGTGCCAGTGTTGTTGTAGTTGTTGCTGTTTTCTCTGTCAGTGCCAGTGTTGTTGTTGTTGTTGCTGTTTTCTGTGTCAGTGCCAGTGTTGTTGTTGCTGTTTTCTCTGTCAGTGCCAGTGTTGTTGTAGTTGTTGCTGTTTTCTCTGTCAGTGCCAGTGTTGTTGTAGTTGTTGCTGTTTTCTGTGTCAGTGCCAGTGTTGTTGTTGTTGCTATTTTCACTGTCAGTGCCAGTGTTGTTGCTGTTGCTGTTTTCTCTGTCAGTGCCAGTGATGTTGTAGTTGTTGCTGTTTTCTGTGTTAGTGCCAGTGTTGTTGTAGTTGTTGCTGTTATCTGTGTCAGTGCCAGTGTTGTTGCTGTTGCTGTTTTCTCTGTCAGTGCCAGTGTTGTTGTAGTTGTTGCTGCTTTCTCAGTCAGTGCCAGTGTTGTTGTAGTGGTTTCTGTTTTCTGTGTCAGTGCCAGTGTTGATGTTGTTGCTGTTTTCTCTGTCAGTGCCAGTGTTGTTGTAGTTGTTGCTGTTTTCTGTGTCAGTGCCACTGTTGTTGTTGCTGTTTTCTGTGTCAGTGCCAGTGTTGTTGTTGTTGCTGTTTTCTGTGTCAGTGCCAGTGTTGTTGTTGCTGTTGTTGCTGTTTTCTGTGTCAGTGCCAGTGTTGTTGTTGCTGTTGTTGCTGTTTTCTGTGTCAGTGCCAGTGTTGTTGATGTTGCTGTTTTCTCTGTCAGTGCCAGTGTTGTTGTTGTTGCTGTTTTCTCTGTCAGTGCCAGTGTTGTTGTTGCTGTTGTTGCTGTTTTCCGTGACAGTGCTGTTGTAGTTGTTGCTGTTTTCTGTGTCAGTGCCGGTGTTGTTGTTGTTGCTGTTTTCTCTGTCAGTGCCAGTGTTGTTGTTGTTGCTGTTTTCTCTGTCAGTGCCAGTGTTGTTATAGTTGTTGCTGTTTTCTGTGTCAGTGCCAGTGTTGTTGTAGTTGTTGCTGTTTTCTGTGTCAGTGCCAGTGTTGTTGTAGTTGTTGCTACTTTCTCTGTCAGTGCCAGTGTTGTTGTAGTTGTTGCTGTTTTCTCTGTCAGTGCCAGTGTTGTTGTAGTTGTTGCTGTTTTCTGTGTTAGTGCCAGTGTTGTTGTAGTTGTTGCTGTTTTCTGTGTCAGTGCCAGTGTTGTTGCTGTTGCTGTTTTCTCTGTCAGTGCCAGTGTTGTTGTAGTTGTTGCTGCTTTCTCAGTCAGTGCCAGTGTTGTTGTAGTTGTTTCTGTTTTCTGTGTCAGTGCCAGTTTTGTTGTTGTTGCTGTTTTCTCTGTCAGTGCCAGTGTTGTTGTAGTTGTTGCTGTTTTCAGTGTCAGTGCCACTGTTGTTGTTGCTGTTTTCTGTGTCAGTGCCAGTGTTGTTGTTGTTGCTGTTTTCTCTGTCAGTGCCAGTGTTGTTGTTGCTGTTTTCTCTGTCAGTGCCAGTGTTGTTGTTGTTGCTGTTTTCTGTGTCAGTGCCAGTGTTGTTGTTGCTGTTGTTGCTGTTTTCTGTGTCAGTGCCAGTGTTGTTGTTGCTGTTGTTGCTGTTTTCTGTGTCAGTGCCAGTGTTGTTGCTGTTGCTGTTTTCTCTGTCAGTGCCAGTGTTGTTGTTGTTGCTGTTTTCTGTGTCAGTGCCAGTGTTGTTGTTGCTGTTGTTGCTGTTTTCCGTGCCAGTGCTGTTGTAGTTGTTGCTGTTTTCTGTGTCAGTGCCGGTGTTGTTGTTGTTGCTGTTTTCTCTGTCAGTGCCAGTGTTGTTGTTGTTGCTGTTTTCTCTGTCAGTGCCAGTGTTGTTGTAGTTGTTGCTGTTTTCTGTGTCAGTGCCAGTGTTGTTGTAGTTGTTGCTGCTTTCTCTGTCAGTGCCAGTGTTGTTGTAGTTGTTGCTGTTTTCTCTGTCAGTGCCAGTGTTGTTGTAGTTGTTGCTGTTTTCTGTGTCAGTGCCAGTGTTGTTGTTGCTGTTTTCTCTGTCAGTGCCAGTGTTGTTGTAGTTGTTGCTGTTTTCTGTGTCAGTGCCAGTGTTGTTGTAGTTGTTGCTGTTTTCTGTGTCAGTGCCAGTGTTGTTGTAGTTGTTGCTGTTTTCTCTGTCAGTGCCAATGTTGTTGTAGTTGTTGCTGTTTTCTCTGTCAGTGCCAGTGTTGTTGTAGTTGTTGCTGTTTTCTGTGTCAGTGCCAGTGTTGTTGTTGTTGCTGTTTTCTCTGTCAGTGCCAGTGTTGTTGTAGTTGTTGCTGCTTTCTGTGTCAGTGCCAGTGTTGTTGTAGTTGTTGCTGTTTTCTGTGTCAGTGCCAGTGTTGTTGTAGTTGTTGCTGCTTTCTCTGTCAGTGCCAGTGTTGTTGTAGTTGTTGCTGTTTTCTCGGTCAGTGCCAGTGTTGTTGTAGTTGTTGCTGTTTTCTGTGTCAGTGCCAGTGTTGTTGTTGCTGCTTTCTCTGTCAGTGCCAGTGTGGTTGTAGTTGTTGCTGTTTTCTGTGTCAGTGCCAGTGTTGTTGTAGTTGTTGCTGTTTTCTGTGTCAGTGCCAGTGTTGTTGTAGTTGTTGCTGTTTTCTCTGTCAGTGCCAGTGTTGTTGTAGTTGTTGCTGTTTTCTCTGTCAGTGCCAGTGTTGTTGTAGTTGTTGCTGTTTTCTGTGTTAGTGCCAGTGTTGTTGTAGTTGTTGCTGTTTTCTGTGTCAGTGCCAGTGTTTTTGCTGTTGCTGTTTTCTCTGTCAGTGCCAGTGTTGTTGTAGTTGTTGCTGCTTTCTCAGTCAGTGCCAGTGTTGTTGTAGTTGTTTCTGTTTTCTGTGTCAGTGCCAGTGTTGTTGTTGTTGCTGTTTTCTCTGTCAGTGCCAGTGTTGTTGTAGTTGTTGCTGTTTTCTGTGTCAGTGCCACTGTTGTTGTTGCTGTTTTCTGTGTCAGTGCCAGTGTTGTTGTTGTTGCTGTTTTCTCTGTCAGTGCCAGTGTTGTTGTTGCTGTTTTCTCTGTCAGTGCCAGTGTTGTTGTTGTTGCTGTTTTCTGTGTCAGTGCCAGTGTTGTTGTTGCTGTTGTTGCTGTTTTCTGTGTCAGTGCCAGTGTTGTTGTTGCTGTTGTTGCTGTTTTCTGTGTCAGTGCCAGTGTTGTTGCTGTTGCTGTTTTCTCTGTCAGTGCCAGTGTTGTTGTTGTTGCTGTTTTCTGTGTCAGTGCCAGTGTTGTTGTTGCTGTTGTTGCTGTTTTCCGTGCCAGTGCTGTTGTAGTTGTTGCTGTTTTCTGTGTCAGTGCCGGTGTTGTTGTTGTTGCTGTTTTCTCTGTCAGTGCCAGTGTTGTTGTTGTTGCTGTTTTCTCTGTCAGTGCCAGTGTTGTTGTAGTTGTTGCTGTTTTCTGTGTCAGTGCCAGTGTTGTTGTAGTTGTTGCTGCTTTCTCTGTCAGTGCCAGTGTTGTTGTAGTTGTTGCTGTTTTCTCTGTCAGTGCCAGTGTTGTTGTAGTTGTTGCTGTTTTCTGTGTCAGTGCCAGTGTTGTTGTTGCTGTTTTCTCTGTCAGTGCCAGTGTTGTTGTAGTTGTTGCTGTTTTCTGTGTCAGTGCCAGTGTTGTTGTAGTTGTTGCTGTTTTCTGTGTCAGTGCCAGTGTTGTTGTAGTTGTTGCTGTTTTCTCTGTCAGTGCCAATGTTGTTGTAGTTGTTGCTGTTTTCTCTGTCAGTGCCAGTGTTGTTGTAGTTGTTGCTGTTTTCTGTGTCAGTGCCAGTGTTGTTGTTGTTGCTGTTTTCTCTGTCAGTGCCAGTGTTGTTGTAGTTGTTGCTGTTTTCTGTGTCAGTGCCAGTGTTGTTGTAGTTGTTGCTGTTTTCTGTGTCAGTGCCAGTGTTGTTGTAGTTGTTGCTGCTTTCTCTGTCAGTGCCAGTGTTGTTGTAGTTGTTGCTGTTTTCTCGGTCAGTGCCAGTGTTGTTGTAGTTGTTGCTGTTTTCTGTGTCAGTGCCAGTGTTGTTGTTGCTGCTTTCTCTGTCAGTGCCAGTGTGGTTGTAGTTGTTGCTGTTTTCTGTGTCAGTGCCAGTGTTGTTGTAGTTGTTGCTGTTTTCTGTGTCAGTGCCAGTGTTGTTGTAGTTGTTGCTGTTTTCTCTGTCAGTGCCAGTGTTGTTGTAGTTGTTGCTGTTTTCTCTGTCAGTGCCAGTGTTGTTGTAGTTGTTGCTGTTTTCTGTGTTAGTGCCAGTGTTGTTGTAGTTGTTGCTGTTTTCTGTGTCAGTGCCAGTGTTGTTGCTGTTGCTGTTTTCTCTGTCAGTGCCAGTGTTGTTGTAGTTGTTGCTGCTTTCTCAGTCAGTGCCAGTGTTGTTGTAGTTGTTTCTGTTTTCTGTGTCAGTGCCAGTGTTGTTGTTGTTGCTGTTTTCTCTGTCAGTGCCAGTGTTGTTGTAGTTGTTGCTGTTTTCTGTGTCAGTGCCACTGTTGTTGTTGCTGTTTTCTGTGTCAGTGCCAGTGTTGTTGTTGTTGCTGTTTTCTCTGTCAGTGCCAGTGTTGTTGTTGCTGTTTTCTCTGTCAGTGCCAGTGTTGTTGTTGTTGCTGTTTTCTGTGTCAGTGCCAGTGTTGTTGTTGCTGTTTTCTGTGTCAGTGCCAGTGTTGTTGTTGCTGTTGTTGCTGTTTTCTGTGTCAGTGCCAGTGTTGTTGCTGTTGCTGTTTTCTCTGTCAGTGCCAGTGTTGTTGTTGTTGCTGTTTTCTGTGTCAGTGCCAGTGTTGTTGTAGTTGTTGCTGTTTTCTCTGTCAGTGCCAGTGTTGTTGTAGTTGTTGCTGTTTTCTGTGTCAGTGCCAGTGTTGTTGTAGTTGTTGCTGTTTTCTCTGTCAGTGCCAGTGTTGTTGTAGTTGTTGCTGTTTTCTCTGTCAGTGCCAGTGTTGTTGTAGTTGTTGCTGTTTTCTGTGTCAGTACCAGTGTTGTTGTAGTTGTTGCTGTTTTCTGTGTCAGTGCCAGTGTTGTTGTAGTTGTTGCTGCTTTCTCTGTCAGTGCCAGTGTTGTTGTAGTTGTTGCTGTTTTCTCTGTCAGTGCCAGTGTTGTTGTAGTTGTTGCTGTTTTCTGTGTCAGTGCCAGTGTTGTTGTTGCTGTTTTCTCTGTCAGTGCCAGTGTTGTTGTAGTTGTTGCTGTTTTCTGTGTCAGTGCCAGTGTTGTTGTTGTTGCTGTTTTCTCTGTCAGTGCCAGTGTTGTTGTAGTTGTTGCTGTTTTCTGTGTCAGTGCCAGTGTTGTTGTAGTTGTTGCTGTTTTCTGTGTCAGTGCCAGTGTTGTTGTAGTTGTTGCTGCTTTCTCTGTCAGTGCCAGTGTTGTTGTAGTTGTTGCTGTTTTCTCGGTCAGTGCCAGTGTTGTTGTAGTTGTTGCTGTTTTCTGTGTCAGTGCCAGTGTTGTTGTTGCTGCTTTCTCTGTCAGTGCCAGTGTGGTTGTAGTTGTTGCTGTTTTCTGTGTCAGTGCCAGTGTTGTTGTAGTTGTTGCTGTTTTCTGTGTCAGTGCCAGTGTTGTTGTAGTTGTTGCTGTTTTCTCTGTCAGTGCCAGTGTTGTTGTAGTTGTTGCTGTTTTCTCTGTCAGTGCCAGTGTTGTTGTAGTTGTTGCTGTTTTCTGTGTTAGTGCCAGTGTTGTTGTAGTTGTTGCTGTTTTCTGTGTCAGTGCCAGTGTTGTTGCTGTTGCTGTTTTCTCTGTCAGTGCCAGTGTTGTTGTAGTTGTTGCTGCTTTCTCAGTCAGTGCCAGTGTTGTTGTAGTTGTTTCTGTTTTCTGTGTCAGTGCCAGTGTTGTTGTTGTTGCTGTTTTCTCTGTCAGTGCCAGTGTTGTTGTAGTTGTTGCTGTTTTCTGTGTCAGTGCCACTGTTGTTGTTGCTGTTTTCTGTGTCAGTGCCAGTGTTGTTCTTGTTGCTGTTTTCTCTGTCAGTGCCAGTGTTGTTGTTTCTGTTTTCTCTGTCAGTGCCAGTGTTGTTGTTGTTGCTGTTTTCTGTGTCAGTGCCAGTGTTGTTGTTGCTGTTTTCTGTGTCAGTGCCAGTGTTGTTGTTGCTGTTGTTGCTGTTTTCTGTGTCAGTGCCAGTGTTGTTGCTGTTGCTGTTTTCTCTGTCAGTGCCAGTGTTGTTGTTGTTGCTGTTTTCTGTGTCAGTGCCAGTGTTGTTGTAGTTGTTGCTGTTTTCTCTGTCAGTGCCAGTGTTGTTGTAGTTGTTGCTGTTTTCTGTGTCAGTGCCAGTGTTGTTGTAGTTGTTGCTGTTTTCTCTGTCAGTGCCAGTGTTGTTGTAGTTGTTGCTGTTTTCTCTGTCAGTGCCAGTGTTGTTGTAGTTGTTGCTGTTTTCTGTGTCAGTACCAGTGTTGTTGTAGTTGTTGCTGTTTTCTGTGTCAGTGCCAGTGTTGTTGTAGTTGTTGCTGCTTTCTCTGTCAGTGCCAGTGTTGTTGTAGTTGTTGCTGTTTTCTCTGTCAGTGCCAGTGTTGTTGTAGTTGTTGCTGTTTTCTGTGTCAGTGCCAGTGTTGTTGTTGCTGTTTTCTCTGTCAGTGCCAGTGTTGTTGTAGTTGTTGCTGTTTTCTGTGTCAGTGCCAGTGTTGTTGTTGTTGCTGTTTTCTCTGTCAGTGCCAGTGTTGTTGTAGTTGTTGCTGTTTTCTGTGTCAGTGCCAGTGTTGTTGTAGTTGTTGCTGTTTTCTGTGTCAGTGCCAGTGTTGTTGTAGTTGTTGCTGCTTTCTCTGTCAGTGCCAGTGTTGTTGTAGTTGTTGCTGTTTTCTCGGTCAGTGCCAGTGTTGTTGTAGTTGTTGCTGTTTTCTGTGTCAGTGCCAGTGTTGTTGTTGCTGCTTTCTCTGTCAGTGCCAGTGTGGTTGTAGTTGTTGCTGTTTTCTGTGTCAGTGCCAGTGTTGTTGTAGTTGTTGCTGTTTTCTGTGTCAGTGCCAGTGTTGTTGTAGTTGTTGCTGTTTTCTCTGTCAGTGCCAGTGTTGTTGTAGTTGTTGCTGTTTTCTCTGTCAGTGCCAGTGTTGTTGTAGTTGTTGCTGTTTTCTGTGTTAGTGCCAGTGTTGTTGTAGTTGTTGCTGTTTTCTGTGTCAGTGCCAGTGTTGTTGCTGTTGCTGTTTTCTCTGTCAGTGCCAGTGTTGTTGTAGTTGTTGCTGCTTTCTCAGTCAGTGCCAGTGTTGTTGTAGTTGTTTCTGTTTTCTGTGTCAGTGCCAGTGTTGTTGTTGTTGCTGTTTTCTCTGTCAGTGCCAGTGTTGTTGTAGTTGTTGCTGTTTTCTGTGTCAGTGCCACTGTTGTTGTTGCTGTTTTCTGTGTCAGTGCCAGTGTTGTTCTTGTTGCTGTTTTCTCTGTCAGTGCCAGTGTTGTTGTTGCTGTTTTCTCTGTCAGTGCCAGTGTTGTTGTTGTTGCTGTTTTCTGTGTCAGTGCCAGTGTTGTTGTTGCTGTTTTCTGTGTCAGTGCCAGTGTTGTTGTTGCTGTTGTTGCTGTTTTCTGTGTCAGTGCCAGTGTTGTTGCTGTTGCTGTTTTCTCTGTCAGTGCCAGTGTTGTTGTTGTTGCTGTTTTCTGTGTCAGTGCCAGTGTTGTTGTAGTTGTTGCTGTTTTCTCTGTCAGTGCCAGTGTTGTTGTAGTTGTTGCTGTTTTCTGTGTCAGTGCCAGTGTTGTTGTAGTTGTTGCTGTTTTCTCTGTCAGTGCCAGTGTTGTTGTAGTTGTTGCTGTTTTCTCTGTCAGTGCCAGTGTTGTTGTAGTTGTTGCTGTTTTCTGTGTCAGTACCAGTGTTGTTGTAGTTGTTGCTGTTTTCTGTGTCAGTGCCAGTGTTGTTGTAGTTGTTGCTGCTTTCTCTGTCAGTGCCAGTGTTGTTGTAGTTGTTGCTGTTTTCTCTGTCAGTGCCAGTGTTGTTGTAGTTGTTGCTGTTTTCTGTGTCAGTGCCAGTGTTGTTGTTGCTGTTTTCTCTGTCAGTGCCAGTGTTGTTGTAGTTGTTGCTGTTTTCTGTGTCAGTGCCAGTGTTGTTGTTGTTGCTGTTTTCTCTGTCAGTGCCAGTGTTGTTGTAGTTGTTGCTGTTTTCTGTGTCAGTGCCAGTGTTGTTGTAGTTGTTGCTGTTTTCTGTGTCAGTGCCAGTGTTGTTGTAGTTGTTGCTGCTTTCTCTGTCAGTGCCAGTGTTGTTGTAGTTGTTGCTGTTTTCTCGGTCAGTGCCAGTGTTGTTGTAGTTGTTGCTGTTTTCTGTGTCAGTGCCAGTGTTGTTGTTGCTGCTTTCTCTGTCAGTGCCAGTGTGGTTGTAGTTGTTGCTGTTTTCTGTGTCAGTGCCAGTGTTGTTGTAGTTGTTGCTGTTTTCTGTGTCAGTGCCAGTGTTGTTGTAGTTGTTGCTGTTTTCTCTGTCAGTGCCAGTGTTGTTGTAGTTGTTGCTGTTTTCTCTGTCAGTGCCAGTGTTGTTGTAGTTGTTGCTGTTTTCTGTGTTAGTGCCAGTGTTGTTGTAGTTGTTGCTGTTTTCTGTGTCAGTGCCAGTGTTGTTGCTGTTGCTGTTTTCTCAGTCAGTGCCAGTGTTGTTGTAGTTGTTTCTGTTTTCTGTGTCAGTGCCAGTGTTGTTGTTGTTGCTGTTTTCTCTGTCAGTGCCAGTGTTGTTGTAGTTGTTGCTGTTTTCTGTGTCAGTGCCACTGTTGTTGTTGCTGTTTTCTGTGTCAGTGCCAGTGTTGTTCTTGTTGCTGTTTTCTCTGTCAGTGCCAGTGTTGTTGTTGCTGTTTTCTCTGTCAGTGCCAGTGTTGTTGTTGTTGCTGTTTTCTGTGTCAGTGCCAGTGTTGTTGTAGTTGTTGCTGTTTTCTCTGTCAGTGCCAGTGTTGTTGTAGTTGTTGCTGTTTTCTGTGTCAGTGCCAGTGTTGTTGTAGTTGTTGCTGTTTTCTCTGTCAGTGCCAGTGTTGTTGTAGTTGTTGCTGTTTTCTCTGTCACTGCCAGTGTTGTTGTAGTTGTTGCTGTTTTCTGTGTCAGTACCAGTGTTGTTGTAGTTGTTGCTGTTTTCTGTGTCAGTGCCAGTGTTGTTGTAGTTGTTGCTGCTTTCTCTGTCAGTGCCAGTGTTGTTGTAGTTGTTGCTGTTTTCTCTGTCAGTGCCAGTGTTGTTGTAGTTGTTGCTGTTTTCTGTGTCAGTGCCAGTGTTGTTGTTGTTGTTTTCTCTGTCAGTGCCAGTGTTGTTGTAGTTGTTGCTGTTTTCTGTGTCAGTGCCAGTGTTGTTGTAGTTGTTGCTGTTTTCTGTGTCAGTGCCAGTGTTGTTGTAGTTGTTGCTGTTTTCTCTGTCAGTGCCAGTGTTGTTGTAGTTGTTGCTGTTTTCTCTGTCAGTGCCAGTGTTGTTGTAGTTGTTGCTGTTTTCTGTGTCAGTGCCAGTGTGGTTGGTGCTGTTTTCTCTGTCAGTGCCAGTGTTGTTGTAGTTGTTGCTGTTATATGAGCTAAATATAAGCTAAATCTTACCTAAATCTAAGCTAAATCTAAGCTGAATTTCACATAAATCTAAGCTAAATCTATGCTAAATCTAAGCTGATTCTCACCTAAATCTCACATAAATCTGAGCTAAACATAAACTAAATCTCACCTAAATCTCACCTAAATCTAAGCTAAATGTAAGCTAAATCTCAGCTAAATCTAAGCTAAATCTAATGTAAATCACACTTAAATATAAGCTAACTCTAAGCTTAATCTCACCTAAATCTAAGCTAAATCTAAGCTAAATCTCACCTAAATCTAAGCTAAATCTCACATTAATCTAAACTATATATAAGCTAAATCTTACCTAAATCTAAGCTAATTGTAAGCTAAATCTCAGCTAAATCTAAGCTAAATCTAATGTAAATCTCACTTAAATATAAGCTAAATCTAATCTGAATCTCACCTAAATCTAAGCTAAAGCTAACCTAAATCTCACCTAAATCTAAGCTAAATATAAGCTAAATCTCACCTAAATAAATAAATAAATAAATAAATAAAATAAAATAAAATAATAGAAAATAAAATGAAATTTAAAACAAAATAAAATAAAATAAAATAAAATAAAATAAAAGAAAAGAAGAGAAAAGAAAAGAAAAGAAAAGAAAAGAAAAGAAAAGAAAAGAAAAGAAAAGAAAAGAAAAGAAAAGAAAAGAAAAGAAAGGAAAAGAAAAGAAAATGAAATGAAATGAAATGAAATGAAATGAAATGAAATGAAATGAAATGAAATGAAATAAAATAAAGAAATTAAGAAATAAAGAAATAAATTAAAGTAAAGTAAATCTAAATCTAAGCTAAATATAGCTTAAATCTCACCTAAATTTAAGCTAAATATAAGCTAAATCTCACATAAGTATAAGCTAAATCTAAGCTAATTCTCACCTAAATCTAAGCTAAATATAAACTAAATCTCACCTAAATCTAAGCTAAATCTCACCTAAATCAAAGCTCAATCTCACCTAAATCTAAGCTAAATCTAAGCTAAATCTCACCTAAAACTAAGCTAAATCTAACCTAAATCTTAGCTAAATCTTAGCTAAATCTAAGCTAAATCTCACCTAAATCTAAGCTAAATCTAAGTTAAATCTCACCTAAATCTAAGCTAAATATAAGCTAAAGCTCATCTAAATCTAAGCTATATCTCACATAAATCTAAGCTATATCTAAGCTACATCTAAGCTGATTCTCACCTAAATCTCACCTAAATCTGAGCTAAATATAAACTAAATCTCACCTAAATCTAAGCTAAATATCACCTAAATCTAAGCTAAATCTAAGCTAAATCTCACCTAAATCTAAGCTAAATATAAGCTATATCTTACCTAAATCTAAGCTAAATGTAAGATAAATCTCAGCTAAATCTAAGCTAAATCTAATGTAAATCTCACTTAAATATAAGCTAAATCTAATCTAAATCTCACCTAAATCTAAGCTAAATCTAACCTACATCTAAGCTAAATTTAAGCTAAATCTCACCTAAATCTAAGCTGATTTTCCCCTAAATCTCACCTAAATCTGAGTTAAATATAAACTACATCTCACCTAAATCTAAGCTAAATCTCTCCAAAATATAATCTAAATGTAATGTAAATCTCTCTTAAATATAATCTACATTTAAGCCTTCAATAATCTGAACTATATATAAGCTAAATCTTACCTAAATTTAAGCTAAATGAAAGCTAAATCTCAGCTAAATCTAAGCTAAATCTAATGTAAATCTCACCTAAATATAAGCTAATTCTAAGCTAAATCTCACCTAAATCTAAGCTAAATATAAGCTAAATCTCACCTAAATAAATAAATAAATAAAATAAAATAAAATAAAATAAAATAAAATGAAATATAATATAAAATAAAATAAAATAAAATAAAATAAAATAAAATAAAATAAAATAAAATAAAATAAAATAAAATAAAATAAAATAAAATAAAATAAAATAAAATAAAATAAAATAAAATAAAAGAAAAGAAAATGAAATGAAATGAAATGAAATGAAATGAAATGAAATGAAATGAAATGAAATGAAATGAAATGAAATGAAATGAAATGAAATGAAATGAAATGAAATGAAATGAAATGAAATGAAATGAAATGAAATAAAATAAATAAATAAATAAATAAAGAAATAAATTAAAGTAAAGTAAATCTAAATCTAAGCTAAATATAGCCTAAATCTCACCTAAATCTAAGTTAGATATAAGGAAAATCTCACCTAAATCTAAGCTAAATATAGGCTAAATTTCACCTAAAATTAAGTTAAATATAAGCTAAATCTCACCTAAATCTAAGCTAAATATAAGCTAAATATCACATAAATCTAAGCTAAATCTAAGTTAAATCTCACCTAAATATAAGCTAAATATAAGCTAAATCTCACCTAACTCTAAGCTAAATCTCACATAAATCTAAGCTAAATCTAAATTACATCTAAGCTGATTCTCACCTAAATCTCACCTAAATCTGAGCTAAATGTAAACTAAATTTCACCTAAATCTAAGTTAAATCTCACCTAAAGCTAAGCTAAATATAAGCTAAATCTCAGCTAAATCTTAAATAAATCTAAGCTAAATATAAGATCAATTTTATCTAAATCTAAATTAAATCTAAGCTAAATCTCACCTAAATCTAATCTAAATATAAGATAAATCTCACCTAAATCTAAGCTAAATATAAGCTGAACTCACCTAAATCTAAGCTAAGTATAAGCTAAATCTCACCTATATTTTAGCTAAATATGAGCTAAATATAAGCTAAATCTTACCTAAATCTAAGCTAAATCTAAGCTGAATCTCACATAAATCTAAGCTAAATCTATGCTAAATCTAAGCTGATTCTCACCTAAATCTCACATAAATCTGAGCTAAACATAAACTAAATCTCACCTAAATCTAAGCTAAATCTCAACTAAATCTAAGCTTAATCTAAGCTAAATCTCACCTAAATCTAAGCTAAATCTCACATAAATCTAAACTATATATATAAGCTAAATCTCACCTAAATCTCACCTGAATATAAGCTAAATGTAAGCTAAATCTCAGCTAAATCTAAGCTAAATCTAATGTAAATCTCACTTAAATATAAGCTAACTCTAAGCTGAATCTCACCTAAATCTAAGCTAAATCTAAGCTAAATCTCACCTAAATCTAAGCTAAATCTCACATTAATCTAAACTATATATAAGCTAAATCTTACCTAAATCTAAGCTAATTGTAAGCTAAATCTCAGCTAAATCTAAGCTAAATCTAATGTAAATCTCACTTAAATATAAGCTAAATCTAATCTGAATCTCACCTAAATCTAAACTAAAGCTAACCTAAATCTCACCTAAATCTAAGCTAAATATAAGCTAAATCTCACCTAAATAAATAAATAAATAAATAAATAAATAAATAAAATAAAATAAAATAATAGAAAATAAAATGAAATTTAAAACAAAATAAAATAAAAGAAAAGAAAAGAAAAGAAAAGAAAAGAAGAAAAGAAAAGAAAAGAAAAGAAAAGAAAAGAAAAGAAAAGAAAAGAAAAGAAAAGAAAAGAAAAGAAAAGAAAAGAAAAGAAAAGAAAAGAAAAGAAAAGAAAATAAAATAAAAGAAAATGAAATGAAATGAAATGAAATGAAATAAAATAAAGAAATTAAGAAATAAAGAAATAAATTAAAGTAAAGTAAATCTAAATCTAAGCTAAATATAGCCTAAATCTCACCTAAATCTAAGCTAAATATAAGCTAAATCTCACATAAGTATAAGCTAAATCTAAGCTAATTCTCACCTAAATATAAACTAAATCTCACCGAAATCTAAGCTAAATCTCACCTAAATCAAAGCTCAATCTCACCTAAATCTAAGCTAAATCTAAGCTAAATCTCACCTAAATCTTAGCTAAATCTAAGCTAAATCTCACCTAAATATAAGCTAATTCTAAGCTAAATCTCACCTAAATCTAAGCTAAATATAAGCTAAATCTCACCTAAATAAATAAATAAATAAAATAAAATAAAATAAAATAAAATAAAATGAAATATAATATAAAATAAAATAAAATAAAATAAAATAAAATAAAATAAAATAAAATAAAATAAAATAAAATAAAATAAAATAAAATAAAATAAAATAAAATAAAATAAAATAAAATAAAATAAAAGAAAAGAAAATGAAATGAAATGAAATGAAATGAAATGAAATGAAATGAAATGAAATGAAATGAAATGAAATGAAATGAAATGAAATGAAATGAAATGAAATGAAATGAAATGAAATGAAATGAAATGAAATGAAATAAAATAAATAAATAAATAAATAAAGAAATAAATTAAAGTAAAGTAAATCTAAATCTAAGCTAAATATAGCCTAAATCTCACCTAAATCTAAGTTAGATATAAGGAAAATCTCACCTAAATCTAAGCTAAATATAGGCTAAATTTCACCTAAAATTAAGTTAAATATAAGCTAAATCTCACCTAAATCTAAGCTAAATATAAGCTAAATATCACATAAATCTAAGCTAAATCTAAGTTAAATCTCACCTAAATATAAGCTAAATATAAGCTAAATCTCACCTAACTCTAAGCTAAATCTCACATAAATCTAAGCTAAATCTAAATTACATCTAAGCTGATTCTCACCTAAATCTCACCTAAATCTGAGCTAAATGTAAACTAAATTTCACCTAAATCTAAGTTAAATCTCACCTAAAGCTAAGCTAAATATAAGCTAAATCTCAGCTAAATCTTAAATAAATCTAAGCTAAATATAAGATCAATTTTATCTAAATCTAAATTAAATCTAAGCTAAATCTCACCTAAATCTAATCTAAATATAAGATAAATCTCACCTAAATCTAAGCTAAATATAAGCTGAACTCACCTAAATCTAAGCTAAGTATAAGCTAAATCTCACCTATATTTTAGCTAAATATGAGCTAAATATAAGCTAAATCTTACCTAAATCTAAGCTAAATCTAAGCTGAATCTCACATAAATCTAAGCTAAATCTATGCTAAATCTAAGCTGATTCTCACCTAAATCTCACATAAATCTGAGCTAAACATAAACTAAATCTCACCTAAATCTAAGCTAAATCTCAACTAAATCTAAGCTTAATCTAAGCTAAATCTCACCTAAATCTAAGCTAAATCTCACATAAATCTAAACTATATATATAAGCTAAATCTCACCTAAATCTCACCTGAATATAAGCTAAATGTAAGCTAAATCTCAGCTAAATCTAAGCTAAATCTAATGTAAATCTCACTTAAATATAAGCTAACTCTAAGCTGAATCTCACCTAAATCTAAGCTAAATCTAAGCTAAATCTCACCTAAATCTAAGCTAAATCTCACATTAATCTAAACTATATATAAGCTAAATCTTACCTAAATCTAAGCTAATTGTAAGCTAAATCTCAGCTAAATCTAAGCTAAATCTAATGTAAATCTCACTTAAATATAAGCTAAATCTAATCTGAATCTCACCTAAATCTAAACTAAAGCTAACCTAAATCTCACCTAAATCTAAGCTAAATATAAGCTAAATCTCACCTAAATAAATAAATAAATAAATAAATAAATAAATAAAATAAAATAAAATAATAGAAAATAAAATGAAATTTAAAACAAAATAAAATAAAAGAAAAGAAAAGAAAAGAAAAGAAAAGAAGAGAAAAGAAAAGAAAAGAAAAGAAAAGAAAAGAAAAGAAAAGAAAAGAAAAGAAAAGAAAAGAAAAGAAAAGAAAAGAAAAGAAAAGAAAAGAAAAGAAAATAAAATAAAAGAAAATGAAATGAAATGAAATGAAATGAAATAAAATAAAGAAATTAAGAAATAAAGAAATAAATTAAAGTAAAGTAAATCTAAATCTAAGCTAAATATAGCCTAAATCTCACCTAAATCTAAGCTAAATATAAGCTAAATCTCACATAAGTATAAGCTAAATCTAAGCTAATTCTCACCTAAATATAAACTAAATCTCACCGAAATCTAAGCTAAATCTCACCTAAATCAAAGCTCAATCTCACCTAAATCTAAGCTAAATCTAAGCTAAATCTCACCTAAATCTTAGCTAAATCTAAGCTAAATCTCACCTAAATCTAAGCTAAATCTAAGTTAAATCTCACCTAAATCTAAGCTAAATATAAGCTAAAGCTCATCTAAATCTAAGCTAAATCTCACATAAATCTAAGCTATATCTAAGCTACATCTAAGCTGATTCTCACCTAAATCTCACCTAAATCTGAGCTAAATATAAACTAAATCTCACCTAAATCTAAGCTAAATATCACCTAAATCTAAGCTAAATCTAAGCTAAATCTCACCTAAATCTAAGCTAAATATAAGCTATATCTTACCTAAATCTAAGCTAAATGTAAGATAAATCTCAGCTAAATCTAAGCTAAATCTAATGTAAATCTCACTTAAATATAAGCTAAATCTAATCTAAATCTCACCTAAATCTAAGCTAAATCTAACCTAAATCTAAGCTAAATTTAAGCTAAATCTCACCTAAATCTAAGCTGATTTTCCCCTAAATCTCACCTAAATCTGAGCTAAACATAAACTAAATCTCACCTAAATCTAAGCTAAATCTCAACTAAATCTAAGCTTAATCTAAGCTAAATCTCACCTAAATCTAAGCTAAATCTCACATAAATCTAAACTATATATATAAGCTAAATCTCACCTAAATCTCACCTAAATATAAGCTAAATGTAAGCTAAATCTCAGCTAAATCTAAGCTAAATCTAATGTAAATCTCACTTAAATATAAGCTAACTCTAAGCAGAATCTCAGCTAATTGTAAGCTAAATCTAAGCTAAATCTCACCTAAATCTAAGCTAAATCTCACATTAATCTAAACTATATATAAGCTAAATCTTACCTAAATCTAAGCTAATCGTAAGCTAAATCTCAGCTAAATCTAAGCTAAATCTAATGTAAATCTCACTTAAATATAAGCTAAATCTAATCTGAATCTCACCTAAATCTAAACTAAAGCTAACCTAAATCTCACCTAAATCTAAGCTAAATATAAGCTAAATCTCACCTAAATAAATAAATAAATAAATAAATAAAATAAAATAAAATAATAGAAAATAAAATGAAATTTAAAACAAAATAAAATAAAATAAAAGAAAAGAAAAGAAAAGAAAAGAAGAGAAAAGAAAAGAAAAGAAAAGAAAAGAAAAGAAAAGAAAAGAAAAGAAAAGAAAAGAAAAGAAAAGAAAAGAAAAGAAAAGAAAAGAAAAGAAAATAAAATAAAATAAAATAAAATAAAAGAAAATGAAATGAAATGAAATGAAATGAAATGAAATGAAATAAAATAAAGAAATTAAGAAATAAAGAAATAAATTAAAGTAAAGTAAATCTAAATCTAAGCTAAATATAGCCTAAATCTCACCTAAATCTAAGCTAAATATAAGCTAAATCTCACATAAGTATAAGCTAAATCTAAGCTAATTCTCACCTAAATCTAAGCTAAATATAAACTAAATCTCACCGAAATCTAAGCTAAATCTCACCTAAATCAAAGCTCAATCTCACCTAAATCTAAGCTAAATCTAAGCTAAATCTCACCTAAATCTAAGCTAAATCTAAGTTAAATATCACCTAAATCTAAGCTAAATATAAG
The DNA here is from genome assembly GCA_964016885.1 of Eledone cirrhosa. Lineage (NCBI taxonomy): Eukaryota > Metazoa > Mollusca > Cephalopoda > Octopoda > Eledonidae > Eledone > Eledone cirrhosa. Next base: position 254,299,784 of record OZ024741.1, on the reverse strand, counting down.
CTAAAGCTCATCTAAATCTAAGCTAAATCTCACATAAATCTAAGCTATATCTAAGCTACATCTAAGCTGATTCTCACCTAAATCTCACCTAAATCTGAGCTAAATATAAAGTAAATCTCACCTAAATCTAAGCTAAATATCACCTAAATCTAAGCTAAATCTAAGCTAAATCTCACCTAAATCTAAACTAAATATAAGCTATATCTTACCTAAATCTAAGCTAAATGTAAGATAAATCTCAGCTAAATCTAAGCTAAATCTAATGTAAATCTCACTTAAATATAAGCTAAATCTAATCTAAATCTCACCTAAATCTAAGCTAAATCTAACCTAAATCTAAGCTAAATTTAAGCTAAATCTCACCTAAATCTAAGCTGATTTTCCCCTAAATCTCACCTAAATCTGAGCTAAATATAAACTACATCTCACCTAAATCTAAGCTAAATCTCACCAAAATATAATCTAAATGTAATGTAAATCTCTCTTAAATATAATCTACATTTAAGCCTTCAATAATCTGAACTATATATAAGCTAAATCTTACCTAAATTTAAGCTAAATGAAAGCTAAATCTCAGCTAAATCTAAGCTAAATCTAATGTAAATCTCACGTAAATATAAGCTAATTCTAAGCTAAATCTCACCTAAAATCTAAGCTAAATATGAGCTAAATCTCACCTAAATAAATAAATAAAATAAAATTAAAATAAAATAAAATAAAAATAAAATAAAAATGAAATATAATATAAAATAAAATAAAAATAAAATAAAATAAAATAAAATAAAATAAAATAAAAGAAAAGAAAATGAAATGAAATGATATGAAATGAAATGAAATGAAATGAAATGAAATGAAATGAAATGAAATGAAATGAAATGAAATTAAATAAGAAATAAAGAAATAAATTAAAGTAAAGTAAATCTAAATCTAAGCTAAATATAGCCTAAATCTCACCTAAAATCTAAGCTAATCTAAGCTAAATCTAAGATAAATCTCAAATAAATCAAAGCTAAATTTAAGTTAAATCTCACCTTAATATAAAATAAAATCTAATGTAAATCTCACATAAATATAAGCTAAATCTAAGATAAATCACACCTAAATCTAAGTTAAATATAAGCTAAATCTCACCTAAATCTAAGCTAAATCTAAGCTAATTCTCACATAAATCTAAGCTAAATCTAAGCTGATTTTTCACCTAAATCTCACCTAAATCTGAGCTAAATATAAACTAAATCTCACCTAAATCTAAGTTAAATCTCACCTAAATATAAGCTAAATCTGAGCTAAATATAACCTAAATCTAAGCTGAAGCTAAGCTGATATCTCACCTAAATCTCAGCTAAATCTAAGCTAAATACAAGATAAATCTAACCTAAATCTAAGCTAAGTCCTCAGCTAAATTTCAAATAAATCTAAGCTAAATATAAGCTCAATTTACCTAAATCTAAAATTAAATCTAAGTTTACATCTCACCTAAATCTAAGCTAAATATAAGCAAAATCTCACCTAAATCTAAGCTAAATATAAGCTGAATCTCCCCTAAATCTAAGCTAAGTATAAGCTAAATCTCACTTATATCTAAGCTAAATATAATCTAAATCTTACCTAAATCTAAGCTAAATCTAAAACTGAATCTCACATAAATCTAAGTAAATATAAGCTAAATCTCACCTAAAATCTAAGCTATATCTAAGGTAAATCTCACCTAAATCTAAGCTAAATATAAGCTAAATCTCACCTAAATCTAAGCTAAATCACACATAAATCTAAGCTAAATATAAGCTAAATCGAAACCTGAATCTAAGCTAAATATAAGCTAAATCTCAACTAAATTTAAGCTAAATATAAGCTAAATCTCACCTAAATCTAAGCTAAATATAGACTAAATGTCACCTAAATTTAAGTTAAATCTAAGCTAAAATCTCACCTAAAATCTAAGCTAAATATACGCTAAATCTCACCTAAATCTAAGCTAAAAATAAGCTAAAATACCATTCTACATCTAAGCTAAATATAAAACTAAATCTAACCTAAATCTCAGCTAAATCTAAGCTAAGTCCTAAGCTAAATTTCACCTAAATCTAAGCTAAATCTAAGCTAAACCTCACCTAAATCACACCTAAATCTGAGCTAAATATAAACTAAATCTCACCTAAATCTAAGCTAAATCTCACCTAAATCTAAGCTAAATCTCACCAAAAATCTAATCTAAATCTAATGTAAAATCTCACTTAAATATAGTCACTTAAGCTAAATCTAACCTAAAATCTCACATAAATTTCAGCTAAATATTAGCTAAATCTCACCTAAATCTAAGCTGAAGCTAAGCGGATTCTCACCTAAATCTCAGCTAAATCTAAGCTAAATCTCACATAAATCTAAACTAAATCTAAGCTGATTCTCACCTAAATCTCACCTAAATCTGAGCTAATTATAAACTAAATCTCACCTAAATCCTAAGCTAATTCTGAACCCTAAATCTAAGCTAAAATCTCACCTAAATCTAAGCTAAATCTCACGTAAATCTGAAACTATAAAAAGCAACGATCGACTTTCGTCAAATCGGGACCGAGGGAACAATGTTTCCGTTGGTCTTTCCAATTGCTAATACTATCTATCGGTCCGCAACTCCAGGTAGAAGGAGCAACGTGAAATAAAGTGTCTTGCTCAAGGACATAACGCATCGCCTGGTCCAGGAATCGAACTCACAACCTTACGATTGCGAATCCAATTCTCTAACCACTCAGCCACACGCCTTCACTAATCTGAACTATATATAAGCTAAATCTTACCTAAATTTTAAGCTAAATGAAAGCTAAATCTCAGCTAAATCTAAGATAAATCTAATGTAAATCTCACTTAAATATAAGCTAAATCTAAGCTGAATCTCACCTAAATCTAAGCTAAATCTAAGATAAATCTCACCTAAATCTAAGCTAAATCTAAGCTAAAACATAATCTAAATCTCACCTAAATCTAACCTAAAATATAAGCTAATTCCATCTAAAATCTAAGCTAAATATAAACTAACTCTACCCTAAAATCTCAGCTAAATCTAAGCTAAATCTAAGCTAAATCTAAGCTAAATCTAAGCTAAATATGAGCTAATTCTCACCTAAATCTGAGCGAAATATAGCGTAAAATCTCACCTAAATCTAAGCTAAATCTAAGGCTAAACATAATCTAAATCTCACCTAAATCTAACCTAAATATAAGCTAATTCCCATCTAAATCTAAGCTAAATATAAAACTAACTCTACCCTAAATCTCAGCTAAATCTAAGCTAAAACTAATCTAAGCTAAAGCTAAATCTAAGCTAAATATGAGCTAATTCTCACCTAAATCTGAGCGAAATATAGCGTAAATCTCACCTAAATCTAAGCTATATATAAGCCTAAATCTCACATAAGTGTAAGCTAAATCTAAGCTAATTCTCACCTAAATCTAAGCTAAATATAAACTAAATCTCACCTAAATCTAAGCTAAATCTCACCTAAATAAATAAATAAATAAAATAAAATAAAAATAAAATAAAAATAAAATAAAATAAAGTAAAAGAAAAGAAAATGAAATGAAATGATATGAAAATGAAATGAAATGAAATGAAATGAAATGAAATGAAATGAAATGAAAATGAAATGAAATGAAATGAAATGAAATAAAGAAATAAAGAAATAAAGAAATAAATTAAAGAAAAAGTAAATCTAAATCTAAGCTAAATATAGCCTAAATCTCACCTAAATCTAAGTTAAATGTAAGCTAAATCTCACCTAAATCTACGCTAAATATAGGCTAAATTTCCCCTAAATCTAACGTTAAATATAAGCTAAATCTCACCTAAAATCTAAGCTAAATATAAGCTACATGTCACATAAATCTAGTCTAAATCTAAGTTAAATCTCACCTAAATCTAAGCTAAATCTAAGCTAAATATCACCTAACTCTAAGCTAATATAAGATCAATCTCACTTAAATCTAAGCTAAATATAAGCTAAATCTCATATTAATATAAATCTTAACTAAATCTCACCTAAATCTCAACTGAAATCAAAGCTAGATCTCAGCTAAATCTAAGCTAAATATAAGCTAAAGCTCACCTAAATCTAAGCTAAATCTAAGCTAGTCTCACCTAAATCTATGCAAATCTAAGATAAATCTCACATAAATCTAAGCTAAATCTAAGTTAAATCTCACTATAATATAATATAAATCTAATGTAAATCTCACATAAATATAAGCTAAATCTAAGCTAAAATCTCACCTAAATCTAAGTTAAATATAAGCTCAATCTCACCTAAATCAAAGCTAAATCTAAGCAAAATCTAACATAAATCTAAGCTAAATCTCAGCTAAATCTAAGCTAAGTATAAGCTAAATCTCACTTATATCTAAGCTAAATATAATCTAAATCTTACCTAAATCTAAGTTAAATCTACACTGAATCTCACATAAATCTAAGGTAAATATAAGCTAAATCTCACCTAAAATCTAAGCTATATCTAAGGTAAATCTCACCTAAATCTAAACTAAATATAAGCTAAATCGAAACCTGAATCTAAGCTAAATATAGGCTAAGTTTCACCTAAATCTACGTTAAATATAAGCTAAATCTCACCTAAATCTAAGCTAAATATAAGCTAAATGTCCACATAAATCTAAGCTAAATCTAAGTTTACATCTCACCTAAATCTCAGCTAAATATAAGCTAAATCTCACCTAAATATAAGCTAAATATAAGCTGAATCTCCCCCTAAATCTAAGCTAAGTATAAGCTAAATCTAACTTATATCTAAGCTAAAATATAATCTAAATCTTACTTAAATCTAAAGCTAAATCTTAACTGAATCTCACATAAATCTAAGGTAAATATAAGCTAAAATCTCACCTAAATCTAAGCTATATCTAAGGTAAATCTCACCTAAATCTAAGCTAAATATAAGCTAAATCTCACCTAAATCTAAGCTAAATCACACATAAATCTAAAGCTAAATATAAGCTAAATCGAACCTGAATCTAAGCTAAATATAAGCTAAATCTCAACTAAATTTAAGCTAAATATAAGCTAAATCTCACCTAAATCTAAGCTAAATATAGACTAAATGTCACCCTAAATTTAAGTTAAATCTAAGCTAAATCTCACCTAAATCTAAGCTAAATATACGCTAAATCTCACCTAAAATCTAAGCTAAAACATAAGCTAAAATCCCATCTAAATCTAACCTAAATATAAACTAAAATCTAACCTAAATCTCAGCTAAATCTAAGCTAAGTCCTAAGCTAAATTTCACCTAAATCTAAGCTAAATCTAAGCTAAACCTCACCTAAATCACACCTAAATCTGAGCTAAATATAAACTAAATCTCACCTAAATCTAAGCTAAATCTCACCTAAATCTAAGCTAAATCTCATCAAAAATCTAATCTAAATCTAATGTAAATCTCACTTAAAATATAATCACTTAAGCTAAATCTAACCTAAATCTCACATAAATTTCAGCTAAATATTAGCTAAATCTCACCTAAATCTAAGCTGAAGCTAAGCGGATTCTCACCTAAATCTCAGCTAAATCTAAGCTAAATCTCACATAAATCTAAACTAAATCTAAGGCAGATTCTCACCTAAATCTCACCTAAATCTGAGCTAAATATAAACTAAATCTCACCTAAATCTAAGCTAATTCTGACCCTAAATCTAAGCTAAATCTCACCTAAAATCTAAGCTAAATCTCACGTAAATCTGAACTATAAAAAGCAACGATCGACTTTCGTCAAATCGGACCGAGGGAACAATGTTTCCGTTGGTCTTTCCAATTGCTAATACTATCTATCGGTCGCAACTCCAGGTAGAAGGAGCAACGTGAAATAAAGTGTCCTTGCTCAAGGACATAACGCATCGCCTGGTCCAGGAATCGAACTCACAACCTTACGATTGCGAATCCAATTGGTCCTAACCACTCAGCCCACACGCCTTCACTAATCTGAACTATATATAAGCTAAATCTTACCTAAATTTAAGCTAAATGAAAGCTAAATCTCAGCTAAATCTAAGATAAATCTAATGTAAATCTCACTTAAATATAAGCTAAATCTAAGCTGAATCTCACCTAAATCTAAGCTAAATCTAAGATAAATCTCACCTAAATCTAAGCTAAATCTAAGCTAAACATAATCTAAATCTCACCTAAATCTAACCTAAATATAAGCTAATTCCCATCTAAATCTAAGCTAAATATAAACTAACTCTAACCTTAAATCTCAGCTAAATCTAAGCTAAATCTAAGCTAAATCTCACCTAAATCTAAGCTAAATATGAGCTAATTCTCACCTAAATCTCTGCGAATTATAGCCTAAATCTCAACTAAATCTAAGCTAAATATAAAGCTAAATCTCACATAAGTGTAAGCTAAATCTAAGCTAATTCTCACCTAAATCTAAGCTAAATATGAGCTAAAATCTCACCTAAATAAATAAATAAAATAAAATAAAA